>CM042246.1:47253689-47566189 GCA_023566225.1 Romanogobio albipinnatus | reverse complement strand
TGTGTCTAGAAAAGCGCAAAAAAAGAAAGAAAACCCGACCATGGACACGTTCCTGGCTTGCTCGAAGAGGGCAGTATGGGCTGTCAATCCTCCAAGGAGAACTTGAGGTAAAATATCGTTCTTTTTATATTAAATATTTTGTTATTAGCCAGTAGTGAAAGCTTGCCACTACAACGTATTTGTAAAAAAATCTGGGAACACTTTACATTTGTTAACATGAACTAATAATGAACTGCTCCTATAAACCATTTATAACCATTTATTTATTTGTAATTCTCTCACACTCACACACATATACACAGTCACGCACAAACACACCCTCACAGTCAGACTCACACACGCATGCGCACCCAGACTCACTCACACACACCCTCTCTCACACACAATTTTCTCTATAGCGAAGAAGAATATAATGAATGATTTGCTAGCTTAAAAGTTACAGCTAATTCCAGTACTCACCGGGTTGCTGAAGGGCTTCCGCTATCGTACGCCAGCATTTTTCTTTTTGTAATCTGTCGTGGTAGTCCCTCGATGAAACATCGTACAGGCAAGAGTACTGTTGCCACATCTCCACGAACCTTTCCTCCATTTCATAACTCCACCTAGCCGCACCATCATCTCTCTTGCGTTTCGCCATGTTTGAATCCTGTCAGAATATATATTCTGTGCTCCGGTTGGTCAGCGTCACCCATGTGACGGAACCCGTCGTGGGGACTGTGAAAAAAAATTCAACATGCTAGTCTTTCTGCTTTCTGACGTCGTGAACTATCGCAGACGCGGATTCGATTGTCGTATACTATGACACACTATACAAGATGATACGATCAATTCTTGCGTCCCGGCGTCCATTGTCGTTTACGAATCCCTAAGACACCATACGTCAAACGGATCGTGCCAAATTCGGGCTAAAGTCGTGTAGTCTGAACCAGGCATAACACACACATTCTGAAGAATATAAAAGGGGCTATATGTAAGAATTTTCATGTATTAATTGCATTTTTACTGCCAATGTGTGAACAGCTTGTAACGAATAACAATGGTTTCTGAGTTCATATTTATACATTATATTTTTGCAGTTTTTTCGTGCTTGTGGTGCAAATATTACACAGTTTATTTTTTAAAGGGTTAGTTCACCCCAAAATGTAATTTCTGTCTTTAATTACTTACCCCCATGCCGTTCCAAACCCGTAAGACCTTCATTCATCTTCGGAACACAAATTAAGATATTTTTGATGAAATCTGAACCAGCCATAGGCAGCAACGTCATTGCAACTTTCAAGGCCCAGAAAGGTAGTAAAGACATTGTTAAAATAGTCCATCAGAACGGCGACTCACCATTGGCCGACACTGTTCACGTGAGCGCCATGACACATGCGTGTGATGCTGATGCAGGAGCTGGCCAATAATGAGGCGTTCTGACGTAGAACCCGGAAGCTCTGCACTGTATTTACTATGTGAACAGCGAAGGAGAATGACATTGAAGAGAAGAGATTGTTGAATAAAGTCATTATTTTTGTTTTGTTTTTTTGCGCAAGTATTTCATCACATGCTTCCACTGTTATCTCCAGAATGAGTACAGAATCTCAAGATCAAAACACAGGAAAAGATGAAGCAGAAACAAGCAATCTCATATGTAATCATATGCATATGTAAAATAACGCAATCATCAACGATAAACAGCATATAAATCAAAGCGGTCTAATGTTACTTAATGAAATGTCGACCCAGGACGAGTTATGGGACTGTGAAGCATTAGGGGTGTTGATGGACTCGATCTACTCCATCTGTGTTTTGATCGTCGCTCTTAATCTGATCCAGATGTAGTCTTTGACAAAACCGCTACTTTCATTGTCTTTCATTTAAAAGGTCCAAGCGCCTCATAAACCGCTCAAAACTGCTCCTCGTTATAGACAAGAAAACCTCAAGACCCTAAACCTCAGTTAGAGAACTTGTCTAGATGTTTCTCATAGAATTGCCCTGGAGAAATCAGCAAAAGCTGGTCAGCTTTTGTCCTACAGTAAAAAAAAATATTGTCTTACTCAGTGTTTTTGTCTTGTTTTCCAGTACGAATATTTATACCTAAACAAGATACACATTTTAATGAGAAGCAAAATTACTTAAGATATTAGGTCTTATTCTATGAAAAGAATATCAAAAATAAGTCTTGTTTTAGGCCTAAACTTTCATAATTTTGATAAATTTTTCGGTCATTGTGCTTCTCAAGTAAATCCAAAGAATGTTTATATATTTTTACTGAAAACGAGACAAAAATTCTATAAGCGTCCGTGAAAGTGTGGTAGTGTGATACTAACATAATTATATCTCAATATTTTCTGGGATTTTGTAGATAACGATAACTAGATGATATTTGAAGCCGCATCTAAAACATGCAATTTATTTACACCACACTTACATTTGCATAAATGCTATGGTAATATTTAGAATATTGAAATATGTAGTGATTTAGTGAAAAAATTAAATGATGCTTTAAAATATGATGGTAAAACTTTAAAAAATAAATAAATCACTGATCAACTGATTTGTTCAAGCAGCTGATTCATTCAGGAATGAAGCAAGTGACTCTTTATGAATAGTTCATTGAATCATTGACTTTGATTCATTCCGGTGAAGTCAAATTTGTTTGGGTCTATTTTTGTTGGTATAGAGCAAAAACTGATGAATATTGACAATGTTGTGTCTAAAATATAACTTACTATATTAACTTATTTCTTATTGGACTGTTGTATAAAATCAGTTTGCTCATGTGACATTGCTTAGCTATCTTATAAAAATGCAAGACAAAAACTATACATATACATCAGGCATAACATTATGACTAATATTCCTAATATTGTTTTGGTCCCCCTTTTGCTGTCAAAACAGCCCTGACCCGTCGAGACATGGACTCCACTAGACCCCTGAAGGTGTGCTGTGGTATCTGGCACCAAGATGTTAGCAGCAGATCCTTTAACTCCTGTAAGTTGCGAGGTGGGGCCTCCATGGATCGGACTTGTTTGTTCAGCACATCCCACAGATGCTCGATTGGATTGAGATCTGGGGAATTTGGAGGCCAAGTCAACACCTCAAACTCGTTGTTGTGCTCCTCAAACCATTCCTGAACCATTTTTGCTTTGTGGCAGGACACATTATCCTGCTGAAAGAGCCACAGCCACAAGGGAATACCATTTCCATGAAAGGGTGTACATGGTCTGCAACAATGCTCAGGTAGGTGGTGGTACGTGTCAAAGTAACCCAAGGTGGCTGGACCCAAGGTATCCCAACAGAACATTGCCCAAAGCGTGACACTGCCTCTGCCGGCTTGCCAGGTAAGCGACTCACACGCATCCACATGATGTAAAAGAACACGTGATTCATCAGACCAGGCCATCTTCTTCCATTGCTCCGTGGTCCAGTTCTGATGCATACTTGCCCACTGTTGGTGCTTTCGGTGGTGGACAGGGGTCAGCATGGGCACCCTGACTGGTCTGCGGCTATGCAGCCCCATACGCAACAAACTGTGATGCACTGTGTATTCTGACACCTTTCTATCAGAACCAGCATTAACTTCTTGAGCAATTTGAGCTCCAGTAGCTCGTCTGTTTGATCGGACCACACGGGCCAGCCTTCATCCCCACGTGCATCAATGAGCCTTGGCCGCCCATGACCCTGTCGCCGGTTCACCACTGTTCCTTCCTTGGAGCACTTTTGATAGAGACTGACCACTGCAGACCAGGAACACCCCACAAGAGCTGCAGTTTTGGAGATGCTCTGACCCAGTCGACTTGCCATCACAATTTGGCCCAAATCCTTACGCTTGCCCATTTTTCCTGCTTCTAACACATCAACTTTGAGGACAAAATGTTCACTTGCTGCCTAATATATCCCACCCACTAACAGGTGCCGTGATGAAGAGATAATCAGTGTTATTCACTTCACCTGTCAGATTGGTGTATATTGAATTTCGTGGTCATTTTAACTGCATTCTGCTGATGTGCATCATGTAGTGAAAGCATGCACTTTCAGGGTATGTTTTTTTGCAAAGTAATTGACAATCTCAGCTTCCACGTCATTACAAAAACAAGAATTACGTTATTATCGTAGACAAAATTTAGCACTCATTAAAAAATCTCATTCGTTTTGGCCAGTAACGTTGCTTCAGATGCCCGTTTCTCCCTAATTGTGATGTGTTTTGTCTGCGCTGTAGGTGGGAAATTAGCATGCTGATTAAAGTGATGCACCGCCTCATCTCGCCAGCTACTGGCCTGTAACGGCCCACGGAAACCCTTTTAGCGTCGCCATGGTAACGCTCTTCCATGATGCCTCTAAATGGAAAGTCGAGGCGGGAGAAGTGACGGCGACCCATCTACGTATCTCAGTCTGTCAGAGGGTCGCTGGAGAGGAGGCGTTGATTTTAATCATTTGGCGCACATCACAGAGTATCCTGCTGAGATGGAGGCTGGTTTTAGGACAATAAGAGCCGCAGAGCAGATGTAATCAATGAGCTGTCTCTGAAGCAGCCGAAGGCCTGATTTAATCTGAATCAGGCCACAAGACTTTCAGGTTCACTGTAACCCGGTGATGTGTGACGCCTGCCACAGGACCGAAAATCTTACCAAAAAACATTTACAAATCAGACCTCACTGGGCTGTAGGAGGTTATTTTTATATTGTTTTGGAACATTTTACATGTTCAGAACAATTCACATAGTTTTTACAGATATTGTCATAATATTGTGCCTGATCGGTGTATATTTTATAATATATATTAGGACTGTCAAAATTAACAGCCAAAAACACAAAAAACATGTTTTTCTTGCAAGCACAGTCTCAAATGAGTTAAATGAAGTCTTAACTGAACGTAAAGAGTTGTGAGAAAATGGGATGTGCAGCAGCTCTTAAAGTGACAGCAGCCTATTAAACCTGCAGCTGTTTGTCATTAACTCTTTCCCCGTCAGCTTTTTGAAAAAAAAGTTGCCATCCACCGCCAGGGTTTTTGATCATTTTCACAAAAATTCATGGCCCATAGAATATTTTGTTGTATGAATATCTGAGCATGCAATATATCAAAAGAAAGAGCAGACCCCCTGCTTTTAAACAAAAAAAATGCTGTACTCATTCAGAAGATGCTTATTAGTGTCCCCTAGCCTAGCGTATAACAGTGAAAATACCGTGTTTGGCAGGGAAGCGTTTTCTCACAAATAACGGAAAATTCCATGTTTGGCGGGGAAAGAGTTAAGGCTAATCAAAGAACAAAAGAAAAAGAGAAAATCACGCACTGCTATTGACTGAATAACTTTTGTTGCTTTAATAAGGATTATTCTAAAACTAAATTATAATTTATGCAGTGAAGACTATTAAGTGTTTGATAACTTTATTCAATTTCTGTTTATTTCCAACCTGTAAGACCTTCCTGACAATTTTAAAGCACTGTTTATAAGGTTACATGGGTAAAAAAAATGATGAAAACAATAACTTTTTAACAGGGCAAGTAAAAAATCTGAACCTGTCTGACTGGGCCAAAAAAAAAAAAAAGAGCCCTGAAATATTGAAGGCACAAGTCAATGTGACATTTATTATAATGCATTTATGTGAAGATTGTTTTCAGTTGACTTGAAATAAAAGTTATATTATTTAAAGCCTAATAAATGTAAAAAAGAAAATAAAAAAAGCTTTCAATTATACTCTAATGCTGCATGGCTATAATTAATGGCTAAAATCAGTTGCAGTATTGGTGTATCCATGATACACTTCTTTCATAAAAAGATGGCATTAAACAAATATTTAATATATACAGTATATATATATACACACAGGTGCTGGTCATATAATTAAAATATCATATTAGAAAATAGAATATTTTCCTTCCCTTCGCCTCTCTATTAATGTGCTTTGACACAGAGCTCCGTGAATAGCCAGCCTCTTTTGCAATGACCTTTTGTGTCTTGCCCTCCTTTCCTCCTTGTGCAAGGTGTCAATGGTCGTCTTTTGGACAACTGTCAAGCCAGCAGTCTTCCCCATAATTCTGTAGCCTACAGAACTCGACTGAGAGACCATTTAAAGGCCTTTGCAGGTGTTGTGAGTTAATTAGCTGATTAGAGTGTGGCACCAGGTGTCTTCAATATTAAACCTTTTCACAATATTCTAATTAGTTGTCAGTTATAATCATCAAACTTAAAAGAAATAAACATTTGAAATATATCAGCCTGTGTGTAATGAATGAATATAATATACAAGTTTCACTTTTTGAATGGAATTAGTGAAATAAATAACCTTTTTGATGATATTCTAATTATATGACCAGCACCTGTATTTATGTATATACAGTGAGGAAAATAAGTATTTGAACAACCTGCTATTTTGCAAGTTCTCCCACTTAGAAATCATGGAGGGGTCTGAAATTGTCATCGTAGGTGCATGTCCACTGTGAGAGACATAATCAAAAAAAAAAATCCAGAAATCACAATGTATGCTTTTTTTTACTATTTATTTGTATGATACAGCTGCAAATAAGTATTTGAACACCTGAGAAAATCAATGTTAATATTTGGTACAGTAGCCTTTGTTTGCAATTACAGAGGTCAAACGTTTCCTGTAGTTTTCACCAGGTTTGCACACACTGCAGGAGGGATTTTGGCCCACTCCTCCACACAGATCTTCTCTAGATCAGTCAGGTTTCTGGCCTGTCGCTGAGAAACACGGAGTTTGAGCTCCCTCCAAATATTCTCTATTGGGTTTAGGTCTGGAGACTGGCTAGGCCACGCCAGAACCTTGATATGCTTCTTACAGAGACACTCCTTGGTTATCCTGGCTGTGTGCTTCGGGTCATTGTCATGTTGAAAGACCCAGCCTCGACCCATCTTCAATGCTCTAACTGAGGGAAGGAGGTTGTTCCCCAAAATCTCTCAATACATGGCCCCGGTCATCCTCTCCTTAATACAGTGCAGTCGCCCTGTCCCATGTGCAGAAAAACACCCCCAAAGCATGATGCTACCACCCCCATGCTTCACAGTAGGGATGGTGTTCTTGGGATGGTACTCATCATTCTTCTTCCTCCAAACACGTTTAGTGGAATTAAGACCAAAAAGTTCTATTTTGGTCTCATCTGACCACATGACTTTCTCCCATGACTCCTCTGGATCATCCAAATGGTCATTGGCAAACTTAAGGTGGGCCTTGATGTGCTGGTTTAAGCAGGGGAACCTTCCGTGCCATGCATGATTTCAAACCATGACGTCTTAGTGTATTACCAACAGTAACCTTGGAAACGATGGTCCCAGCTCTTTTCAGGTCATTGACCAGCTCCTCCCGTGTAGTTCTGGGCTGATTTCTCACCTTTCTTAGGATCTGTAATGATTCATCACTTAGACGGAGATCCATTTGCATGCTTTATTAAGAGAGTAGTCTCACAGGCAGGGTCAACAGACAGGCAATGGAGCAAGCAGAATTGTGGTCAGAAAACAGGCAAGAGGTCAGGACAGGCAGATAACATTCACAGACGAGTAACCAGGCAAGGATCAGAAGGCAGGCAGCAGGTATCGAGAGACAGGGATAACAGGAGTCAGCAACAAGCAGTCAAACAGGTAATAAACACTCAGAAATGTCCACCTAGGCAATACAAGACTTTGCGGTGAACTGAAGTGAGTGGCAGTCTATTTATTATAGTCCGGGTAATGGGCAACAGCTGATGTGAAATCAGTCCAAGGTATGGGTTTATAGGAAATGTAGTGCATGAGTGAATGTGTTAGTACTCTGGTGATGGCTCCCTCCGATGGCCAGAGGAGGGCATCACGGAGTTCGTCATTGTGACAGAATCTTTGTGACCCTTCTGTCGGTGAACCGCATGTCGCAGCTGGGTGTGAGCTCTATCCCATGTCACCTCGCTGCGCGTCATCCAGTCGTTGACGGTGGGAACGTTAGTAACGTTAGGAAAGAAACAGGTGTGATTTAACGTGTGATTTGATATGGACCAACGTACCTTGGACTCAGTTTGCGGCAGGGGAGTTTCAGCCGAAGATCCCGTGTGGAAAGCCAAACCCATTGACCTGGCTGATACAGAGGAGCCGGATGGCGGTGACGGTCTGCTCGGTCCTTCTGTCGGTGAACCGCCTGTCACAGCTGGGTGTGAGCTCTATCCCATGTCACCTCGCTGCGCGTCATCCAGTCGTTGACGGCGGGAACGTTAGTGGGTTCGCCTGACCATGGGAATAATGGCGGCTGGAAACCAAGGATGCACTGGAAAGGAGTTACTCCGGTGGCTGGTTTGTGCAGGGAATTCTGGGCGTATTCAGCCCACAGTAAGTATCGGGACCAGTCACTTTGGTTCTGATTGCAGTAGGAACGGAGAAAACGGGTGAGTTCTTGATTTAAACGTTAAAAAACTTCCCTTCGTGAAACGTGAAAAAATGCAGACCAGAGGCGAGATGTAAACTGGGGACCCCGGTCAGACACAATGTCCTCAGGTAGACCATATATCCGGAAGACCCAGTTGCACAAGTGTTCAGCGGTTTGCATGGCCGTGGGTAGCTTGGCGAGAGGAATAAGGCGGCATGCCTTGGAAAACCGGTCTACCACCGTGAGTATGGTGGTGTAGCCATTAGACATGGGCAGATCCGTGATGAAGTCCACGGCGATGTGGGACCAGGGGTGCTGTGGAGTTGGTAAAGGCTGCAGCAAGCCGGCAGGGAGTTGATGAGAGGGTTTATTTCTTTGGCAGACCTAGCAAGCATGGATGAAGTGGGTTGTGTCCTTGGACAGAGATGGCCACCAGAACCGGTTCTGAAGCAACTGAGTGGTTGCCGTGATTCCAGGATGACCGGAAGAGGGAGAACTGTGAACCATCTCCATGACACGATTGCGATAATCCAACGGCACAAAGGTTCTCTCCAGGGGACACTCAGGAGGCGTATCACTCTCAGCATTGACTTGTTCCAGCTCTGTCATGATATCCCACTGTATAGGTGCAACAACAAGAGATACAGGCAAAATGGTTTCATGGTCCTGAATCTGATTCTCACCTTCGAATTGTCGTGACTGGGCATCTGCCTTGACATTCTTGGTTCCAGGGCGGTAGGTGACAGTGAAGAGGAACCGGGAGAAGAACAGGGACCAGCGGGCTTGACGTGGGTTGAGTCTCTTGGCCGTTCGGAGGTACTCTAAGTTCTTGTGGTCGGTGAGGACAATGAAGGGATGTGTAGACCCCTCCAACCAGTGACGCCACTCCTCTAAAGTGGTTTTCATGGCCAGTAATTCTCTATCCCCGACATCGTAGTTACGTTCTGCCGGAGTTAGCTTCCTGGAATGAAAAGCACAGGGATAGAGTTTAGAAGGATCACCTTGCCGTTGAGAAAGGATGGCCCCGAGACCGGTACTGGATGCATCCAATTCGACAACGAAAGGAAGAGAAGGGTCAGGATGGTGGAGAATAGGAGCGGTGGCGAAGCGCTCCTTGAGGTCATGGAAGGCTCTAATGGCAGAAGCAGACCACTCAAGTCGTTTGTGTCCCTTCTTCACCATGCTGGTAAGCGGACAGGCTATAGTACTGAAGTTTCGGATGAATCTGCGATAGAAATTGGCGAACCCCAAAAACCGTTGCAATTACTTGTATTGGGACGTGGCCAGTTCCGAATGGCGGTTACCTTCTTCTCATCCATAGCGACACCCTCTGGACTGATGATGTAACCGAGGATGGACGTGGATGTCTTGTGGAACTCAAATTTCTCTGCCTTGGCGTATAGTTGGAACTGGATAAGCCTCTGTAGAACCTGTCTGACCTGGGTGATATGTTCCTCCATTGTGTCGGAGTAAATCAAAATGTCATCAATGTAGACAATCACAAACTTGTTTAACATGTCTCTGAATATGTCGTTGATAAAAGCTTGAAACACAGATGGACTATTGACAAGTCCGAAGGGCATCACAAGATATTCATAGTGCCCAGTAGTCGTTGAGAATGCCGTTTTCCATTCGTCTCCCTTCTTGATATGGATCAGGTTGTAGGCACTACGTAGATCAAGCTTGGTAAAGTACCTGGCTGTGCGAAGTTGTTCCAGAGCAGCAGGAACCAAGGGCAGAGGGTAGCGGAATTTAACTGTTATCTCATTAAGACCTCGGTAGTCGATGCAAGGACGGAGACCCCCGTCCTTCTTCCCCACGAATAAGAAGCCAGCTGATGCAGGTGACGTAGATGACTGGATAAACCCCTTGGCTAGTTCCTCCTCGATATACTTCTTCATAGATTCGGATTCAGGTTGAGATAGTGGGAAGATCCGACCCTTGGGTGGTGTTGCTCCTGGAATAAGAACTATGGCGCAATCATAAGTACGGTGAGGTGGTAATTGAGATGCTTTTACCTTGCTGAAGGCCACGGCCAGGTCTTGATATTCGTGAGGTAAGGGAAGGCTTAATGGAGCTTCTGTAGTAGTTTCTGTGGTGACCTCAAGGAATTCGGTGGCCTGGATGGTCCTGACACATAAAGCGGGTGATTGCGGTAGACACTTGGTGAGACAATGCTTACTCCACTGCAAGATTTGACTATCCCTCCAGCAGATGTGTGGGTTATGAGTGCGAAGCCACGGTAACCCCAGAATGATAGCAGAGGTGGAAGTGGGTAGAACATGGAACTGAATACATTCCGTGTGGAAAATTCCGTCTGCATGGTTAATGGTTGTGTAATGGTGTTAATGCGCCCAGAGTCCAAAGGGCATCCATCTATGGCCTCCACTGTGAGAGAAGAGAGACAGTTAATTACTGGGATTTTATGTTCATCAACATAGTTTTGGGATATGAAGTTTCCAAACGCTAGGATCTCCAGAGGAACACCATTAAATAACAGCGTCGTAGGAACAGACACGCACATAGCTGAAGAGTAATGGAGTTTGGGATCACTCACCGAACGTGGAGTTTCAGAGCGTGTGTGCACTGGACAGTTGTTTCTTATATAACCCAGACCCCCACAGTACAGACATAATCGATGCGCCATCTGGCGCCCTCTCTCCTCTTCATACAGACGATATGCGTTGCCCTGCATAGATTAATTGAATTCAGAGTCCGTCAAAGATGGACTATGAGCGTTAAATCTGGATCCTGCTTTACGAGCACGAATGAGGTTATCAATATGAATGGTGAGTTCAATAAACTGATCCAGATTCCTCCCCTCCTCTCGGCAGGCGAGTTCAGTTTGCCATTCTCGAGACAGACCTCTTCTAAAACAGACCTTAAGCGTATCGCTCACCCAGTTAGTCTGTGCAGCCAGTGTTCGGAAAGTCAGTGCATATTCCGCCGCCGTTCTCCTTCCCTGAGTGAGTTCCAAGAGACGATCGCCAGCTCCTTTGCCTTCACCGGGGTGATCGAACACCTCCCTGAACTTTTGTAGGAAGTATTCGTATGAAGGGAAAACTGACCAATCGTCACCCCACACCGCTGTAATCCAGTCTAGCGCTCTCCCCGTAAACAATGAACAAATCAAAGCAATCTTACCGGCCTCAGTATTAAACATGGCGGGCTGCTGTTTGAGGAAGAGAGAACACTGGAGGATGAATCCTTTACACTTCGCTGGATCGCCGTTGAACTTCTCAGGTAAAGAGAGGCGGGGGTTGATTGTCGATGGCGTCTCTACCGCGTGGGTAATGGCGACCGTGGCGGGTGTTGATTGTTCCGCGGGCGTGTGGATCTGTAATCCCTGGAGTGCACTCACCAGTTCTTCGGTAAGGTCTGTGAGGCGATTGAGCTGATGCTGATGTGCGGCCAGCTGGTTGGACTGAGCAGACATGGTGGCACACAATTGCGATCTTTGGTTGGCGAAGTCTTCTGTAATGATTCATCACTTAGACGGAGATCCATTTGCATGCTTTATTAAGAGAGTAGTCCTACAGGCAGGGTCAGGCAGGAACAAACAGGCAATGACAGAAGCAAGCAGAATCGTGGTCAGAAAACAAGCAAGAGGTCAGGACAGGCAGATAACATTCACAGACGAGTAACCAGGCAAAGATCAGAAGGCAGGCAGCAGGTATCGAGAGACAGGGATAACAGGAGTCGGCAACAAGCAGTCAAACAGGTAATAAACGCTCAGAAATGTCCACCTAGGCAATACAAGACTTTGCGGTGAACTGAAGTGAGTGGCAGTCTATTATAGTCCGGGTAATGGGCAACAGCTGATGTGAAATCAGTCCAAGGTACGGGTTTATGGGAAATGTAGTGCATGAGTGAATGTGTTAGTACTCTGGTGATGGCTCCCTCCGATGGCCAGAGGAGGGCGTCACGGAGTTCGTCATTGTGACAGGATCATTGAGACCCCACGAGGTGAGATCTTGCATGGAGCCCCAGTCCGAGGGAGATTGACAGTCATGTTTAGCTTCTTCCATTTTCTAATGATTGCTCCAACAGTGGACCTTTTTTCACCAAGCTGCTTGGCAATTTCCCCGTAGCCCTTTCCAGCCTTGTGGAGGTGTACAATTTTGTCTCTAGTGTCTTTGGACAGCTCTTTGGTCTTGGCCATGTTAGTAGTTGGATTCTTACTGATTGTATGGGGTGGACAGGTGTCTTTATGCAGCTAACGACCTCAAACAGGTGCATCTAATTTAGGATAATAAATGGAGTGGAGGTGGACATTTTAAAGGCAGACTAACAGGTCTTTGAGGGTCAGAATTCTAGCTGATAGACAGGTGATAGACAAATAAATACTTATTTGCCGCTGTATCATACAAAATAAATAGTTAAAAAATCATATATTGTGATTTCTTGATTTTTGTTTTTTAGATTATGTCTCTCACAGTGGACATGCACCTACAATGACAATTTCAGACCCCTCCATGATTTCCAAATGGGAGAACTTGCAAAATAGCAGGGTGTTCAAATACTTATTTTCCTTATTATATATATATATATATATATATATATATATATATATATATATATATATATATATATATATATATATATATATATATATATATATATATATATATGTTGTTTTTTATGTTTATTTGGAGATTTAATGTGAAATTATTACTATATCAAAATATTTTATTTAACTGTTAGGTTTAAATGTTAGGTTTTATTTAACGTGATTAATCGTGATTAATTACAGAAAAATGTGTGATTTAATTAGTTAATATATATAAATATTTTTATGAATGTTGGCGCACACACACACACACACACTTTTTTTAATCACAACCAAAATAAAAGTTTGTGTTTACATAATATACAATATGTTATATACTTTTACACACTCATTCATGTATAAATTTAATACATATCTGCATGCATTTACTGTATATATACTGTATATAACTTATATTATATATAAATATGACACATTTTTCTTAAATATATACATGCGTGTATTTATATATACATAATAATTATACACAGTACACACACACACACTTTATGTAAACACAAACTTCTATTTTGAATTTCAATTAATCGATTTGACAGCACTAATATATATATATATTTTCTTTATGAAGTCCAAAAAGTAGCCCCATGTTTTCACAAAAACCATCCTCAAAAACATGAAATTTCATATGAAAATTTGTGACTATGTAAATGTGTAAAAAATGTTTTACTTTCATAGTGTGTATGTTAACTCCAGTCTAATGTCAGGTAAACTCTATTCAGTTCCATGTCATGCATGTTGTGCGGTCAGTAGAGGGCAGTGTGGATCTGGACTTATCTGTAGCTCCTTATAGAGCAACATGCAGCTTCTCCCAGCGCGCCTTGATAAAGTTCACATGGAGAATCTGGAACTCATTAGTCGTGACTCTGTGACTCAAACGAACTTAACTAACCTCAGATGTGGAAGACGGAAACTTAATGTGGAGGTATAAGAATCTGTAAATAGAACACTTCAAATATGGCAATATAAAAGTTCACAAAGCATCAAAAGAGGCATTTTCACAGTAGCTGAAACAGTAGAGCATGGCGCTAGCAACGCCAAGGTCATGGGTTTGATTCCCAGGGAATGCATGAACTGATCAAATGTATTCCTTCAATGAAATGTAAGTCACTTTAGATAAAAGCATCTGCCAAATGCATGAACGCAAATATTGTTTGATAAAGTCAGACTGTGCTTGTCACCTTCCCCTGACCGCTGGACATTTCATTTGCATGCACATTTATGCTTTTATCTGAAGTGACTTGTGGTGCATTAAGGCTATACGTTTGATCAGTTCATGCATTTTCATATACATTTCAACACCTCTGAAATAACGTTTCTGCTGACAAAGCCCTTTTTTTTTTCTTTTTTTTTTCAAAAGTATAGTAGATAGTTGACAGATTCTGCCTGGAATATTCCATACTTTTAATAATTTAGCTGACTTTTTGAAAATAGAATAGCAAAACTACAATTGACTTATTTCCCACTGAATACTTAGTTGAGAGTTGAAATATGTCGTCATTATGGAAGTTTGCCGCATCGCAAATATGATTTAATGTAATTATCTGACGTGAACTTTTCAAACTTGTCAGCTGCTGCTTTTTTGCAGATTTTTGCCATGGGTTATTTTAGTTTTTTTTATTGTTTTTAATTAGCTTTTATTATATTTTTTATAAAGTTTTTGTAGCTTTTATTATACTTCGTTATTTTATTTGATAGTTTTCATGTTCATTTTAGTTGATTTTTTTGTAATTTTGTTATGTGCTTTTGCAATTTTTTTAATATTGATATTTAGGTCTCGTTTATTTTAGTTTTAGCTTTATTTATTTCCAGTTAATAATATTACAGTATTTCTGAATTGCTAAAACACTTTTTTTGAATGTTTCTCTCGCTTTCTCAAAACCTTAAACACAAATAACCAAACTTAAGCTACACTGTCAAAATCTTTGACTTGTCTTACGATATCAAACAATTGCTTCAGAACCATGTTATCTTTACCCAAAACCATTCACTGTTTTCAAATAACACACACATCCAGCTAATGCATAAACACTACACAGCAGTCATTACACACTACAGAGATAAATGCAAAACACTGCACAGGGAAAAATTATTTTTATTATCAAGTACTTGCACACATAAAATGTAGTCACAAACTAAATATGCAACAGATCGATAGTAAGCAATGTCTTGAAATCGATGGCTGTGTCTAGAGGGCTACATTGGGATTGAGTCCCGCCGGGTCCTGCGGGACCCAACGCAAATCTCGCGGGAGCGAGCGGTTTGAACTTTGCTGCGGGCGGGAATGGGCGGCTAAAAAAAACACCGCGGGATATGCGCGGGATAGAGAGGTTGCCTAGCGACATGATGGCTATGTCAATACACGATGTAGAAAATAACCTCAAACGAGGTATTTACAGCACTAAACATAAGCAAGGCAAGTCTGACATTTGGAGAAGTTTCTCAATTGTTTGTGATAAAGATGGAAAGGAATTGGATTTTGTTCATTGTGACAAATGTGCAAAAATACTCATCTACAATGGGCACAAATCTGGCACGGCTGGCTTGAGGCGACACACATGCTCTGTTCTCCCCTGTCAAAGTAAGCTGGTTTTCAAGGATAAACAACATCTCCCTACACACATTAAAGAAGAAACTACAGAGAAATGTGTGGAAATGTGCTGTCTAGACTTAAGGCCATATGACTTTGTCGCCGGGAAAGGCTTTGTTGATATATCGCAACACTTGGTTGATGTCGCCGCTAAATATGGCAAATTTGATGTTAAAGATGTTTTACCTCATCCAACCACTGTATCCAGACATGAATCTATTTAATAATAGCAATACAAATACGTGTTTTTTCCTGCGGGACGGGAGAAGACACGAAATCAATGCATCTCTATTATTGTGCGGGAATAAATTCTGAGAGTTTTGCGGGTGCGGGCGGGAGTGGACATACATATTGCGGGAGCGGGCGGGAGTGTAACACATACGTTGCGGGAGCGGGCGGTAATGGTCAGAAACTCGGCAGGTGCGGGCGGGAGCGGGATGAAGAAAACAGTCCCGCGCAGGGCTCTAGCTGTGTCCCAATTCGGGGGCTGCATCCTTCAAAGGCCGCATTTGAAGGTCGATTGCGTCACCGCAGCGCGACGAAGGCTGTCCCAATTCGAAGGGGCCTTCAAATGCAGCCTGCCGTTCATGTTGCCAAGTCCGCGGTTTTACAGCCGAATTAGCCTACTTTTTAAGTTGTTGCCGCGGGTAAACATTATTCCCGCGGGTTGGTTTCTACCCCATAAGTACGATTTCGCCGCTCCAACACCGCCAAACGTACAACTCCAGAGGAGAATTCGGCCGCTCGATGGAGAAAATCGCATTGGAAGTTTTGGGCTACTTTTGTTGCAGAGACCTGGCAACCAACCCAACCCACCGTCCTTCTCCCCGGCCGCGAAGGATAGAAGGATAGATTCGCGGTCTAGGAATACACTTATAAATGTAAGTATTGTGTTTTAATTTACTCAAATAACCAATGAAACATTTTAAAAGCCGGTGGTCTTTATTTATGTGTTACCACTGCACGGCTTTATTCGTTAGGTGATCTGATGTAGCCTAATATTTCGTTTTGTTTTATGGATAAAGTAGCAGACAGCTTTATTAAAATGAGGGCAGCAAATGAGGTTCTTGTGTGGGTAGGGGGCCTTATACTATACAAAGCCCACAACAAAAATAATATAGAATTTGAGTATCTATAAATATGATTTCTGGAGTATTTTGTATGTAACGTTATGCAGGCTACTGATGCATCATATATATATATTTTTTTTAAGATTGCACCCCTGCCTTGCAGGTAATTTTTTTTTAACAACTTAAAAAAAAAATAGTATGCAAGTTAATAGACACATCTTTGCTGAAATGTATTGTGCTGTTGTGTTTGTTGTTAACAGATATGTTTATTTTCTCTGCCTAGGATTGAAAGTGTTCTGGGACAGGTGAGGGAGTGGGGAAACTTGGCCATGGTTTGTCTTCATGAATGAGGTGTTGGGACAACCCCACTGTCCTCATTGCCTCCATCCCTGAGGACACACCAGGGCCAAGTTCAGCAGTGGATCACCAAGATGAGGAGGAGCAACTCCAGCCAAGAGGAAACGAGACCGAGAGGATGAGCTGATGGAGAGACTGAGGGAGGACATGAAGTTTCAGCGAGAGACAGAGGAGAGCAGGGAGAGAATGGACTGATTGTTTTCTCTTCTTGAGAGATAGCTGAGAACTAAAATGTTGGTTTTGTAAATTAAAATGTGTAAATTAAATATCATTCTACACATTATTTTTGTTATGCAAGTTATAATTTGTAAATTAAATAAATAATTCTGTTCATTTATTTTTGTCATGTCAATTAATTTGTAAATGAAACAATAAATGGTTATATACATTTTTATTTACAGTACTTTTTACAACTATTTACATAAGTTACGTTTAAGATTAGAACAACAAAATAAATTTGAAAATGAAAAGTACATAAAACAGATGGAAGAAAACGTTTTTATGTAGTCTTTTATTGAGCTGGGCTGGGAGACCCTGGTGAAGCGGGACATCATCTAGGATCAGTGCATATTTCTGTCTACCAACAGGTTTGCAGTGCTGACTTATTCGACGGCTGCCATGTCGCTAAGATGTTTTCAGAAAGAGGGAAGAATAAATTAAATTAACTCACATCCTCAAATCAAAAGAGCTGAACTCTGCAGGACAGCGGCCCTCCAAGACTATCCCTGATCTATAAGACATATTTCTAGTGTATTTTATTTTTAGATTCTTTTTTAAACGATAACTAATATCAAAATCTAATAATCATGTCTAAAAAGTCAGTTTTCCATAAAACCACAATATTTGCCTCTGAGATGAAGTTGAATAAAAATCTGAGGTACTTCACAATTATACTCAAATACAGAGTAAATGTATTTCGTTACATTATTTGTAATATTTATCAACTGTTGAAGAGAACTGAAATAAACATTTATACTGGACTTATTCAATTGCCTAAAAACAAAACAACTAGCCTAAAGATGTTTACCTCGGCCCATTTATGTACATAATAAAGAGTATAAACTATATAAAATCGTATGTTGGTAACATATTTAGTCAACATTTTATTTTTATTAGTAGATACATTAGATTACTGGAGTAAATTGAAAACCAATACTTGCATTTAAAAGTGTAATCTGGCAATTTCTCTTAAAAATATCTGACGTCGCAGCGCGCAATGAATTCTGGGGTAGGCAAGGCTGCGAAGCATCCATTCGAGTATCCTTCATTTCATGGGAAAAGAAGGACGCATTTGCAGGCCGTGTTTTGAAGGAGCCTTCGAAGGACCTACGAATTGGGACAGCCTTCGTCGCGCCGTGGTGACGCAATCCGCTATACCTTCCACTGTAAACGAGTCTCGGTGCGTCCTTTGAAGGCAGCGTCGGCCGCGCACTTCAGAGGACACGGCCTTCAAAGGATGCAGCCCTTGAATTGGGACACAGCTATTCTGCCTCAGCATCATGCCTCTGGGCATGGTCAGGCCACAGGACCTCAAAGTCACAGGCAATCCTGTCCCTTGCTAAACAACGGGGAAAGAATCCTTTAGCATGCCGAATCCAACCTTGAATTTCTTCCACTCCAATGTTGTCACATCCTGCATCCATTGACTGAAGGAGATTTTCCTGTGCATAAGGATTTCTGTCATAGACCTTCCAACTCCATGCAGAAAAAAATTCTTCAATGGGATTAAGGAAGGGCGAGTATGGTGGGAGGCACACATTTATAAAACGTGGGTTATTTTCAAACCACTCATGAATTCTAGGACCAGGGTGAAAGTTCACATTGTCCCAGATTACCACATACATGGGATGCTCTGCCTGCTCATCACCTCTCTGTTCGCGTCTCAGTAGTGCTTCCTGTAGAGCACCCAGAAATGTTAGAAGATGGGCAGTGTTGTAAGGCCCTAAAGTCACATGGCGGCGAATAACCCCTTAGCTGCTGATGGCAGCACATATGGTCACGTTGTCACCACGCTGCCATGGCAACTCTACAATGGCACGTTGACCAATAATGTTGCGGCCTCTCCTTCTCCTCTTGGTGAGATTGAAGCCAGCTTCATCCAAGAAGAAGCACTTATGAGGCCTCTCCATGGAATCCAGTTGAAACATTCTCTATAGAAATTAACAAAAATTTATTTTTGAAGTAACGTAAATGACATAGCATTCCAGGCTTCATGCCTCTGTATACATGTGCTACATTCAACACAGTAAAGATGTACAGTAACTCAATAGTGCTGTATAATCGCTGGACATGATTACTTACTTGTACATATTGATATCGTAGCTCTTTTACCCTTTCAGAATTTCTCTCAAATGGTACTCTGTAGGCTTGTTCGAGACTTATCAGGTTGCGTTTCAGGACACGGTCAATTGTGGAGAGACAGTGTTGATTCCTTCAAAATTCACGTTGTCTTCCTCAACTCGCTGTTGTATTTCACGCAGACGAATGAGATTATTTTGAAGGACCATATTGACAATAATGGTCTCTTGCTGTTGTGAGAACATACCTCTCCTTTCACCGGCATGTGGCAGTCTTTCAGTTCTATCAAATAAAACCTCTTTTTAGAATTGTAAAGACAGGCCTAATGCATTGAAATGTCACCAAATATGTACAATACATAAAATACTATTATATAAGTATATCACTGCAAGAAAATGACCAATTTTAGAGATATGTTACAGTAATTTACTGAGACATTCCACAACTGTACATACTGTACTGTAAGTTTGAGGGACCACAAATGATAGTACACTTACCTGTTCTCTTCTCTGAATGTCCTGACAATGGAGGCCACAGAGAACCTGCTTATATTTGGTTGAACACGCAGTCCTGCTTCCCTCATACTCATTCCATGAACCAGAATATGGTGTGTGATTGTTGCTCTAATTTCATTGGAAATGATGGCTCTTGTTCTTCCTCCTCCTCCTCCTCCTCCTCCTCCTCCTCCGTCTCCTCCTCCTCTGTCTCTTCCTCCTCTTCCTTTGTCTCTTCCTCCTGCTCCTCTTCCGTCTCCTCCTCCTCTTCCTCTTCCACTTCCACTTCCACTTCCACCTTCTCTCCTGCCCTCCATTGTGAAAATCACACATGCCATTTGGATTTGACATGGCTTTATTAGGTGCAACACATTACTGATATGAAACAGCGGTGTTCAATTGCGAGTGCTTGTGTGTTACCGATGACAACAGTGTGTTGCTCGTGTTTCACTTTTGGGGGCTGTGTTGTGCCATTCTGAGTTAAGTGCACCACAATGCTACATGTGCTTTGTGAATGTGTTTACAGTTTTGCACAAAGAGTGATTCCGATTTGCTTGTTGTGTCTAACCACATGATAAGTGTTTAAAGTTCTGCAAACTGTGTGATTCAATCAATAAAGTGGTTTGTACACTTGCAACTTTGGTTTTGAAAATGGATTTTAGTGTTTTAGCAATTGTGAAATACTGTAATATTAGTGCTTCAACTTCAAACTATTTCAGTTATTTCAGGCAACATGTCTAATTTCCGTTTAGTTTAAGGTTTTCAACTAATATTTATATTTTATGTTATTATAGCTTTATTTCAGTTAACATAAATGTTTTAATAGTTTTAGCTTAAGTTAACGATAATAACTCTGTTTTTTTCCGTCCAGTGTTACAGTGCGTTCACAGCAGGGTTAATCTTTCTCTGGGTTCAGTGTGATGTGCAACAGTGTTATGTGATGAATCATGGGAAATGAGGTTCAGCAATGTGGAAACACTCATGGATTTGCTAACAAGCCTTCAAGGTTAGAGTGCAGATACTTCTGTATGTGTGTCTGTGAGTGAGTGTCACGTGCTCAGTGTCTCGTGTGTGTGTGATGCAGGGGGATGTGATAATGATCTGTCTTGGGATCGTGTGTGTGTGTGTGTGTGTGTAAGTGGACAGTATTGAAGTGCTGGCGAAAGCTAGAACACTTGAAAGACAGCAATCACTGAACTGATCACACAAACACACTGACACTTGTCAAGGGGGGGAGAGACGGTTTGCTCAGAAGGCGTCATAATTGGAGAGGAGGGTCGATGGCACATCCAGGGCTCATTTCACCTCATAATCACATAAAACATAAGAAATTATGCATTTTCATAAAGAAAATAAAGCCCATTGAAATCCTATTTGATTTTTGGGTGACATACACATCTCCATAATGTTTATATATATATTTTTTTATTTGTTCATATTTTGAATTCGCTTTTATTGTATATGTTTGCATTGTCGTTTAGATTTAGATTTTGTCATTTTTTATTATTATTAATGCTATTATTTTTCCATAGCTGTGATTTATTTTATTTCAGTTGGTAATTTTAGAGCTTCAACTTCAACTTATTTCAGTTAGTTGCCATTTCAAATTTTTGTTTAGTCTTTTTTGTTTTAATTAAGATTTTCATCTAATATTGATATTTTATTCCAGCATTATTTCCAATTTTTTAATTAAAAAAAATGTTTTAGTTTTAGTTAATGACGGTTTTGTGCGATTGATCTAGATGCATGTTGGATGCATAATGATAACACAACACAACACAAAACATGTTAAAGGTGCAGTGTGTAAATTTTAGCGGCATCTAGCGAGGTTGTGAATTGCAACCGCTCACCCCTCCCTTTCGAAGCACATGTCAAGTCAAGTTTATTTATATAGCGCTTTTAACAATGTAGATTGTTTCAAAGCAGCTTTACAGTGTTAAACAGGAAAATAATGCAGCATAATTGTATTAAGCTGTATAGCCATTTGATGTCATCAGTTAATTTAAATTTCCATACGGTGACAGTGTGGGCTTTAGATCAATAATTAGATCAGTAATTTAGTTTATATGGTTAATTTAGTTTATTATTTAGATTTATTTCGATGTTTAGTTGAAAAATTTTAGTGTTTAGTTGAAAAATTTCACATAGAGAAGCTACGGTGGCCAACACAGGACAAAGATGTCGTCTGAGACAGCAGAGAGTGACTAGCGCTCTGTAGAGAAGTATGTCCGTTTAGGGCTACTGTAGAAATATGGCGGAGCAAAATGGCGACTTCACTGTAAGGGGACCCGCGGTGTATGGAGATAGAAATGGCTCATTCTGAGGTAATAAAAATGGTTCATTATGTAAGGCCTCTATACACCACTGAAAACATAGTTATGTATATCATATCAAATCAAAATCAAATCAAATCACTTTATTTGTCACTCTACATATGCACAAGTGCAACAGTAGGTGAAATTCTTAGGTGCAGTTCCGAGCAACATAGCAGTCACGACATGACATGTACAACATTTAAAGCAGCATCAGATTACACATCTGATGCGCACACAATTACTCACAGCACAGTATACACTACAATAAACAATAAATAATTTACACAATGTGAGTTTAGTTCTCACAGCTTTAAACAATATACACATACTTACAATATACATATACTTTAAACAATATACACTAAACATACACTAAACAATATACATTACGCTATAATAGTAATAATAATATACAATGTATAGTATAACATATTATTCACAGATTGAAAAATTGAAATCCAAAGTGCAATAGATGCTGTATGATAAATAAATGTGTATATAATGTGTGTGTATCTACAGTGGGTTGTGCGGAGTGATATTCTGTCCAGTGTGTGTTATGATCCTGATGGATCAGGAGTTAAGTAGTCTGATTGCTTGTGGGAAGAAGCTGTTCTGGAGTCGGCTGGTGCGTGTTCTGATGCTGCGGTACCGCCTGCCTGATGGCAGCAGTGAGAGCAGCCCATGGTTCGGGTGGCTAGAGTCTCTGAAGATCCTCTGAGCTCTCTTCACACACCGCCTGGCGTAAATGTCCTGGAGGGAGGGAAGCTCACCTCCGATGATGCAGCTGGCCGTGCGCACTACCCTTTGCAGGGCCTTGCGGCTGCGGGCGGTACTGTTGCCGTACCAGGTGGTGATGCAGCCAGTCAGCAGACTCTCTATGGTGCAGGTGTAGAAACGTGTGAGGATGTGGCGGTTCATTCCAAACCTCCTCAGCCGTCGCAGGAAGAAAAGGCACTGATGAGCCTTCTTCACAACGGCCTCGGAGTGGACGGACCATGAGAGTTCCTCTGTGATGTGGACACCGAGGAACTTGAAGCTGCTGACTCTCTCCACCGGTGCTCCATTGATGGTGATGGGGCGGTGTTCTCTCTCATTCCTCCTGAAGTCGACCACCAGCTCCTTGGTCTTGCTGACGTTGAGGGAGAGGTTGTGCTCCTGACACCACCGTGTCAGAGTGTGCACCTCCTCTCTGTAGGCCGTTTCATCATTGTCGGTGATAAGACCTACCACCGTCGTATCGTCAGCAAACTTGATGATGGTGTTGGAGCTGTGGGTTGCCACACAGTCATGTGTGTACAAAGAGTACAGGAGTGGGCTGAGAACGCAGCCCTGAGGGGCTCCAGTGTTGAGAGTCAGTGATGAGGAGATGTTACTGCCCATTCTGACCACCTGGCGTCTGTTTGACAGGAAGTCCAGGATCCAGCTGCATAACAAGCTGTTTAAGCCTAGAGCCCGGAGTTTCCCGTCAAGTATGGAGGGCACAATGGTGTTGAATGCTGAGCTGTAGTCCACAAACAGCATTCTCACATACGTGTTCCTCTTTTCCAGGTGGGAGAGAGCAGTGTGTATAGTGGATGAAATGGCATCATCAGTGGAACGGTTTGTGCGGTATGCAAACTGCAGTGGGTCCAGTGAGGGGGGGAGAACAGAGCAGATGTGGTTTCTGACTAGTCTTTCAAAGCATTTGCTGATGATGGGGGTCAGAGCAACAGGACGCCAGTCATTTAAGCAGGTGGTTTTTGACTGCTTAGGTACAGGAACAATAGTGGACGTTTTAAAGCATGTGGGGACCACAGACAGGGAGAGGGACAGGTTAAAAATGTCCGTGAAGACTCCAGCCAGTTGGTGCGCGCACGCTCTGATCACACGGCCGGGAATGCCGTCTGGACCCGCAGCTTTACGGACGTTCACCCGCCGGAAGGATCGGGTTACATCCGCGACAGATACGGAGAGTGCACTAACCTCTGTATCCTCAGCCGCGAGCGCTCTCTCCGCGAGGGCGGTGTTAGTTCCCTCAAAGCGAGCATAGAAGGTGTTTAGCTCGTCCGGGAGAGAGGCAGCGGTGTTCACGGTGGAGTTTGTGTTCCCTTTATAGTCCGTGATGGTGTTAATTCCCCTCCACATGCTTCTGGAGTCGGTGGTGTTGAACTGTCCTTCAATCTTGTCCCTGTACTGCCGTTTTGCTGCTCTGATGGTTTTCCGGAGGGCATAACTTGCTTGTTTATGCTCCTCCGCGTTACCGGAGTTAAAGGTGAAGGTCCGCGCATTGAGTGCCGCGCGAACATCCCCATTTAGCCACGGCTTCTGGTTAGGGTACAGCCGAATTGTTTTGGTCGGAACAACGTCATCTACGCACTTCCTGATGAAACACGTTACGCTATCAGCGTAAACCTCGATGTCGTCATCAGAGGCCGACCGGAACATCTCCCAGTCCGCGTGATCAAAACAGTCCTGTAGCATAGAATCTGATTGGTCCGACCAGCACTGGATGGTTCTGAGGGCGGGTGCTTCCTGTTTGAGTCTTTGCCTATATGCGGGCAAAAGTAGGATGGAAGCGTGATCCGATTTGCCAAATGGTGGGCGCGGGAGGGACTTGTAACAATCCTTGAAGGGGGAGTAGCAGTGATCTAAGACGCGGTTCCCTCGCGTGTTGAAGTTAACATGTTGGTGGTATTTGGGTGCGATGCGCTTGAAGTTGGCTTTGTTAAAGTCTCCGGTCACAATAAACGCAGCCTCAGGATGCGCGGTTTCCTGCTCACTCACTGTCCTGTACAGTTCCTTTAGTGCCCGGTCTGTGTCGGCTTGCGGGGGAATATACACAGCTGTGATGATGACCGCGGTGAATTCCCTCGGTAGCCAGAATGGTCGGCACAGAAGCATGAGAAATTCCAGATCAGGAGAACAGAAAGATTTGATAGAATGTACGTTCCTCTGATCACACCAGGATCGGTTAATCATAAAACATACACCCCCGCCTTTGCTTTTCCCGGAGAGATCTTTTTCTCTGTCCATCCGATGCACGGAGAACCCCGTGGTTTCGATGGCCGAATCTGGAATCTCAGCGGACATCCAAGTTTCTGTAAGGCAGATAATGCAGCAGTCCCTCGTGTCTCGCTGGAAAGAGATCCGCGCTCTCAGCTCGCAGAGTTTATTGTCCAGAGACTGAACATTTGCCAGTAAAATACTGGGAAGTGGGGGTCGGTTTGCGCGGCGTCTTACTCTGATAAGTACGCCGGCTCTGCTTCCCCTTCTCCGGCCGCGTTTGCGTGGTCGGGCCGTCCAGACAAAGAGCTCCGCTGCTGTGTTTGTAAACGGCGGTTCGTCACTGAAGAATTTAAAGTCCGGTTTTCGGAGTGCGATTGCCGAACCAATGTCCAAAAGTGTCTGTCTGTCGTACGTAGTAAGGCAGACAACATCCAAGACAAAAAACACAAAAACTATAAACAGAACAAACAAAAAACTACAATGTTTCAGCGGAGCTCGCGACGTTGCGGCCATCCTCGGCGCCATCTTGACTCAGGCATATAAATGCTTATATTGCATTTCTGTCAATAGATCCTCTTAAATATTACACACTGCACCTTTAACTTCAACTTATAATAATACAATCAAAACATTTACAGACATAATCACAAAAAAAGAAAGCGAGAGCATAAGATAATGTATCAATGACTGATTTCCTATGTATTTAAAGCTTGTAAAGGAACAAAACTCTTACTACTGGCCTTTCTACACATGGTTAATCTATTCCTATGGCCAGAAAGAAGGGGGATGAAATTTTGGTATAGAACCTGTATATATTATTATATATAAATATGAGAAAGACGGGAGGTTTAACTAATTGCATCATGCCTTTGCATGTGCCATCTGCGTTTCACTACAGACATTAAACAAGTCAGTAATTGCACGCCCCCCCTCAATCAATACTGAGACTAATTTACACATAAAGCAGGTTTGCACTAAAAAGAATGACAATCTGAATTCTCAAATGTGCTCAAGTAGCTTCATTGTTCAATGAATTCAGCCCAGAGAGAGAGAGAGACAGAGAGATAGATAGATGCTGGAGCGGGTCTTTGTGAAGTAACACTGCAGGGTTTGCTCTTTTACACTCCAGAGATAAAGAACCAGAGGAAACAGGCAGACAGGAATGGACAGAGTGAGTGAAAATGTCCTCGAACCAGGAGAGAAAAGGCGCAACTCTCCCGCTGGCAGAGACTGAACCACATCGATCAGAAAACATGCACAGTGTGTGAGGAGAGTTAATTTGAGGATTTCTCTCTTTTTAAGCTTAAGCGTGTGTGTGTGTGTGTGTGTGTGTGTGTGTGTGTGTGTGTGTGTGTGTGTGTGTGTGTGTGTGTGTGTGTGTGTGTGTGTGTGTGTGTGTGTGTGTGTGTGTGTGTGTGTGTGTGTGTGTGTGTGTGTGTGTGTGTGTGTGTGTGTGTGTGTGTGTGTGTGTGTGTGTGTGTGTGTGTGTGTGTTTTCACCAGGGAACCTATAAAAATGTTTAAGAAACTCTTGAAAATGTCAACCCTGAGGCTGTCTGTCAGTCAAGGATTTTGCTGAATTATTTTAAAATGCATAAATGCATAGAGAGACACACACACACACACACACACACACACACACACACACACACACACACACACACACACACACACGAGGCATAACATTATGACCAGGTAAAGTGAATAACACTGATTATCTCTTCATCACAGCACCTGTTCGTGGGTGGGATATATTAGGTAGCAAGTGAACATTTTGTCCTCTAAGTTGATGTGTTAGAAACAGGAAAATTGGCCAAGCGTAAGGATTTGAGCGAGTTTGACAAGGGCCAAATTGTGATGGCTAGTCGACTGGTCTGCAGTGGTCAGTATCTATCAAAGGTGGTCAGAGGAAGGAACAGTGGTGAACCGGCGACAGGGTCATGGGCGGCCAAGGCTCATTGATACACGTGGGGAGCAAAGGCTGGCCCGTGTGGTCCGATCAAACAGACGAGCTACTGTAGCTCAAATTGCTCAAGAAGTTAATGCTGGTTCTGATAGAAAGGTGTCAGAATACACAGTGCATCACAGTTTGTTGCGTATGGGGCTGCATAGCCGCAGACCAGTCAGGGTGCCCAAGCTGACCACGGTCCACCGCCGAAAGCGCCAACAGTGGCACGTAAGCATCAGAAGTGGATCACAGAGCAATGGAAGAAGGTGGCCTGGTCTGATGAATCATGTTTTCTTTTACATCACCTGGGGAACACATGGCACAGGCTGCACTATGGGAAGAAGGCAAGCCGGCGGAGGAAGTGTGATGCTTTGGGCAATGTTCTGCTGGGAATTTGGCGTAAACAATATGAAAGCATGGATCCATCCTGTCTTTGTATCATTGGTTCAGGCTGCTGGTGCTGTAATGGAGTAAGGGGTATTTTCTTGGCACACTTTGTGTGTGTGTGTGTGTGTGTGTGTGTGTGTAGAGCTCTTCAACAATCAGTTTAATTGAATGTCACTTAGTTTGTCAGGACAGAAAGAGAAAAAGAAATGAAGGGAAATGTTGAAAAAACGAGACATTCACCCACAAGAACATTGAATAATCAAGTGTAGTAGTAGATTAATGAAATGTATGAATTGTGCAGTGGGTTTTTTCCATAGGTCATTTTTCTGGACAGTTTTTAAGACCCGCCCCCCTCATTTGCATTCTGGGTCTGAGCCAAAAACCCTGAGGTTCGCTAGTGGTCGTTTGATCAAGATGAATCACTTGGGTTGTACCAGACCTCGTTAGTAAATCGCTTTAAAAAGCATCTGCTAAACGATTTAACTATAAATGTTAAAGACCTGATGAAGCAGAAGATATGAGAGCTATTCCTGTAAACACAGGGGAATTAAAGTCAGACTACGGCTCTTTAATAAGTGGATGATATTTTAAGAAAAAGAGAAATATAGAGAGCAGATGGTTTTCTTGCCCAGTCTGTGGGTGCAAAGCAACAGAAGAGAAACGAACACAAATCTGGAACCTGCTGTGTGTGTGTGTGTGTGTGTGTGTGTGTGTGTGTGTGTGTGTGTGTGTGTGTGTGTGTGTGTGTGTGTGTGTGTGTGTGTGTGTGTGTGTGTGTGTGTGTGTGTGTTTGTGTTTGTGTTTGTGTTTGTGTGTGTGTGTGTGTGTGTGTGTGTTTCAAGGAAGGTAGATGACCTAAACATGAGTCAGAAAGAGTCTCTCTTTCTCTCTGCCTACATCTTTAAACACAGTCGCTGTGAAGCTATTCTGTGAAACACAGGAGAGAAGCAGAGAGAACAGTGCAAAGAATATACAATTAAGACGACCATGTTGAATGCTTCTGTGTGCGATTTTAGGACATGTTTGCCTGCAGCAACTGACTAGTTACTAATCCACACATAAGCTGCGTTTCCACCGCAGGAACTTTCCCCAGGAACTAGGGACTTTGGGGTGATACTCGGTGTGTTTTGAAAAATTTCCCCCTCAGAAAGTCCCTGCTCATGAGTACTTTTTCAAAGTTCAAGAACTTTCGGGGGTGGGACTTGGGCGCTGAACATGCTGATTGGTTGAGTTCACGCAGCATTTTGATTGGTTGACTCCACGCAGCAATTTATTTCAACCACCGTTTTTAAAAGTATGTTGGGGTGCGTGCGGTAAGAGTTGTTTGCTATAGAATCAACAATGGAGTTTAAAAAATTCAACCGATAAATTGATGACGAGGTTCTGGCTTTATTAAGCTTATATGTGGAGGACGAAATCCAGCGGGAACTGGAAAGTTGTGCGCAGTCCTACATCACCGGACTAATTTGCCTAATCTTCACGGTACTTTAGACCGCGATGGAAACGCAGACAGCAACAGGTCCTGGGGGGAAAAGTTCCTGGGACAAATTGTTCTGGGTAATTTCAGTGGAAACGTGGCTATAGACACACATCTGAGGCAAAACAAGTTGAGAAGCTCTTCTGCAGACTTCTGTTAGGTTAATCATCATCGCTCCGTTCCAAAACCTTTGCCATCCTCCTCCTACACAGTCAGCTGTCTTCTAAGATGACATGCTGATTGAAATTGAGCCCGTCAGTGACAGATTTGGACTGTTACACCAATATTTTAACTCAAAATTGTTATTGATACTTGAATCAAATGCATTCATACATCTCATTTGTTAACATGAGTTATTAGTTGACATGAACTAACACTGTTACCTTCTCCAGCATTTAACCATAGTCAATGGTAATTTTAACATTTACTAGCATTTTTAAAATCCAAAGTTGTATTTGTTAAAGTGACCCTATTGTGCTGTTTTGAATATTACATTTCATGCAGTGAGTAATAGATGTTTGTGAATGTAAAAGGTCTGCAAAGTATCAAAATATACAATAACCGGAGGTATTATGTCCCAGAAGAAAGAACCGATTTTGAACTGCCGAAATGAGTTATCAGTAATAGACTTGGTCGGTGTCGTGTCATAGCTGGGGGCGTGGAGTGGGGGCGGAGTCGGTGTGGGGGAAAACAGTCTATTCCCCGACACTGGAAATGCATGGTGTTAACCCAGTATAGCCTATATAGAATCACTTCTGCCGCTCAACAGAGCAAGATATATAGAAAAGCTGAGCCGTATTGGGTCGGATTGTTCGCACAGTATCTGTGACTGGAAAAACAACCCAACACAATGGCCAGAGGTGTCATTTTCATTTTCAAATTGCATGCTGCTCCCATAAATATTACTTGCCTACCTCATAAATCAATAAAATCGTCTTTCGATGAAGGCGTTTATTCAGTGTTCCTGAATTTAATGGATTTAATGTAGGCATACTATATGTATTACATACATTTAATGTTTTAAATGGATCATAAAACGTGTCTTGTGCTATTAAATGATTTTCTGAATATGCCGTGTGCAATGCAAAAGGTGTTTGTTTATATATTTGTTTGGCCTAGAATATAGACATGAAATGCGCAGAATCTAATGTAAAACGTTAATTTAAATATTTGTCAAAAGCCTAAATTCCAGTTATATATGATGAGCTGTTTGGCTTCAATGACACATCAGGTTTAGATAAAGTAGACATCCGTCAGTTTTCTGTTGTCTTGCATGCATGTAGCTTTATCTGTTTATATATTCGTTTTTTCTTGTTACAGCCATGCATGAATTAATTAGTTCAGCATTTACATTTTACAAAGCAAATTTGGAGTTGACATGTCAATGTCACAATACTATACTCAAATGACTGACAATAGCAAAGTTTTGCTTTTTTATAGCAACCGTCTTCATCAAAAGACTGGGTGATTTATAAAGTAGGCTATTATGATGTGTAATATTTGGGGGAGCATGCGTGAAAACTGCTTTAATGACAAGTTGACTGCTTTTTGACGCAGTTCGAGTCCCGTGACAAACTTATGACTATATTGGTGTTTTTGTTAGACAAACTTTTGCCAGTCGGAACTTTTGCCTTTTCAGTCGGAAAATAGTGGATTGCCCACTTCAGGTTGGTGGAGAGTTCCTGCCTCAAGTGGAGGAGTTCAGGTATCCTGGGGTCTTGTTCACGAGTGAGGGAAGGATGGAACGGGAGATTGACAGACAGATCGGTGCAGCTTCTGCAGTAATGCGGTCGGTGTACCGGTCTGTCGTGGTGAAGAAGGAGCGGAGCTGTAAGGTGAAGCTCTCGATTTACCGGTCGATCTACGTTCCTACTCTCACCTATGGTCATGAGCTGTGGGTAATGACCGAAAGGACAAGATCCCGGATACAGGCGGACAAAATGAGCTTTCTCCGTAGGGTGGCTGGGCGCGCCCTTAGAGTTAGGGTGAGAAGCTCGGTCACTCGGGAGGAGCTCAGAGTAGAGCCGTTGCTCCTCCACATTGAGAGGAGCCAGCTGAGGTGGCTCGGGCATCTGTTTCTGATGCCTCCTGGACGCCTTCCCAGGGAGGTGTTCCAGGCACGTCCCACCAGGAGGAGGCCCCAGGGAAGACCTAGGACACGCATTGCACCAAGCTAAAATCAATCGTAATCATTACAAAAAGTAAAGATAAAGCATCTAGCAAGGTCTACGCACGTTGTTTTCCCCCACAGCATACGCGGAAATTATGTTTTTGTGGGCGTTCCCAGTAATGCCGACCAGGTCTATTCCAGTCTCACTTCCTGTTCGAACCTTTGTAGGTTTGTAACTAATTTGCATAATGCCAGTCTGTGGTTTTTATTGGCTGCCTGTGTGAACGTCTCCTTTGCCCTGCCCTCAAACACTCTAGTTGTACCTGAGACTGGAAGAGTTTGGTTCGTGTTGTTCATGTCAAGAAGACGCTGTTTCTGCTATGAAAGCAAATCCATTTTGATGCACTTCCAAAGGATGAGATTGATACAGACGCCATCGTTACTGTTCGTATCACTTTGTGTCAAATGGAACATCTGGAGCTGAAAGTCAGATATGCTAATGAGCGCTTTGTTTTGGACACACACCGTTATGCCGAGTTCACACGGTGCGATTTTCAAAGTAGTCGGATGACTGTTCTTTTCAAACAGCAAGACTATCTGGGGTAGCATTCAGATGCTGCTGTGTTCACACTGACCGATGGATCAGCGACAGGGGGTTTCACACTGCATGACTGTACAATAGGAAGAATCACCAACAGCTCGGTCTCATCCGCAAACGGTTTCACAGCCGAACACACGTGAGAAGTGATAAGGATGCGTGAGACTGTAATTGTTATTCAAAATTATAGCCCGCAAGAAGCTTGTGATCCAAATTGTCTGCGTGGTGATTTGCAGCGAAAAGGGGGGAAAAGAAAAAAAAGTTTATGAGGAAATGATTGGGGAGACGCGGGGAGCAAGGATTGTTTTCTGCAAAGAGAGTTGGAAGTAAATAAATAATTTTGCAATGTGCTGCTGTTGCGGCTGGTCAAGCAAATATTTGTGCTTTGTTTCTGTTGGATATAATTGTAAAGCTGTGTATGTTAATTAATTCTGAGTCTGAACTTCCCTCTGCCGTGTATCTTGCTCTCTCATTGGCTGTAGATCATCGCAGATGTAATTTTCAGTCGAAACATTTTACACAGCAGATTTTGAATCGCCGACAAGTCCAGATATTTAGCATGCCAAATATCTCACGGACGCCTGTGATTCTCTCAGAATCACATTCTCTGCGTGATTATCACTCGTGTGAATGAGCACCGATTTGCCTCCGATTTCGGGCATTTGAAAGGGATTTCGCAAAATCTTGTGGCTAGTGAAAAGCGGACTAAAATCGTGCAGTGTGAACTCTGCATTAGTGGTCGACCAATCACAACAGACTGGGCTATCTGACCAATCAGAGCAGAGCAGGCTTCTGTAAAGGAGGGGTTTAGAGAGACTGAATGTCTCCATGATGATTTATCTTTTATCATGTTATTTTTTCTTTTTTCTTATTTCATTGTGATGCCTTCTGGCTCTTGACTTCCTTATCGGAGAAGGATACAAGCCTTAAAGGGTTAGTTCACCCAAAAATGAAAATTCTGTCATTAATTACTTACCTTCATGTCGTTCGACACCCGTAAGACCTCCGTTCATCTTCTAAACACAAATGAAGATATTTTAGTTGAAATCCGATGGCTCAGAAAGGCCTCCATTGGCACAATGTACTTTACACTCTCAAAAGGTACTAAAGATGTTTCATAACGCTCCGAAGCTTCATGATGCAGTGTTTTGAAATCGGTTATCACTATACAAGTCGTTATTTAGGGGATTTTTTGCGCACAAAAACTATTCTCGTTGCTTCATAAAGTTATTGTAGAACCACTGTAGTGAGATGGACTTTGTAACAACGTCTTTAGTACCTTTTATGGGTCTTGAGAGTGTAAAGTGCATTGTGCCAATGGAGGTCTTTCTGAGCCATCGGATTTCAACTAAAATATCTTCATTTGTGTTCCGAAGATGAACGGAGGTCTTACGGGTGTCCAACGACATAAGTATTTAATGACAGAATTTTTCATTTTTGGGTGAACTAACCCTTTAACTTATGATGCCTAAAATAGGTATCTAGCTAATTATTATTTTTTTTTTTGACAGAATGTCACTGAGGCTTTGGTTATGTCTACATTAATCATTAATACATTTGAAAATTTCAAAACACTCCCCACCCTAACTAGCATTTTCAAGCGTTTTCCAAAAGTTTCTCATCCACACTGAAACATCAGAAAATGCTAAGATCATCGTACTGTGCATGCATAAAACATAACAAAAGCTCCCCAAGATGATACTGAGATTCCAGGCGTAATAAAGGTCTGGCACGATCATTTTATTACCAAAATATCCCACTACTTACTTGCACTCAATCACCCCTCCATGTATCTTCTAAAATGCAATCGCCCTCTTGTTTTGCCACAGGACAGCAATTGCAAGTCAATTTTCTGTCTTCTTTGCAGGAATGTAATATGAAGATCTATCTTTAGCAACACTGTGAAAGTGAATAGCACATCAGGGACATACCCATATAAACATAATTATACCATGGCCTGTCTGAATACTTGACTTCTGGGTGAAAGGTTTTCAATAAAACTATTTAATGCACAGTTTAATCACCTTTCTACAGCTTCTGTCATTGTAGCAAACTCTAAACAGTGACGTAAAGCAGTGTGTAAGATTCCTTTTATTTCAAAGAAAAAAACAACCCACACAAAACAGATACAGAGGATCGTAACAGTAGCCTCTGTCAGATTTAGGGGCTGTTTACACAACTTATGAAAACATGCGCATGCGAACATGCATACAAAGTGACATTGCCATCTACTGTTCTGGCAGCAGAATTAGGGATTTTAATCGTTTTGGCGAATCCGTGTGAACGGGGATCATTTTGACAACGTTGTCATCTATATGATGTACATCTATAATGTACTCTTACTTTAAGGGTCAGTTTTAGCTAACAGCTGAAATGTCACACACACTCAATGGGTTTTGATCTTGTCAGAAAGCATCTAACTGAAGAATAACTTTTTATCTCTCATCACTCAAAGGAAAATGTTTCATATTAAAAAGACAAGCTCATTTCATCATTTGTGATGGCATCAAATATTTATTAAGCCGGTGTGTTTGGATGGAGATCAAGTGAGTCAGACAAATGGATGGAAAACAGGAAAGATGAGTTGAAAAGAAGTGTCATTAAGAACAATAAAGAGAAGTAGATTTAATATGAGGGAATATAGAAAGAGAGATAGAGAAGATCATAACACAAGATACAGAAGAACTTGTTAGGTGGATTATTTTTTGAATACTCTCTTTATAATACGATTTACATGTTAATAAAACCAGTTGCTCATGGCTATAATATACCTACTGTCTGAAATCATCAGATAAATGACTAGAGATAGAGAGAAACTCTAAACCACATCTAGATGTATTAATAATAAATGTGAAACAGAGATTTAAATTAAAGAAGGAAAACGTTAGGGACTATTACTCATAATGAAAAATGGTAGAAATGAATGAATAAGGGGAACTTAAGTAGTGGACAGAAATGTGATGATGAACAAGACACAGCTGAATGAACTAATGAGGGTAATCAGGGAAACACAGAAATGGCGGGAAAGAGAACAAAGGAACATGTGACAAATCAGAAACAACCAAAACAGACTAAAATGTGACATTTTTAACCTAAATTGTTCATCTTGTACAGCTCTGCGAGGTGCTAAGGATGACGTAATCACGTCGGAACGGTCACGCTAGTAGACGTAGACGGAAGTAGTCTGGAGCCCATCGAAGCGCTTTGAAACTGCATTGATTTGGACCTTTAGCATTTTGGTTGCAACTGAAAAGCATTATATGATGAACAGTGGTGCAAAGAGTAGCGAAAAAGCATACGCAAGTAAAAGTATTGTTACTTGTCAATAAATGTAGTGCAAAGTAGGAGTAAAAAAGTAGCCCTTTTAAAAGTACTCAAGAGTAGTGAGTATTATGCTGTGAATGTTATTCCACCTTATACCCTGCTAATTAAAAATGTACTCTTTTTATGAATGATTCTCAAAAAAAAAAAAAAAAAAAAAAAAAACATGAGATCACCAACAGCATTTCAATATTTCAAAGTTTAGTTTTGACTTGCTAGCACTAAAAATACAGCCATGTAATATTTGAGAAAGCAACCAATAATCTGGTAACATTTATGACAACCATTCTGTAGAGGTTTTCTTGCGGTTAATTAAAAAAGGTTGCAAGCTTTGTACATTAAAGGGGTAGTAAAACACAATTTCACTTTTCTAACTTTAGCTAGTGTGTAATGTTGCTGTTTGAGCATAAACAACATCTGCAAAGTTACAACGTTCAAAGTTTAAAGCAAAGGGAGATATTTGCTTTTAAAAAAACTATTTCTAAGGACTACAGCAAACGGCCGCTAGGGACTACAGACATTCCTCCAGGGTTGCTGACATCACCAGTCCCAATATTTACATAAACCCCTCCGACGAGAATATTAAATAAGGGGGACGAGGCCATTTTGTATTGCTGTGGGGAAGAGTTGTTGTGGTAGGCTAGTTAGTAGGCTGGAGTATTGTTGCTGCAATGCAGACGAAATGCTGTTATTTTCATCCGGATTGCAGGGGCACTTTGTTCAGCCTTCCATAGGGACGGGGGTGCGTTGCAGTGCGTTTAACATACAACATGTTATATGCATGTGTGTATGAGACAGAGGGGAACACGTCGCATTTGCAGCAGATATATGCTGCCCATCATAAATCAAAGCACGAGACAGACAGGGGTCGGAGGAGAAGACCGGAAAATGTGACATAATGAACAATATTCGTCTGTATTTGCAATACACAAGTTCAATGAAGGATTCGCACAACGGCTTGTCCTGAAAGATGGATTTAAAAACAGAAACTGTTTACGGGCCACAACCTGTAAGTATGATTTATTTTTCGTTGATGGGTTTTCCTGTAATAGTTCGTATTGTTTATTGTACGTTGTAGCAAGGAAGTGCACAGATGACAACGCTGTTTGGCTCTGCAAACCAGTTTGTTAAATGCTCATTCATTCTTAACGTTATCCGACAAACGTTACAAACTTTTTTTAAATCTCAACAGCGAACTTGGCATTAGTGTAAATTATTCTTTGATTAGAGCTTTTATGTATTGTTTATCTACAGGCATGCTAAACATGGTTCTGTGTTTGATTTGGATACTATAGTAAAGCCAATGTTTAGTGTTCGTTTTGGGTTAATAGTTCTTGCAACAGATATTTGGCTATAATCGTTCTAAAAATACAAAAGTAACGGTGCCATTCAGTAGCGATCACTATAGATCCGCAGTCTTTACTCTTGAGGACTGAACAGGTTCTGCTCGATCATCTTCACTAAAATGTTCTGGGTCCAATTCGGGCTCAAATTGATATGGTTTTATTGACGCCATTGTTTCTAATACTACCCAAAGCACAGTCTACCGGTAAAGGTAAGGGGCGTGACGTTTCCGACATACGTGCACTAGGCGGTTAGCGAATCACAACACACTGGGCCAGCTAACCAATCTGAGCCCATTGCGTATTTTTGAGGGACTGGCTTCACAGAACCCGGAAACCATCAGACCGTTTTTACAAGGAGGGAGAGAGCAGTGTAGAATAAAGGTAAAATATATGAAAAATAATGATTTTTTTTAAAAACGAAGCATGAACACATGTTACAGTGCACCCCACAAACACAATCAAGCCTTCGAAAGAATGTGTATTACCACAACTTTAACAATTTTAAGTTAAAAAAAGCAGAGTTCTTTCTTTTCAAGACGCATGTACTGCTTTAATTTCAATGGATGTTTTCTCTGTAAAAAGAATACACTTCAGAATCGAGTAACTTTTCCCCACTGATTATTTTTGGTTGCAATTAAAAAATAAACCTGATTTAAATATAAATCAGATGTTTTATTAAAGTTATTTGCTATATACATGGACTACAATTTTAAATCGCCATGTGAGAACACATTACATTCAAATATGCACTTCAATAAGCCGACAGAAAGCAAGTTAATGCATTTACATGCTGAGCGAAATTGATATAAGGGACAAAAATCTGGCAGTGACGATCAGTTAGTGCCTAATGCACTGAAGCCTGGCAAACAATCAAGCTAAATGAAGTGTTTCCAGTGGACGGCACCGCGAGCTTGTGCAGCGCTAACAGAAATACATACCATTTGTGCGTGTATTAGAAAATGTCCATTTTTAGTAATTGTTTAAAGCACTTTCACGATTCAAGTCATTAACCAGCAACAACCCCCTTTCATAAAGCGCATACCTCTCACTCTACACTGGTCTAAAACCTTATTTATACTCAATGAAAAAGCACTTTATAATAAGATTATAATCAGTAAAAGTACTGATACAGCACTTAAAATGTAAAAGTCAAGTAAAAGTAAAAGTACACTGTTTTTAAACTACTTAATAAAGTACAATTCCTGAGAAAAACTACCCAATTATAGTAACGAGAGTATTTGTAATTTGTTACTTTACACCACTGATGATGAATAATCCTGGAATGTTTTCTTCAAAAAACTTGATTTCTTTTCGACTGAAGAAAGAAAGACATGAACATCTTGGATGAGATGGGGGTGAGTAAATTATCAGTAAATTTTCATTTCGGGGTGAACTGATCCTTTAATTGTCATGAAAACCACCTTCTAGTGTGCTTCTTCTTATTCAAATTCCAGCATTCACAAGGACGCGACCTGTGTAAAAATTCACAGCCTTACGGAGGGAGCGAGACCTTGACGGCGTCCACTCCATGGGTTCAGCATTAAAACACAAACACAAATCCATTATTTATCAGACCCTCCGCTCGTCTGTTCTCCAGCGTCACTCCATTTGATTCACTGGATGATTCATCATCTTCATTCTGCAGTCATTCAGCTCATGAATGCAGCTCTTGTTTAAAAACAGATGCAGATGGAATAACAATTTCTCCTACACAAGTGGTGCACAAGACAGCACAATCACAAAGATCTGCAGACAGTACATGCAATCAGCAAATGGAGACTTGCTGAAGTTGGCCTGCGCTTAGCGAGTCTCCTGTAGAGTTTCAGAAGAGGTCAAAACTGCTATCAAATGTCTATTAACAAAGGTCTCTCTCTCTCTCTCTCTCTCTCTCTCTCTCTCTCTCTCTCTCTCTCTCTCTCTCTCTATCTCTCTCTCTCTCTCTCTCTCTCTCTCTCTCTCTATCTATCCATGTCAGCAACTTTCTCATTTGTTACTGCACTGAACAAAGTTAAACAACGGTCATTTATTTAAAGTGCATCATTCTTAGAAAAAAGGTTTTGTGGGGTTCTATATATAACTTTAGGGTTTCTTGAATCAATGTCATGAACTTATTGTTTTATGATGTTTCCTGGGATGCACTTATAATATTAGTAGGATTTTTACATCAAAAATGATCATAATTTAGAAATAAAAGGCATTCAGTGTGAACACCCACTGCTGTGATTGGCTGCTGTGAGTTTTCAGTGTGAACACCCACTGCTGTGATTGGCTGCTGTGAGTCTTCAGTGTGAAGGCCCACTGCTGTGATTGGCTGCTGTGAGTCTTCAGTGTGATGGCCCACTGCTGTGATTGGCTGCTGTGAGTCTTCAGTGTGAACGCCCCCTGCTGTGATTGGCTGCTGTGAGTCTTCAGTGTAAACGCCCACTGCTGTGATTGGCTGCTGTGAGTATTCAGTGTGAACGCCCACTGCTGTGATTGGCTGCTGTGAGTCTTCAGTGTGAACGCCCACTGCTGTGATTGGCTGCTGTGAGTCTTCAGTGTAAACACCCACTGCTGTGATTGGCTGCTTTGAGTCTTCAGTGTAAACGCCCACTGCTGTGATTGGCTGCTGTGAGTCTTCAGTGTGAATGCCCACTGCTGTGATTGGCTGCTGTGAGTCTTCAGTGTGAACGCCCACTGCTGTGATTGGCTGCTGTGAGTCTTCAGTGTAAACGCCCACTGCTGTGATTGGCTGCTGTGAGTATTCAGTGTGAACGCCCACTGCTGTGATTGGCTGCTGTGAGTCTTCAGTGTGAACACCCATTGCTGTGACTGGCTGCTGTGAGTCTTCAGTGTGAACGCCCACTGCTGTGATTGGCTGCTGTGAGTCTTCAGTGTGAACGCCCACTGCTGTGATTGGCTGCTGTGAGTCTTCAGTGTAAACGCCCACTGCTGTGATTGGCTGCTGTGAGTATTCAGTGTGAACGCCCACTGCTGTGATTGGCTGCTGTGAGTCTTCAGTGTGAACGCCCACTGCTGTGATTGGCTGCTGTGAGTCTTCAGTGTAAACACCCACTGCTGTGATTGGTTGACATCTTTGCATATGAAATACATTATGTAATATAATATAATATAATATAATATAATATAATATAATAGTATTACATGTGGAACTCTCTCTGAAACTTTTAGCACGTTTTTACTATTACAGTTCTGAAGGTTAACTTATCGTGAAAAGTGTTGATTATAGCACTATATTTAGATCTATGGTATTATATTCAGATTGTGGCATGAAAGTTTGCAGTGATGAGCATTGTAGCCGAATCTCGTCATCGCAACTCGATTTCTGCAAACTAACGAATGCTTTCATCATAACAGCAGTGCAAACACAATGTAAATAAGAGATTTGTTGATTATTACGGGAGTTTTTCCACGAATGCAGAACTCAATCACTGACAAACTCTTATCAGTATTTGCTGTTTGATTGACAGCTCCAGCGATTGCAAAGGGAGGTTTCTTTGATCGCTTTCTATATATATAATTTAATCACAGTTTAAATAACAGATTATTTTCATCCTACTAAGAGAAACAATGTGAAGTTGAGCGTTTAGTCACTGGTTTGATTTACTGACACACAGACAAAGAACATCTGACTGTACGTGAATCAATACATATCAGAAATCACTGGTCTCAGATCAGGCATTAGAACTAAGGCAAGGCAAGGCAAGTTTATTTGTATAGCACATTTCGTACAGAGTGGCAATTCAAAGTGCTTTACACAGAAATTAAGTTAAAATATCCGTAAGTGAATTAAATAAAACTATATATAGTATAACAGTTATAATAGGAATTAAAAGAAATAAAAAATAAAGAAAAATAATAAAAAAATAAAATAAAATAAAAAAGTATAATTAAAACAAAAAGTAAAAACAGGGTTAAATTGATACATAATTAAAGTGCAAGCAGTTCGGACAGAGCACAGAGCTCATTCAGTAAAAGCATAAGGTGCAATCAGTCGGATGTACAGTAGCACAGAGCTCATTCAGTAAATGCACAGCTGAACAGATGTGTTTTGAGTCTGGATTTGAAAGTGGCTACTGTTGGAGCACATCTGATCTGTTCAGGAAGCTTGTTCCAGCTGCGGCTGGCATGATAGCTAAACGCAGACTCTCCTTTCTTTGAGTGAACCCTTGGTATTTCTTACTGACTTGATCCTGATGATCGGAGTGATCTGTTAGGTTTGTATTTAATCAGCATGTCTGCAATGTATTGAGGTCCTAGGTCATTGAGTGACTTATATACAAGTAATAGTACTTTAAAATCGATCCTAAATGTAACTGGAAGCCAGTGTAAAGACCTGAGAACTGGTGTGATATGGTCATATTTTCTGGTTCTGCTCAGGATCCTGGCAGCAGCGTTCTGTATGAGCTGCAGCCGTCTAATGGTCTTTTTGGAAAGGCCGGTGAGAAGACCATTACAATAGTCCACCCTGCTGGTGATAAAAGCATGAACGAGTTTCTCTAAGTCTTGCCTTGAAACAACGCATATAATTCTTGCAATATTTTTGAGATGATAGTAGGCTGATTTAGTTATTGCTTTGACATGACGACTGAAACTCAGGTCTGACTCCATAATCACGCCCAGATTCCTGACTTGATTTTTTGATTTTAGACCCTTAGCCTCAAGATATGCGTTCACCTTGAGAATTTCATCTTTGTTTCCAAATGTAGTGATTTCAGTTTTGTCTTTGTTTAACTGAAGAAAGTTTTGGCACATCCAACTGTTAACTTCTTCAATGCATTTGCATAGAGAGTCAATGGGGCTGTAGTCATGAGGTGATAGGGCCAAGTAGATCTGGGTGTCGTCAGCATAGCTGTGGTAAGCCATTTTGTTATTTTTCATTATTTGGCTCAGTGGGAGCATGTACAGGTTGAATAGGAGTGGTGCAAGAATTGACCCTTGTGGGACTCCGCATGTCATGGATGTACACTCAGACTTATGGTCACCTATACTCACATAATAACCTCTCCCTTCTAAGTATGACCTGAACCATTTGAGGACCATTCCGGAAAGCCCAACCCAATTTTCTAGCCTGTCAAGAAGTATGTTGTGGTCAACAGTGTCGAATGCAGCACTGAGGTCGAGTAGTACCAGAACTGATGTTTTGCCTGTATCTGTATTGAGACGAATATCATTTATTATCTTTATGAGCGCTGTGTCTCTGTGCTGTGATGCGGTCGGAAACCAGATTGAAAATTGTCAAAGTATCCGTTTGAGTTCAAGAATTTGTTCAGCTGACTGAAAACAACTTTTTCAATGATCTTGCCTATGAAGGGGAGATTTGAGATTGGTCTGTAGTTGCTCAGTATGGAGTTATCCAGATTTCTCTTTTTCAGGAGAGGCTTAACTACTGCGGTTTTAAGGGAGTTTGGGAAAGTCCCAGAAAGAAGTGAGGCGTTTACCACTTCTAGGAGATCTGCTTCTAAACAGTTAAACACACTTTTGAAAAAAGAAGTGGGGAGTGTGTCAAGGGCGCAGGTTGATGTTTTTAGGTGCTGTACCGTTTCTTCTAAAATTTTACCATCAATTGTTTCGAAATCAGTCATAGTAACTTTCTGAGGTTGTGGTCTGATCTGACTCACCCCAGAGCAACTCAAGGATGTGCTGATCGCATTTCTGATATTATTGATTTTCTCGGAGAAGAAGAAAGCAAACTCACTACATTTGCTGTCTGAGAGCATTTCATTGGGAATGTGACTCGGAGGGTTTGTTAGTCTCTCTACAGTAGCAAAAAGAGTGCGCGTGTTGTTTATGTTTCTGTTAATAATATTTGAAAAGAAGGTCTGTCTAGCTTTGCCTAGTTCCATATTGAAAGCACGAAGACTGCCTTTATAGATGTTGTAATGGACTACAAGTTTTGTCTTTCGCCACATGCGCTCATCTTTCCTGCATTGTCTTTTCATTAATTGCACTGCTGTTGAGTTTCTCCAAGGTGCTTTTTGTTTGCCACTCTTTTTTCTGACTTTCACAGGAGCAATATCATCAATTACACTCTTAACTTTTGAGTTAAAAGAGTCAAGGAGAAAATCAACAGAGTCTGCAGATATGCTTGGTGTTAGAGATATAGCCTTCATAAACAGCACACGAGTGTTCTCATTTAAGCATCTCTTTTTGACAGAGACAGATCTAGTTTCAATGGCAGGAGAGATTGATATATCAAAGAAAATACAGAAATAATCAGACAGTGCCACATCCTTAATAACTATCGATGAAATGTTTAGACCCTTACTGATAAGTAAATCTAGAGTGTGTCCAAGATCATGTGTGGGTCCATGTACATGTGTCAAATCAAAAGTGTTAAGAACAGTCATGAGATCTTTAGTTGCACTGGATTCAGCATTATCAGTGTGAATGTTAAAATCCCCAGCAGTAGCAAAACAGTCATACTCAGATGAGATTGCTGATAACAGCTCTGTAAAGTCATCAATAAAAGCTGGGCAATATTTTGGAGGCCTGTAAATAATGATAAGCAGGATGCGTGGAGCACCTTTTAGCACAATGCCCAGATATTCTAGAGACAAATAGCCACCAAATGATACTTGCTTACATTGATAGACATCTTTAAAAAGAGCAGCGACCCCCCACCCCTCCTGACTGCCCTGCAGACACTCATAAAAGTAAAGTTAGGAGGGGCTGTTTCATTGAGGACTGTTGCACTGCAGCTGTCTTCTAGCCACGTTTCATTTAGAAGTAAAAAATCTAGGTTGTTTGTGGTTATTAAGTCATTGACTAGAAATGATTTGTTTTTAAGTGAACGGATGTTTAAAAGTGCTAACTTAACAGTATTCATTTTAATGTTTTCCTCCACAGTAATCTTAGTTTGACAAGTAACAGGCCACAGATTAGATGGGTTTGCCATACGGCCTGAGAGGGCCTTAGACTTTCTATCACGTAACAGAACAGAAATAGAGAAAGAGATAGGCACAATGGGTTCCCGCTTGTTTTGTAAACATTTGATAAGGTTGCTGTTTACGTTGCGAGGACCCAGAACACATCACTGAGAGCTGGTATCAGTTGTTTTTGGTGCAGATGGAGGAGGGTGTGTGCCCTGGCGTTGTGACCGGAGAAATCTCACAGGAGGAGGGGCAGAGCGAGCTGGGCCCACAGTCTTTAGTGGTTGTGGGGCTCGACGCTCTTTGGTTGATATCTGGGGGCTCGCAGCGATCGAGTGTGATTGTCTGGTTCCAGTATAAACAAAATCCATTTTCTCTGTGAAGCTCAGAAGCGGGGATGCCACCAGGAATAACATGTCTGGTGAGGGGGGCTGTTGGTCTGGTGTTACCGGAGGCTGCAATATGTTATCGTCCAGTTCATGGAGTGACTTAGACATTTCTTCCAGCTTATTGCTCAGACCACACATAAGGTGTAAAAGTTCACCAGTCTCACCCCGATGGTCCTCATCTTTACCAGTGCCTCCACAGTCTCCACAGTCTGGGCTGAGATGTTACTGTTTAGTGCCTCGATCTGTGTCACTTGGAGCAGTTCTAATCCGTCGCAGTGTGTCTGTGGTGAGCTCTGAGGGCGGGGCTCAGCTGGGAGTGTGTCCATGAGAAGTGGTTGTTGTGGCTGCGTGGTGTTATCATTGCCCTTGTGTGGTGTATCAACCGCATGTCCATTCAGATGCTGAAATGAAGTCCTGTGATTGTCTATACTATGTACTGGTGTGTGTGTGCCATCCAGGTTGAGTGGGTTAGCACACACAGCTGAAGGATGATGAAGGGAATTTGATGTAAACAGTTGTCTCTGACTCCAGAAGAGATTAAAGTTGTCGATAAAGTTCACTCCCTTCATGTTGCAGGTTTTTTGCAGCCATGAATTAAGCCCAAGTAGCTGTGAGAACCTATTGGTTCCTCTTGCTGGAAGTGGTCCACTGATGAACGGCTGAACTTTCAGTTTTCTAAGTGTTTCAAAAAGTTCATTGAAATCCCTCTTAAGGAGTTCTTACTGCTCTCTCTGAATATCGTTCTTCCCCACATGAAGGATAAGTCGATTTGCAGTCTTATGTTTCATCAGAATGTTCTTAAGTTCCCTGTTGACATCAGAAACTGTTGCTTGTGGAAGGCAGCATGTAGTTGTTTCCCTGCTGCTAATGTTTCTGACTGTGGAGTCCCCCACTATCAGAGTCCTGGGCTCGGCTGCGCTCTGAGCTGAGGGCCGCTGTCTGCTCGACCTTGAGCACCTGCTAGCATCAGTGTTAGCTACGGGCTGATTCGATCTGTGTTCGGTCACATTCATCACGTTTGGGGATTCCTCACCCACATTCATTAACACTTCAAATCTGTTTTCAAGATGTATATTTGGTGGTAGGAAACGAGTGTTTGCAATCCTTGTGTCTGGGGTAGAGCATGCTACTGCGGCAATATGTGATGCTCGTGACAATCTGATGTCTCGAGTGCCTTTGGGTCTCGCTCCCTGTTTGTGCCATCGATTAGTGTGTTGATCAGTTACTTGTTTCTCTACCTGTTGAGTAGCACTACATTTATGGGACTCACCGGTAGTGTGCAGACGGCGTTCATTATGAAGCTCTGCTGTGTGATTCGTCTGGTTAGATGGTTCCGCAAATAGCTTTGTTTCAAGAACTGCAATCCTTTGAAAAAGTCTGTGGCAGTTTGTGCAGCAAGTAGTTTCTAGAAGAGGCATTTTCTTATCCTTTTGATTGTAGGCAGCTGTGTTTTCGCTTCTCCGGAATGTAAGCTGAAGGCAGTGGGAGGCTGGTCGGTTGAAATATTCCGCTTTTTGTTTAGTAATTCAGTCACCAGAGTTTCTAATTTTATCATTGGAGTCAAGCTTTGTCGTTTGAGCACTGTGCTGATTTGTTGAAGTTGAAATTATGAGATAAAATATAGAAGCGAAAGAGCAAAGCACGGAGCAGTAAGCAAGAGCGTCCGAACAGTAGCGAAGCAGGAAGTAGAGGAAGTAACACACGGTTACTTACATGTTGCGGCATTACTGTCGAGTCCATATCATAAAATTCTGGTTGCAAAGCCTGCCCGAAATTGCGACTGATTTACCAAAGAATCCACAGTAAAACACTGAATATAAATAAATAATGCTCAACTGAGACATTCACATTGTTGAAAATAAATAAGCACATTCCTAACATTAGGATCCTTTGGAAGGTAATGTTATTTTTTGTCCATCCTGTATCGCTCTTCTCTCCTCATCATTTCACTAACACACCAGTGGGCGGGGCCAACATTGCAATGATGGAGTAGGCGTTGATCTTCTTCTGCAGAGGCGTTCTTCACCAGATTCACATTCCACAATGAGTCGTTCTCTGGGATCGGTTACAATAAAGCTGTTTTTGGACTAATAAGGAAGTTTTCAGCTCTGAAACTTGCAGGATATTCTTATAGTATGATGACCCATTATATGTCAAAAAGCTCAAGGAAAATTTGATTTCTCAGTTCATGCCCCTTTAAAACTAAATCTGTAAAATGGTCCCAAGATAGAACCCCTAAAAGGTTCTATATATGAAGTATATGAGCGTATTTTTATGCTGGTCTATTTGAGAATCAAGGTTTCTGGTTTAAACCATTTTTGGTCTGTTTGTCTGAAAACTATAAAATAACACTGCATAGAAAAACATAAATTATTAATATTAATATTAATTTTAATATTAATAAAGATGAATAAATATTTTAACAAATGTATTGCTCACTATTAGTTACAGTTAGTTAATGCATGAACTAACTTTAACTTTGGGAGCTTTTGTAAAGTGTTACCAAAAATATTTAAACTTTTTATGGTTTTGTCTTTGGGGAAGTATTTTTGATTAGTATTAAAACAAAATATAAGTTTTGCACCAAAACATGAATATCATTTGAGGAAAAACGAATAAAAAATGAACCCCATTCATTTGTAAGTGCAGCATCTGAGCAATAACGTTTTCCTCTGATCTGTGTGTGTTGACAGGGTTGAGGAGAGCTTCAAGACTCTGTTCTGGTCCATATTTGGGCTCTCGGAGGTGATTTCTGTGGTTCTGAAGTATGATCATAAGTTCATTGAGAACATCGGTTACGTGCTGTATGGGGTTTATAACGTCACGATGGTGGTGGTTCTTCTCAACATGCTGATCGCCATGATCAACAGCTCCTACCAGGAAATAGAGGTACGCTCAATCCATAAACTATGAATCGATTCTGAATAAATAAAACAATCTCGTTTATGACATAGACTTAATTATTTTGTACCATGATGATATACAATGCAAAAAAAAGAAAATATTTTTCTTTTTTATCAACGACATGAAGTGCATTGAACAATACTAAACTGCAGGGGGTTTGTGAGTAAATACGTAATCATAATTAAATCATTAAATCATCAAAATTAAAACAATAAAAAAAAAAACATTGGATATTAAAAAATATTAAATATTGTATTATATATATATATAATGTACACTTCTTATACAATATAAGTAATATTATATATTATAGATATACATTATATATAATTTAAATAAATAATGTGTAATTTAAATTGTAGAAATAATTGTAAATTCATGCATTTATTCATTCATTCATTATAAACAATTGTATTTATAATGTACATTTCTTATACAATTTAAGTAATATTATATATTATAGATATAAATTATATATAATTTAAATAACTAATGTGTAATTTAAACTGTAGAAATAATTGTAAGTGTGTGTATATATATATATATATATATATATATATATATATATATATATATATATATATATATATATATATATATACACTCACCTAAAGGATTATTAGGAACACCTGTTCAATTTCTCATTAATGCAATTATCTAATCAACCAATCACATGGCAGTTGCTTCAATGCATTTAGGGGTGTGGTCCTGGTCAAGACAATCTCCTGAACTCCAAACTGAATGTCAGAATGGGAAATAAAAATGATTTAAGCAATTTTGAGCGTGGCATGGTTGTTGGTGCCAGACGGGCCGGTCTGAGTATTTCACAATCTGTTTAGTTACTGGGATTTTCACGCACAACCATTTCTAGGGTTTACAAAGAATGGCGTGACAAGGGAAAAACATCCAGTATGCGGCAGTCCTGTGGGCGGAAATGCCTTGTTGATGCTAGAGGTCAGAGGAGAATGGGCCGACTGATTCAAGCTGATAGAAGAGCACAGGTTATTTTTGACTGAAATAACCACTCGTTACAACCGAGGTATGCAGCAAAGCATTTGTGAGGCCACAACACGCACAACCTGGAGGCGGATGGGCTACAACAGCAGAAGACCCCACCGGGTACTACTCATCTCCACTACAAATAGGAAAAAGAGGCTACAATTTGTACGAGCTCACCAAAAAAGGACAGTTGAAGACTGGAAAAATGTTGCCTGGTCTGATGAGTCTAGATTTCTATTGAGACATTCAGATGGTAGAGTCAGAATTTGGCGTAAACAGAATGAGAACATGGGTCCATCATGCCTTGTTACCACTGTGCAGGCTGGTGGCGATGGTGTAATGGTGTGGGGGATGTTTTCTTGGCACACTTTAGGCCCCTTAGTGCCAATTGGGCATCGTTTAAATGCCACGGCCTACCTGAGCATTGTTTCTGACCATGTCCATCCCTTTATGACCACCATGTACCCATCCTCTGATGGCTACTTCCAGCAGGATAATGCACCATGTCACAAAGCTCGAATCATTTCAAATTGGTTTCTTGAACATGACAATGAGTTCACTGTACTAAATTGGCCCCCGCAGTCACCAGATCTCAACCCAATAGAGCATCTTTGGGATGTGGTGGAATGGGAGCTTCGTGCCCTGGATGTGCATCCCACAAATCTCCATCAACTGCAAGATGCTATCCTATCAATATGGGCCAACATTTCAAAAGAATGCTTTCAGCACATTGTTGAATCAATGCCACGTAGAATTAAGGCAGTTCTGAAGGCGAAAGGGGGTCAAACACAGTATTAGTATGGTGCTCCTAATAATCCTTTAGGTGAGTGTGTATATATATAATTGTAAATAGTAGAAATAATTGTCAAATGTATTTATTTATTTATATAATTAATTATTATAAACAATTGTATTTTTAATGTACATTTATTATACAATATAAGTAATATTATATATTATAGATATAAATGATATAAAAAATGACCAATGACCATCCAAAGCGCTTTACACATTGCCTCACATTCACCCATTCACACACCGACGGCGGTGCCAGCCATGCAAGCCGCCATCGAGCTCATCGGGAGCAGCTGGGGTTAGGTGTCTTGCTCATGGACACCTCGACACTTGCCGCCCAATGCATGTCCATATGACAGAACTGTAAACATGCAAATGTATTGATAAATTATTGACATTACTTTAAAATCTCAGGGATGCATTAAGTAAATATTTGAGATCAAATGGATTTGGCGGCTGACAAAACAATTTGGGAATATGCAATGTTTGTAATTTGATTATGTAATCCAGATTGCCAGACTGCTGAAGCTCAGGCAAAATCAAATATTAATGTGTTTTTTCTGTTTCACACTGAAATGGAACACATTATGGAAGTGGCAACCTCACTAAATGAATTATATAATTTATGTCTTGATGTTTATGTTAAATCTCTGGGTCTCTGCAGGAAGACGCTGATGTGGAGTGGAAGTTTGCTCGTGCTAAACTCTGGTTGTCGTATTTCGATGAGGGCCGGACGTTGCCTGTTCCGTTTAACCTGGTGCCCACCCCGAAATCCTTCTACTACCTGATCGTCCGAGTCAAGTCCTGCCTTATACGTCTGTGTAAGGGCAAAGGTCATCGGCATGACAACGAGCTGGAGATGGGCATGCTCAATTCACGGCTGAAGGTAAAACACATACTAACCCACTAAAAGTATGCAATTCAGGGTACTTGCATATTATTTTCACTTAACAAATGTTCACTGTAGAAGTAATTGGTCTGGTTTAATCCAGCCACTGACAGCTCAGTTCACTCTCATCTGCAGTTTTGCAGACTTTGATTAAAATCTTTTAAATGGAAATGATCTTGACAGTGAGACTCAATCAATTGTCATTTAAAGAACAGAAGACTGAAATCTGATATTACATGTATGAGACGCTCGCAGTGTTTTGCCTCCGGGAGCTTCTGAAGTGCCGGGTCAGCAGACGTCTGTAGAGAACTAATGCAGAAGACACTGAAACACAGAGTGCAGGAATGGAACTAGGTTCTATATTATAAAATAAATAGTTTATAATTTAAAGGGGTGGTAAACCACGATTTCACTTTTCTAACTTTAGCTAGTGTGTAATGTTGCTGTTTGAGCATAAACAACATCTGCAAAGTTACAACGTTCAAAGTTTAAAGCAAAGGGAGATATTTGCTTTTAAAGAAATCAATTTCTAAGGACTACAGCAAACGGCCGCTAGGGACTACAGACATTCCTCCAGGGTTGCTGACATCACCAGCCCCAATATTTACATAAACCCCTCCTCCGAGAATATTATATAGGGGGGGGGCATTTTGTATCGCCGCAGGGAAGCGTTGTTGTGGTATAGTTAGTAGGCTGGAGTGTTGTTGCCGCAATGCCGACGAAACGCTGTTATTTTCATCCGGATTGCAGGTCCACTTTATTCAGCCTTCAGGGACGGGGGTGCGTTGCAGTGCGTTTAACATACAACATGCATGTGTGTATGAGACAGAGGGGAACACGGTCGCATTTGCAGCAGATATATGCTGCCCATCATAAATCAAAGCACGAGACAGACAGGGGTCGGAGGAGAAGACCGGAAAATGTGACATAATGGACAATATTCGTCTGTATTTGCAATACACGAGCCGCGGTTCAGCTGCACGAGACGAACACTGCCACTGTGTGAATATACGACGGGCGCGTGCGGCTCCCGCTGCACATTTCACAGAGGAAAGCTTCCACAATCTTCACAAATTCAATGAAGGATTCGCACAACGGCTTGTCCTGAAAGATGGATTTAAAAACAGAAGCTGTTTACGGGCCACAACCTGTAAGTATGATTTATTTTTCGTCTATGTGTTTTCCTGTAATAGTTTGTATTGTTAATTGTACGTTGTAGCAAGGAAGTACACAGATGGCAACGCTGTTTGGCTCTGCAAACCAGTTTGTTAAATGCTCATTCATTCTTAACATTATCCGACAAACACCTACCGTTACAAACTGTTTAAAATCTCAACAGTGAACTTGGCATTAGTGTAAATTATTCTTTGATTGGAGCTTTTATGTATTGTTTATCTACAGGCATGCTAAACATGGTTCTGTGTTTGATTTGGATACTATAGTAAAGCCAATGTTTAGTGTTCGTTCTTGCGACAGATATTTGGCAAATTGTTCTAAAAATACAAAAGTAACGGTGCCATTCAGTAGCGATCACTATAGATCCGCAGTCTTTACTCTTGAGGACTGAACAGGTTCTGCTCGATCATCTTCACTAATATTGTCTGGGTCTGATTCGGGCTCAAATTGGTATGGTTTTATTGACGCCATTGTACTACCCAAAGCACAGTCTACCGGTAAAGGTAAGGGGCGTGGCGTTTCCGACAAACGTGCACTAGGCAGTTAGCGAATCACAACACACTGGGCCAGCTAACCAATCTGAGCCCATTGCGTATTTTTTGAGGGCTTCATAGAACCCGGAAACCATCAGACCGTTTTTACAAGGAGGGAGAGAGCAGTGTAGAATAAAGGTAAAATATATGAAAAATAATGCAATTTTTTAAAAACGAAGCATGAACACATGTTACAGTGCACCCCACAAACACAATCAAGCCTTCGAAAGAATGTGTTTTACCACCCCTTTAAATATATAGTATGTCATTTAAATTGTAGAAATAATTGTAGAATGTATATATATGTGTGTGTGTGTGTGTGTGTGTGTGTGTGTGTGTGTGTGTGTGTGTGTGTGTGTGTGTGTGTGTGTGTGTGTGTGTGTGTGTGTGTGTGTGTGTGTGTGTGTGTGTATATATATATATATATATATATATACCGATCAGGCATAACATTATGACCTAATAGACCTAATATTGAGTTGGTCCCCCTTTTGCTGCCAAAACAGCCCTGACCCGCCGAGACATGGACTCCACTAGACTCCTGAAGGTGTGCTGTGGTATCTGGCACCAAGATGTTAGCAGCAGATCCTTTAACTCCTGTAAGTTGCGAGGTGGGGCCTCCATGGATCGGACTTGTTTGTTCAGCACATCCCACAGATGCTCGATTGGATTGAGATCTGGGGAATTTGGAGGCCAAGTCAACACCTCAAACTCATTGTGATCCTCAAACCATTCCTGAACCATTTTTGCTGTGTGGTGGCGCATTATCTGCTGAAAGAGCCACAGCCACCAGGGAATACCGTTTCCATGAAAGGGTGTACATGGTCTGCAACAATGCTTAGGTAGGAGGTACGTGTCAAAGTAACATCCACATGGATGGCAGGACCCAAGTTTTCCCAGCAGAACATTGGCCAAAGCATCACACTGCCTCCGCCGGCTTGCCTTCTTCCAATAGTGCATCCTGGTGCCATGTGTTCCCCAGGTAAGCAACGCACACGCACCCGGCCATCAGACCAGACCAGGCCACCTTCTTCCATTGCTCCGTGGTCTAGTTCTAATGCTCACATGCCACTGTTGGCACTTTCGGCGGTGGACCGTGGTCAGCTTGGGCACCCTGACTGGTCAGCAGCTATGCAGCCCCATACGCAACAAACTGTGATGCACTGTGTATTCTGACACCTTTCTATCAGAACCAGCATTAACTTCTTGAGCAATTTGAGCTACAGTAACTCGTCTGTTTGATCGGACCACACAGGCCAGCCTTTGCTCCCCACGTTCATCAATGAGCCTTGGCCGCCCATGACCCTGTCGCCGGTTCACCACTGTTCCTTCCTTGGAGCACTTTTGATAGAGACTGACCACTGCAGACCGGGAACACCCCACAAGAGCTGCAGTTTTGGAGATGCTCTGACCCAGTCGACTAGCCATCATAATTTGGCCCTTGTCAAATCCTTACACTTGCCCATTTTTCCCGCTTCTAACACATCAACTTTGAGGACAAAATGTTCACTTGCTGCCGAATATATCCCACCCACTAACAGGTGCTGTGATGAAGAGATAATCAGTGTTATTCACTTTACCTGTAACAAAAGAATCCGTCAGTGCAAAAACATTTCACATTATGAGAGCTCAAAGTATTCATGCATTATGAATGTGATTGGATGTTATTGTAAAATAGCTGATAGAAATACACCTGTAATGCACATCAGTTTAATATGTTGAATATTGGTGTTTTTTTTAGGCTGATCGTCATCGAGCAAATGTCAGGAGCCGAGAGGAGAACACTTTCAAGAAACCCATCAAAAACCCCACAAGATATCAGGTGAGAGACACAACAAACCATGTGAAACTGACCAGAGTTCATTATGATCGTGTTAAAATGACAATATCTTTCTCCCTCATATCTGTCTAACAGAAGATAATGAAGCGTTTGATTAAGCGCTATGTTTTGAAGGCTCAGGTCGACAGAGAGAATGATGAAGTCAATGAAGGTAAAAACCCAGTAGATCCACTGTACCGTCTGCTTTTATTTCACCCGCACGTCCTGTGTGTGTTTTATTAGCATCTTATTTTTGGTCACCTCAAATCATGTGTCAAACTAACTCGAGCTTTGTGTGTATGTGTGTGTGTGTGTGTGTTTTACAGGTGAACTGAAGGAAATAAAGCAGGACATCTCCAGTCTGCGCTACGAGCTTCTGGAAGAGAAATCTCAGGCCACTGGAGAACTGGCTGACCTCATTCAACAACTCAGTGACAAGTTCGGCAGGAACGTCAAGAAACAACCTTGAGACAGACAGACAGACAGACAGACAGACAGACTGACAGACAGACGGAGAGAAAGATACATTTCTGGAAAAGTTGTGAAAATGTCTCACTTAAAAATGTCTGAATGTCATTCATCAGTCACCGAATATCAAATCAACTTAACGTAAAGTCACTTAACGTAAAGAAAAATACATAAACACTAGGGCTGTCAAAATTCAAAATGCATGCAATTCATTTTTTCAGTTTAATACCTTAAAAATATTTAAGCCCCTCCAGAGAGTGTTTGAATGGACAAAAACACACAAAACTATGCCAAAATACCAGTTTTGTATCCTCGCAAGCACAGTCAATATGAGTTAAATCAAGTCTTAAATGAACATAAAGAGTTATGAGAAAAGAGGATGTGTGTCAGATCTGCATCATGTGCGGCAGCTCTTAAAGTGACAGCAGCCTAATAAACCTGCTGCTGTCTGTCATTAAGGATAATCAAAGACACTGCAATTGGTTGAATAACTTTTGTAGCTTTAATAAGGATTCATCTATTTAATTTATAATTTATGCAGTGAAGTGACTTTGATAACTTGATTCATTTTCTGTATATATATATCCTGTTAGACCTACCTGAAAATCACCCTCATCCTTCCCTCGGGTCATATTGACATAGTCTTTTTATTTTTAAATATAAAAAATTGAGTGTTCATTGAAGTGGTCCAAGATCCTAGGACTTTTGTCGCACTTGAACCACAAATACACAAAACTCGACTCGAAGGAGTTTTGTTCTTGAAATATAAAAAAGTAACAAATCCTTCTCTCACGGGTCAATTTGAGCCCCATAGGAATTAATGGAATGCAAGGAATGCTTCACATAGAGAATTCAAACTTAAGATGCTAAAACTGATTACAAAATAAAAAATTTTTTATAATGTCTACATGTGTATCTGAATGCATTCTGAAGAGAAACTGACTTTAGGACCCAGCGGAACAGCTCATTCAATCCATATTGAGCTATACAAGTTTTGGTGATTCCCTAGTTATTTTTTGTTATTGACATTTTAATCAGGATACTTGTCCGGTCGGGCAAGTAAAATTCTCTTTTACTTGCCCCTTCAAAAAATCCACTTTTCCCAGACAAGCGGACAAGCGTTAATGTTGAGCCCTGACTCTGCTTATTACACACACAGGGACGCGCAGCAGCACACAAGCATTTTTAAATATTACAAATAAAAGGATTCCTCTCTGGGGAAGCGTTTAGTCTTTCCACTCCTGGCTTTTAAAGGGAATGGGAAATGAGACTCTGATTGGTTTATTGCACGTTATGCCCAAAACACACCCATGACTCATTAAGAGTTTAGGTACAACCCTTTTAGATCATGCACCTGGTGCGCCAAACATTTTTCCGTCGTTAAACTAGCAAAAGTGGATTCGGACACGCCCTGAGTGAAGCTGCGCCATGAGCTTCAGACCATGTGCTCAGAGCGTTAAAATAGGGCCCATAGTATTAAACATGAACATTTGAAGTAGAAAGACTGAAAAAGTATTTTCTTGTAAAATGTACTCCAGTAATCTGTTTTATTTTTTACACTTGATCATGTGAATCACATTCAGACATTTTTAATGTTAGTAAATAATGGATGTTGCAACATTGAAGCAAAAAAAAAAAGTTGTGAAACTGCTTTAGTTCCCCAGATTGATTCGATGACATCATGAGATGAATTGAATGTTGTGATGATGTCATTCATCTCGGAGCGAGTTGGTTTGATTCAACCCTTCCTGGAGGAAGTGAGTGGACGGGAAAAGACTTCTGTTGAACTCTGTACAGAATTCACTCAGATACTGAACATCGTCCAGAAGAGAGAGTGAGAGATGAGGGAAAACAGACAAACAGAGACTAAACGAGGGCTCACAGCAGGTATGCAGTGCATTCTGGGATATCACCTCCCTTAAGAGTCATTTCCTGTTCTGAGATCGTATCTCGCAGGAGAGAAATATACTGAGAAAAGGAAAACAGTAGATGAAAACACTGTGATGTTGCCATTTATGACATGATTTCATATCAAAATGTTTTGATCATTTAAGTATGAGTGAAATTGGCAGTAACACAGAGAATGTACATAAACATCATTTCCTCTTTACCGTACAGGCCGTCTAATTAACACACACACACACACACACGGGCAAATCTCACAAAAAATAAAAACATAATTCTCCCAAAGATCAAAAGAAAGATAAATTATATTTTGAATGAAAAATTTGATGTTATATTGTTTTCTTTTTATTTTGGTGTATGGCACCTGGACATTTTAGTCTTTTTAATATATTTTAATTAATATTATATATATTTTAATATATTTCAGTTTAATATATTTAGATTTTTAATGTGCAATATTTTATTTATTTTGATTTTGGAGTATGAAACAACTTTATTTATAAAGCTTTTTTTAATATATTTTAATTAATATTGTTTATATTGTAATATATTTCAATTTAATATATTTAGAATTTTAATGTGCAGAATAGGATTCATAGGATACATTTTTGTCTTTTGATTTTGGTGTATGGTAAATGACCCAGACATGCTCTTGTCAGGTTTTGTGAGATTCACACACAAACACACACATACGCACACGCGCACGTTGTCCTCATAACAACAGGTTTTGGATCACACACGCATCCACGCACGCACACACACACACACACACACACACACACACACACACACACTACAGTATTTTTAGATTTTTATTGAAGACTTTGCCTGTATAAAACTCTTGATCACAAAGACTAATGTCAAAGAAAGAGAGTGTTTACATGACATGTACACCTTTAATAGTTTTACAGTAAGAGTGTAGATTTATCTGAATGTATTAATTTTTGTTTCACTAATGGTAAATTAATTAAAAACACAGAAAGTTTGTTTGTCACTTGTACAAGGAAACATATGACTGAGCAAAATATTGTGCTATTTATAACTAAAATTAAAAGTTTTAAATGGTCTTAGTTTGACTGTGCATTTATTCAATTGGACATCTTTCATATACTCTCTCTCTCTCTCTCTCTCTCTCTCTCTCTCTCTCTCTCTCTCTCTCTCTCTCTCTCTCTCTCTCTCTCTCTATATATATATATATATATATATATATATATATATATATATATATATATATATATATATATATATATATATATATATATATATATATATATATATATATATATACACTCACCTAATGGATTATTAGGAGCACCATACTAATACTGTGTTTGACCCCCTTTCGCCTTCAGAACTGCCTTAATTCTACGTGGCATTGATTCAACAAGGTGCTGAAAGCATTCTTTAGAAATGTTGGCCCATATTGATAGGATAGCATCTTGCAGTTGATGGAGATTTGTGGGATGCACATCCAGGGCACGAAGCTCCCGTTCCACCACATCCCAAAGATGCTCTATTGGGTTGAGATCTGGTGACTGTGGGGGTCATTTTAGTACAGTGAACTCATTGTCATGTTCATGAAACCAATTTGAAATGATTCAAGCTTTGTGACATGGTGCATTATCCTGCTGGAAGTAGCCATCAGAGGATGGGTACATGGTGGTCATAAAGGGATGGACATGGTCAGAAACAATGCTCAGGTAGGCCGTGGCATTTAAACAATGCCCAATTGGCACTAAGGGGCCTAAAGTGTGCCAAGAAAACATCCCCCACACCATTACACCAACACCACCAGTCTTCACAGTGGTAACAAGGCATGATGGATCCATGTTCTCATTCTGTTTACGCCAAATTCTGACTCTACCATCTGAATGTCTCAACAGAAATCCAGACTCATCAGACCAGGCAACATTTTTCCAGTCTTCAACTGTCAATTTTGGTGAGCTTGTGCAAATTGTAGCCTCTTTTTCCTATTTGTAGTGGAGATGAGTGGTACCCGGTGGGGTCTTCTGCTGTTGTAGCCCATCCAGCTCAAGGTTGTGCGTGTTGTGGCTTCACAAATGCTTTGCTGCATACCTCGGTTGTAACAAGTGGTTATTTCAGTCAAAGTTGCTCTTCTATCAGCTTGAATCAGTCGGCCCATTCTCCTCTGACCTCTAGCATCAACAAGGCATTTTCGCCCACAGGACTGCCGCATACTGGATGTTTTTCCCTTTTCACACCATTCTTTGTAAACCCTAGAAATGGTTGTGCGTGAAAATCCCAGTAACTGAGCAGATTGTGAAATACTCAGACCGGCCCGTCTGGCTCCAACAACCATGCCACGCTCAAAATTGCTTAAATCACCTTTCTTTCCCATTCTGACATTCAGTTTGGAGTTCAGGAGATTGTCTTGACCAGGACCACACCCCTAAATGCATTGAAGCAACTGCCATGTGATTGGTTGATTAGATAATTGCATTAATGAGAAATTGAACAGGTGTTCCTAATAATCCTTTAGGTAAATGTGTATATACACACATAAAACTTAAATGTGTGAAATAGTGTCATAATGCAGAAAACTGAATAGTCCTACACACAGAGAAAAGGGGTGTCCAAATTGTATCTTTAGGTGTACAACAGCTTGTTGCTGGGGCATTAAAAGGACATCATTGTACCTTTTTTTTTACCACAAAAAGGTATAAAGACGTCATTGTAATACTGCCCCAGTGACAAGCTGACAAATTTGGACACCCCTTTTATCTGTGTGTTAAAACAGGCTTCTTTGTACGTATGCATATACAGCATATGACCTGGAAATGTTTTGTGTGATTCACTCTGTACAGAATATTCACCTGTGCATGCAAGGAAAATAAAAGGACGCGGGCGTATATTGCACCATTTATAGCTAAAATTCGATTTTTATAATTGGCTCAGTTCGGAAATGACCTTTTTTCATATAGTAGCTTTTCAATTGAATTCCCTCTGTGAATATTATCCGCACGCTCTGGAATAGAAGACGAATGTCGACAAAATTAACCATGAAATTTCCCCAAGTGCTCATTACATTCAGAGCTTGCAGCTAAACAGTAAATCAGAATCTGTATAAACGCTCTAATATAAAACTTGATTACACAAACTAGCACTAAGCACAAACAAATGTCGTTTTCCTCAGGAAGATACGCCATGAATCGTGAATATTACACAAACGAGCTTCAGGAGTCTGTGGTTATTACTAGGCTATATAATGTTCCATTCTGACATTATCCGGCAACTTCCATTATAAGCCATGGATGAGGTCGTGCTCGTCTCCACGGTAACATCCCCATTCCATTAGTGTCACCTCCCAACATATAACGGGTCGTTCTATAATATTTGCCATGCGTGACGATTGTGTCTTCAAGAAGCCATCGCTTGACACCTGCGACAGGTATTTTATCACACTGTCAGGACGTCTGTGCCAGGAGATATTGATACTGGGGCTGCTGGCTGTATAAATGACAGAATAACAAGCAAAGAGTCTCGAGGGTGATGGTAACCATGGCATCTACAGCCCGAGCCTTCACTGATGTGTCCAGGAAATCAAGCCATTGTTTTGTTTGTCTGACATGATGTGTGGCAGTTTAATATGAGCGGTGCGCGCTCATGGTGTGTCTGATTGTGATTCAAAGGGGATTGTGCTGTTTCACGGCATTCCCTCAGTTTGATCCATGACTGTGGCATTCCTTCTTTTAGTTCTAATGAACTGTAAAATTCCTGAATTCATATTCCTCTGGTAAGTGCAGCTCTACAGATGACAACAGAGTGCCATTCATTTTCTCCATAGAGAAAAAAATAAAACAAGCCCCAAGAACCCGCTGCGCAACATACTTTTAAAATCCAGCGTTTAGTTGATCCTGGTAAACGCTCATTGTCACAGTTGTAAACGGCTTCAATTTTTTAAAATAAGCATATTTAACAACGGAATTCCTGATGAACAACTACATTAACCATGATGCACTACAGGACATTACACCAATCAGAGAGTCGAAAAAGCAACACGTCATTAGCTCCACCCACTCCCATTAAATAGCCTACTAATGATGTAATCTAGTCAATCTCTCTATGCTCTCAAATACACAGATAAGGCATAACATTATTCAATTCAATTCAAATGTATTTGTATAGCGCTTTTCACAATACACATTGTTTCAAATCAGCTTCACAGAAAGTGCATTTCATAAATGTACAGTAAAAATGTTAGAAAGACAATGTTAAAGAAAAATGTTCGAAAAAGTTAATCAATCGTGTATTAATTAAGGCCATAATTAATTAAGTCGTCTCTTCACAGGCGTGGAGTCGTCGCATCACAGGTGTTGGGGCATCCGAAGTCTCCATGAGCGGCTGGATACAAACTGGAGCTGACGAACTATTTACCGATAACAACAGAAAAGCAGATGGGATATAATTAGCATAGCTGCTGTTCAGAATATTATATTAATGCTTTTGATCCGATTTAACTGTAGTATAAAAGGTAATTATAATGTGAATGCTTGGCTAAAGAGATGCGTCTTTAATCTAGTTTTAAACTGGGACAGCGAGTCTGAACCTTGAACAATATCAGGAAGACTGTTCCAGAGTTTAGGAGCTAAATGTGAAAATGCCCTCCCTCCTTTAGTGGACTTAGATATCCTAGGAATGACCAGAAGCCTAGAGTTTAGTGACCTTAAAGAGCACGATGGATTGTAGGACGATAGGAGATCCGTTAGATACACTGGAGCTAAACCATTTGGACTAACTGTAGTTTGTTTATTGAGGATGCAGGACAACCAGCTAATAAAGCATTACAGTAATCTAATCTCGAGGTCATGAATGCATGAACTAACTTTTCTGCATCAGAAATAGATTGCATGTTACGTAGCTTAGCAATGTTTCTAAGGTGGAAAAATGCCAATCTTGTAACATGAAATATGATTTTCGAATGACAAGTTGCGGTCTAATATGACACCCAGGTCTTTTACTGTAGTGGATAAAGTGACAGGACATCCTTCCAAGGTAAAATTGTATTGTGAGAGGTTTTGTGGGCAGTTTTTTGGACCAATAAGTAATACCTCCGTTTTATCTGAATTTAATAGCAGAAAATTACACGTCATCCAGTATTTAATATCCTCAACACACGCTGTCAGTTTAGATAATTTAACGTTTTCATCTGGTCGTGATGAAATATATAATTGAGTGTCATCAGCATAACAGTAGAAATTAATTCCATGTTTTCTTATAATATTACCAAGTGGCAGCATATATATTGAGAATAGCAGAGGGCCTAACACGGATCCTTGCGGCACCCCATAGTCTACTGACGTCATCTTTGATTTTTCCCCATTTAGACAAACAAAATGGTAGCGGTCTGATAAGTACGATCTAAACCAGTTTAATGCCTGTCCCTGAACACCAGTATAATTTTGAAGTCGATCTATGAGTATTTTATGATCTATAGTATCGAACGCAGCACTAAGATCGAGTAGAACTAGTATTGAGATACAGCCTTGGTCAGAAGCTAGAAGTAAATCATTTGTGATTTTAACGAGCGCAGTTTCTGTGCTATGATGCGGCCTGAATCCTGATTGAAATTTTTCATAGATATCATTTTCTTGCAAGAAAGAACACAATTGAGTGGACACAACTTTTTCTAGTATTTTAGACATAAATGGAAGATTTGAAATTGGTCTGTAATTTGCTAGGTTATTATGATCTAATTGTGGCTTCTTAATGAGAGGTTTTATGACTGCCAGCTTGAATATTCTTGGAACATGACCTAAAGATAAAGACGAGTTAATAATATTGAGAAGAGGCTCTTCCACTACAGGTAACAACTCTTTCAGTAGTTTAGTGGGTATTGGATCTAATAAACATGTTGTTGGTTTAGATGCAATGATAAGTTTATTTAGCTCTTCCTGTCCTATAGTTGTAAAGCGGTGTAGTAGTTCTTGAGGGGCGATAGTTGCGGTTGAATCATAAGACATCATTAAAGATTGTACATTTACAATTTTGTTTCTGATGCTTTCTATTTTCTCAGTGAAGAAATTCATAAAATCATTACTACTAAACTGTAACGGAATATTTTGCTCAGGCGATGCTTGTTTATTTGTTAGTCTAGCCACGGTGTTAAATAAAAACCTTGGGTTATTTTTATTATTTTCTATTAGTTTGCGGAGATGCTCAGCCCTGGCTGCTTTTAGGGCCTTTTTATAACGTGACATACTATCTTTCCACGCGATTCTAAAGACCTCTAAATTAGTTTGTTTCCATTTACGCTCTAAGTTACGAGTTTCTCTCTTGATAACATGTGTATCACTGTTGTACCATGGTGCTTTAGTTTTCTCTCTAACCTTTTTTAATCTAATTGGTGCAACAATTTCTAATGTAAGTAAGTAAGTAAGTAAAATTTTATTTATATAGCACTTTTAACGCTACAATGCACAAAGTGCTTTACACAGTAATAACAATAAAAACAATAATTTAAACACATAATGAAGAGCTATACATAATGAAACAAAATATAATATAAGGTATCAAACCCAAACTACACAAGGACATCATTGAATACTAAAAGCACGTCTATACAAATAAGTTTTCAGACGACATTTAAAAACAGACACACATTCAGATGTTCTAATATCCATTGGCAAACTATTCCATAATTTTGGAGCTCTCACGGCAAATGCTCTATCTCCTTTTGTTTTAAATCTAGTTCTTGGAACATCCAGCAGCTTCTTAACAGACGACCTCAGACATCTCCCTGCTTCATAAGGTCTCAGGAGCTCAGTTAAATATATAGGTGCCAGACCATTTAATGCTTTGTATGTCAACAATAAAATCTTAAACTCAACCCTTGAATAAACAGGTAACCAATGTAAAGACGCTAAAACAGGTGTAATATGTTGAGATCTCTTTGTTCGTGTCAGTAATCTGGCTGCAGCATTTTGCACCAATTGTAAACGAGATAAAGTGCGATTGTTCAAAGACGAAAACAAAACATTACAATAATCAAGGCGGGAGGATATAAAAGCATGAATAAGCTTCTCTGTATCATTAAAATTTAAAAACTGCCTCACCTTGGAAATGTTTCTTAACTGATAAAAACAGGACTGAATCAGCTTCTTAACATGAAATTCAAAATTTAGATTAGAATCAAAATAAACACCCAAATTTCTAACTACCTGCTTAATATTTGGAAAAACCCCATTTAGAGCAAGCTCAATCTGATTTTTCCTTAAGCTCTGACCAATTATCACAACTTCAGTTTTATCTGTATTTAACTGCAGAAAATGTAAGGCCATCCAATTTCTTATGTCAGTTAAGCAAGCTTGGAGGACATCCAGACTATTTAGATCCTTAGAACTCAATGAAAAGTATAACTGTAGGTCATCTGCATAACAATGAAAATGTATATTATGTTTCCTGATTACTGCACCTAATGGCAGCATGTAAATTGAGAACAAGATTGGTCCTAAAAGTGAACCCTGCGGAACTCCACATATAAGTTCAGAGCGTTGGGAAACTTCCTCTCCTACTGACACTACAAATGTCCTGTTTGACAAATAAGATACAAACCAATCCAATGCCCTCCCCGAAACCCCGACCCATGTTTTTAATGTTCTAATTAAAATGGAATGATCCACTGTATCAAAAGCTGCTGTCAAATCTAATAGAACTAAAACTGAACATTCACCAGCATCCTCTGCCATCAATAAATCATTAGTAACTCGTAAAAGTGCAGTTTCGGCACTGTGACCTGCTCTAAAACCTGACTGGAATTTCTCAAAAATATTATTTTCATTTACAACCTTCAATAATTGATTGGCTACTGCCTTTTCTAATACTTTTGAAATAAAAGGTAGTTTTGAGATGGGTCTATAATTATTTACAACTGCAGGATCTAAGGAAGGCTTCTTCAGGAGCGGTTGTACTGTCGCCATCTTTAGATCCTCAGGAACACATCCAGAGACAAGAGAGCTATTCACTATAGACAGTACAATGGGACTTATAGTTCCAATCACTTCCTTGAACAGTCTAGCAGGAACCACATCATTAAGACAACTCGAAGGTTTCAAATGTTTCACAATCTCAGAAATATCTTGCTCGGATACAGGTGAAAAGCAATCCAACAATACCATTCTACGAAATAAATTATCCTCATTTTGAACCAAAGGCGGCGAAATTGAAGCCCTTATATTTGCGACCTTCTCCACAAAAAATTTCATAAAAGACCTACAGTCTATAGGACTCAAGGTAATGCTAGGCCGCGGGTTAGTCAGTTCATTTATTACATTAAATAAAAACTTGGAATTGTGACGGTTATTATCTATCAATTTAGAAAAATAATCAGATCTCGCAACTTTAACCGTCTTATTAAAAAGCAAGAGTGAAACCTTCCAGTGCTCAAAATTAACATGAAGGGCCCTATCTTGCACCCAGCGCAATTGACTTTGTACACCGACGCATGTGTCATTCCTATTTTGCACCCGCGCAAAGCGCGCTTTTCCCTCCACAGAAGCACGTCGCTAAACTAGTGAATGAACTTGCGCTCCCTGGGCGGTTCAGCGCAAAAAAGGAGGCGTGTTCCGGCGCAAACAATCCCTGGTGCTATTTTGCTGTTCCATTAAACAATTGCGCCACTGACCAGAAAAAACCTAGTCTAAAGTCAGTGGCGCGTTGCGCGTTGTTCATTATGCTATTTTAAGGGCGCATGCTTGACCATAGCATGCATAACGCGCATACACTTTGCTCATGTAATCTACACAGATGCAACAGTTATTTTTGCAAATCATAAATTGTTACACTAAAAAAATATTAACACATGAGATGACGGAAATCATTGTGGTGTGCCACGAAGATGTGAAAAAATAGGCATAAATCTAGCTTACAAATTATTCAGGCTAATTATTTATTTAACCGACGCTATTTTGGGTGGGTTTCTCCCATCCCCATACAACACAACTTCTCTGTCTTTCACTGCTCTTACAAGAACATCAGTCTCCTCGGCTGTGAACCGCTCCTGGCGTGCGCCTGGTAAATACGCCATAATAATAGCAATCCATAATGGAACTTGCGCACCTGCTTTTAAAGGGAATGTTGGATGACGCTCTGATTGGTTTATTCACGTTACGCCCAAACCACACCTATGAATAATGAAGCTACTTCAGACCAACCCATTTTAGATTTGCACCGGGCGCAAGAGCCATTTATCCCGCCGGGAAAATAGCAACAGCGCCGAGACCCGCCCACAAAGTTACTTGCGCTTTGCGCTTTGACACTTGCGTTTCAGATCGTTAAAATAGGGCCCGAAGTCTAGTTGATTTCCAAGTTCGTTCAGCTTTCCTGCACTTTCTCTTTAATATACGAATATCATCATTTATCCATGGTACTTGATTTGCTAGAGACTTGGTTTTTATTTTAACTGGGGCCACAGTGTCAGGGTTCTGTCACTTCGGTCTAGTTTATTCATGGGTTTGTGACAGAGCCCTGACACTCCTGTATTGTTTGTCTTGTCTTGTGTGAGCGCACAGCTTTGAGCATGCTCAAGCTGCGTGCTCTTCTGTCCTTGTGTTTTGTGTGCGGGGCGTGGTGTTCGGATCCCAGCACTTCGGTCTAGTTTGGGTTTCAGTTTTGTGTTGGGATTCGGACATTCATGCTCCGTGTGTTTGTTTTGTCATGTGAGCGTGTGCTCTTCTGTCTGTGTGTTCTGTGTAGCGCACGGTTCATGTTTACATCGGCCGTGTGCTTTCATGTTTTGTCTGATGTTGTGTAGCACGTGGTTGGTGTATTTTCACTGGCTACGTGCTACGTCATGTTGTCATGTTTTGTGTGAACATGCAGCTGATGAGTTCTCATTAGCTGCATGTTCATGTCATGTTTGGTGTGAGCACATGTCTTGTTAAGTGTTCTTTGTGCCATGTGCTCGTGTCTATTGTCTAACCCCGCCCACCTTGTTTCCTCATTATTGGTTAATTTGCCCCACCTGTCTTCCCTCGTTACCCTCCTTTGTTTGTTCCCTATTTAATCTCCTTGTGTTTGCAGTCCAGTGCTGAATCGTCGTCGAATGTACCTCATGTTTCCCTGCTCAAGTCAAGTCAAGTCAAGTCAAGTCAAGTCAAGCCAAGCTTAAGTCAAGTCTTGTTTTTCCCCCTCGGGGTAGTTTTGTTTTGTCTTGTTTTTTGTTTTATTATTACCATTAAAGAGCCCATTCCTCTTGTATCTCTGAGTCCTTGCTCCTTTCCCTTCACCTACCCTGACACACTGAGTCTAATATTGAGGAACAAAGACTGTTAAAATCATTCAGCTGATCAACTGTAGTTGCATCATAAGCCCAGTCAACTGTTGAAGCATAAAAACTTGCTGAGAATCTATCAGCAACTTCTGGGTTTATAACACGAGATAAATAAGTACCGCTTGTCTTAATGTTGTTTCGTTCTACAGCCAATTGAATATCAAATATAATGTTTTTATGATCAGATATCGCACTCTCTTCTATTAAAAAATTATTTGGTGCTAATCCAAAAGTAAAAACTAAATCTAATGTATGGCCATGGCTATGCGTAGAGCCTGACACATGTTGTTCTAAATTAAAATATTGAGTGATTTTTAAAAATTCATCAACTGCATAATCATTTACCCTATCAACATGAATATTAAAATCTCCAACAAAAATCATCTTGTCATAATATAAAACTAAATCAGAAAGCATTTCAGCAAATTCATTTTTAAAACTAGCATTAGAATTAGGTGGACGATAAATCACACAACAGAGAATAGGATCTTTCCCCAATATCTTAAACTGCAAAACTTCAAAAGCAGAAAAAACTGAAACAGTTTGCTCAGAACACATAAAACAATCTTTAAAAATAGCAGCAATGCCCCCACCACGACCACTTGGCCTCGGCTTACTAAAGTACTTATGATTTTTAGGACACAACTCATTAAATTGGGTATGCTCTTCATTATTTAACCAAGTTTCTGTCAAAAACAAAAAATCTAAATCAAGAGATGTAATAAAATTATTCAAAATGAAAGTCTTATTAGACAGTGACCTCACATTTAACAAAGACATCTTAGCAGTGATTGCTGGCGAAATACAAGTAGCGGAAGTTTTAACCTGTATAAGGTTATTTAGATTAACTGAAATATTTTTTCTAACTACTTGCCTGTTATAGCTCACAATACAAGGGATGAAATCGGCTAGTATGTCATCTTTTCTAGACGTGAGACTCACTACAGAAGATTTGTCGGTACATAAACCCAAAGATTGATCTAGAAGTCATTCATTTATCATCTTCATTCTAATATTATCAGATAAGAGGCAAACACCAGCTTTATTAAGATGGAGACCATCTACACAGTAAAATCGTGGTCTCTCCCAAAATAAATCCCAGTTCATCACAAAATCAACGTTCACCGATGAACACCATCTCAATAACCAGTCATTTAATGCTGAGAGCCTACTGAAAATTTCACTGCTCATCCTAAGCATTGGTAAAGGACCTGAAACAATAATCCTCGCATTACAGGCGAAAGCCCGAACAGACTCAACCAGGGAAACAAAATCTCTTTTGAGAATTTCTGAATGTCGTTGACGAATATCATTCACCCCGACGTGAAGAACCACAGTACTGATACTCTTATGTTTCGACAACACCGAGGGCACTTGCTTTGTGACATCAGCAACTCGAGCTCCGGGAAAACAGTACATGTGAGGTTTACCATGTGACAGGGCAATCTTCAAATGTTTTATTAACGAGTCTCCAATAACAACAATATCTCTGGACACAGTAGTAGAGTCATTGGTCGACGAAGACGAGTTTGAACGTGGTGTAAAATTCAAACATCTACTCACAGAGCGATTGCAAGTGGGGGAAACCGGTTTTGAAGGTGACGGAGATTTCCTCCGAGTTTTCCGGCGCCGTTTAAACATCCACGAACCTTCAGCCGAAGGAGCAGGTGTAAAGGAAATCTGAGCCGTCCTCTTCCTAGCTCCAGCTCGCTGAGGTGGCACAGCATTCCACTGAGTACGCCGATTGAGCTCGCCGTCATTTGGGCCTCGCACAGGTGTGCTAAACCCTGCTACATTTTCTCGTCCAGACTCAAGTAGTTTTTTCTTTTCTAAGAGAATCGACTGTCTCTTCAATAACTCATGAATTTGAATTTCTAGTTGTTCCAATTCAGCATCTATTTCAAAAGACTCTGAGGCAACAACATTTGTAAACATTGCAGTCTCTGCCATCTCAATGAGTAAGACTTTAGTAAGACTTTAGTAAGAATGTGCTAGAGAAAATGTTGCTCATACTGCTAGTCATTTCCTCTAGTTCATCTGTTTGTTTGGGTTCACTGAGCAGCTGAGACAGATCAGGTAAGCTATTTGAGAATCTATCTATAGTGGTTGGAATGATTGTTCTGCCTGGTCGATAACGTGGCGCAACATGACAGATTTCAGCAGTACGCAGTATGCAAGTTACTATGTAATGGTCAGTGACATCATCACTTTGCGGTATAATATCTATATCGGTTGGGTTGGTTCCATGTGATATAATTAAATCTAGTGTGTGATTAAGACGATGAGTGGGACCAGTGACGTTTTGCTTGATCCCAAAGGAGTTTAATAGATCTGTAAACACAGCCCCTAATGCATCATTTGTGTTATCTACGTGTATGTTAAAATCTCCAACAATTAATGCTTTATCGACGTTGACCAATAGATCTGAGAGAAAGTCTGCAAACTCGTTTAAGAAATCAGCATAGGGCCCTGGAGGTCTATACACAGTAGCCAAGGCTAGAGATAATACGGATTTCTTTCTTGCATCTAAGAGCGTAACATTTAGCACTAGTACTTCAAACGAATTAAACCTGTGACCTGTTTTCTGAGTAACATTAAGAATATCTCTATAGATACAACATAGATATAGGTTAGATAGATATAGATATAGGTTGCAACACCGCCGCCACGACCAATCAGACGGGGCTCATGCTTATAACAGTATCCTGGCGGAGTAGACTCATTTAGACCAAAATAATCATTTGGCTTAAGCCAGGTTTCAGTAAGGCAAAGTACATCTAAACTATTATCTGTGACCATTTCATTTACAATAACCGCCTTAGATGTGAGCGATCTAATGTTTAGAAGACCTAGTTTTAGAAATTGTTTTTGTTCACTAATATTGAGATTTTCTGGTTTAATCACAGTTAGATTTTTCCTAGACCCTACAGTAGATTTAATGTTTGACCTCACTAAACGAGGAATAGACACAGTTTCTATATAATGTTCTACATTGGTACTTATGTCAATTAAGTTTGGACAGAATTGTTTTTGTTCACTAATATTGAGATTTTCTGGTTTAATCACAATTAGATTTTTCCTAGATCCTACAGTAGATTTAATGTTTGACCTCACTAAACGAGGAATAGACACAGTTTCTATATAATGTTCTACATTGGTACTTATGTCAATTAAGTTAGGACAGCAAAGACTGTGATCTGGACTTTGACTAACTAGTCATATGGTGGTGTGTAACGCCCTGGAGATGTTGTCTGACAGAAGAGCCGCTCCGATTCTGCTGGGGTGAAGGCCATCAGGACGGAAGAGCCTAGGTCGCTCCCAGAACAGATTCCAATTATTTACAAAGAGCAGCTTCTGTTCATTACACCATGACATTAACCATTCATTTAGAGCAAATAATCTACTGAACTTTTCATGTCCTATTTGGTACGTGGGAAGGGGTCCAGACACGATGATCGTTGCTTCAAGGGGATGTTATGCGCACCGTCTCTACCAGACTCTTGTAGTCCTTCTTCAGAACCTCCGTCTGCCGCAGCCTGGTGTCGTTCGTTCCCGCGTGCAACACGACAGCTCCGATGCGCTCGTCACCGTTCAGGATCTCGGGAACCTGCGAAGCGACATCGAGAACACGAGCACCAGGAAAGCAGTGAGTGATTACCTTGCCTTTACCTGAGGTAGCGTGGACATGCCGGACGATGGAAGTACCGATGACCACAGCGTCGCGTTCCGTCTCGCGAAGAGGAGAGAAGCGGTTCGGGGTGGAGATCTCGAAGACCGGGAGGGGCGGAGAGGTCCTAGCTCTGGTCCTGGCTCGCGTCTTCCGCTGTGGAAAAACCCAGGGTCCATGGTGCTGTGTCGGTGCCGGAGTGAACGAAACCAGGGATGATGATAGCGTCCTGGGTGCTTGTGTCCTGTGCAAAGAAACACAAGGAGTAGACGAGCTCGGAGTCAAGCGGTTACTAACCACTGACTTGTGCGCATCGGCGCGTGATGTTTCAAGCGCTGATCGTCGCTCTCTCAGCACGGCTTGTCTGTCTAGTAGGTTGCGAATCTGCTTCTCCAACGACTCCAACTCCAACTGCACCGAATGCAGCTCGAATGTGTCCTCGCCTGCACTCAAAGGTAACATTAGACACACATCCGAGTTATTCGCCATTGTAGCAGATGTGCTACGATGGCGAATTGTAGGTTTCAGTGGTGACGGGTATAAATAAGTTACCACGCGTGCAATGCTAGCGGGCTACGGCTAGTAGCGGAAGTTCGGATATAAGTAGCGATATCAAAGCAATCCGATTGTTTTTTATAGAGAATCGTATCGGAGATATATTCACACGCTGTAAATAATAGAAAATATTAGTTTGTAAGCGAGTGTTAAGGAGAAAACCAAGGATTATGAATCAATTCGACGGAGCTCTAACACCAGCAACGCGCTCACAACCCGCGCATTAGCTTCTCCTTTTCTATGACCAGGTGAAGTGAATAACACTGATTATCTCTTCATCACAGCACCTGTTAGTGGGTGGGATATATTAGGCAGCAAGTGAACATTTTGTCCTCAAAGTTGATGTGTTAGAAGCAGGAAAAATGGGCAAGCGTGAGGATTTGAGCGAGTTTGACAAGGGCCTAATTGTGATGGCTAGACGACTGGGTCAGAGCATCTCCAAAATGGCAGCTCTTGTGGGGTGTTCCCAGTCTGCAGTGGTCAGTATCTATCAAAAGTGCTCCAAGGAAGGAACAGTGGTGAACCGGCGACAGGGTCATGGGCGGCCAAGGCTCATTGATGCACATGGGGAGCAAAGGCTGGCCCATGTGGTCTGATCAAACAGACGAGCTACTGTAGCTCAAATTGCTCAAGAAGTTAATGCTGGTTCTGATAGAAAGGTTTCAGAATACACAGTGCATCACAGTTTGTTGTGTATGTGGATGCATAGCTGCTGACCGGTCAGGGTGCTCCACCGCCCAAAGCACCAACACTGGGAACGTGAGCATCACAACTGGACCACGGAGCAATGGAAGAAGGTGGCCTGGTCTGATGGCCGGGTGTGTGTGCATCACTTACCTGCTGAACACATGGCACCAGGATGCACTATGGGAAGAAGCAAGCCGGGGGAGGGAGTGAGATGCTTTGGGCAATGTTCTGCTGGGTAACCTTTGGTCCTGCCATCTATGTGGATGTTACTTTGACACGTACCGCCTACCTAAGCATTGTTCCCTGGTGGCCGTGGCTCTTTCAGCAGATAATGCGCCCGGCCACAAAGCAAAAATGGTTCAGGAATGGTTTGAGGAGCACAACAATGAGTTTGAGGTGTTGACTTGACCTCAAAATTCTCCAGATCTCAATCCAATCGAGCATCTGTGGGATGTGCTGAACAAACAAGTCAGATCCACCTCGCAACTTACAGGACGTATTACAGACTTACTTACAGATACCACAGAACACCTTCAGCGGTCTAGTGGAGTCCAAGCCTTGACGGGTCGGGGCTGTTTTGGCAGCAAAAGGGGGACCAACACAATATTAGTGGACATAATCTTATGTCTGATCTGTGTATAAAAAATCTACATTTGTAAATGATTAGTTTTATATTTCTCCATTGGTTTTAATTTGATTATGCTGTTTGCAATGCTTCATGGGATTGTAGTTCTTTCCCTCACTAAAGCTTTTAAGTACTCAGTCTTGTACCTTTGCCTTTTTGTCTGATTTTCAAAAACTGTTATTCTTCAAATCAAAGTTTGTAGTGTTGTGCTTCACCTTGTAGCTGATTGGCTTTGTTCATGGCATATAACAAAGACTTTTTAAAAATCCCTATGGGAGAAAATTAATGAAAAAAATACTTCCGCAACCAGCACCGCTGAAAAAGGAGGAGAGCACTAATGCACTCTATAGTGTTCATATTCAGCTCAATTCAGTGTTGAGTTCAGTTCAATAACTGTGTAAAGTTCATTTATTATATATCAATTCAGCTAAAGCAGCTCCAAAGAAAACAATAGTGTCCTTATTCAGCTCGAGCCAAAGAGTTGCAAAAATCATCAAGTCGATTCAGCAATAACATGTTGGACTGTTAGTATGATGTCAGAGGCTGTTTATTGTTCTGGACCGCTCCCTGTTAAAAGGAGTGATGAGATAGTTAGCAGACTATCATCACTCAATGGCTGGTTGTCTAAGTGGTGTCCGCAAAATAACATAGGGTTCATAGACAATTGGAAAAGTTTTTGGGGCAGACCTGACCTGTTGAAGAAGGATGGCATCCATCCCTCCTGAGGTGGTTCCGCTCTTCTCTCTAGTAATTTGGCACATAGTCTTAGAGCTAAACCTTGACTCACTAGGGCCCAGGTCAGTAAGCAGACAAATTGGCTAAACCGACCGTCTGCTAGCTGTCTCACGTCACCGGAGTCAGATAAATCCTAACACATAGAGACTCTTTCACCTAGATATTATCATATAGAGACTGTGTCTGTTCCCCGAATTAGTAAATACAAAAAAACATCAAAACCATTCAACAGTAAAAATGTAATTGATGTCCAACAAATAAACAACAGATATAATACAGATGAACAATTGATAAAGCTTGGGTTGCTGAATATTCGATCCCTTTCCCCAAAAGCGCTTATTGTTAATGATATCATTACAGATAATAATCTAGATGTGCTGTGTTTGACAGAAACCTGGCTAAAACCAGACAACTACATTACTTTAAATGAGTCCACCCCCCAAAATAATTGTTATAAACATGAGCCGCGTCTGAAAGGTAAAGGGGGAGGGGTTGCTGTAATTTATAATAATATCTTCAGTATTACTCAGAAGTCTAGTTTCAAATATAATTCCTTTGAAGTTTTGGTGCTTTATGTAACGTTATGTAGTGTACATGATAAAACCCGTTTAACATTTGTGTTAGCTACTATATACAGGCCACCAGGGCATAATACAGACTTTATCAAAGAATTTGCTGATTTTCTATCAGAGTTAGTACTGGCCGTAGATAAAGTACTAATTGTTGGTGATTTTAATATCCATGTAGACAACAAAAAAGATGCATTGGGATTAGCATGAAATTCTGCAGCAGAGCGATGACATCTCAGATCATTACCTAGTATCATGTATACTTAATTTAGCTAAGGTTGCAAAGCTGCCCCCTCGCTTCAAAAATGGCAGGACAATCACTGCCGCCACTAAAGATTGCTTTTTAAATAATCTTCCTCATCAGTATCATCTCCTCAGCATCCCAGATAGCTTAGAAGAACTCGATGTTGCAACAGAAACTATTGACTCTCTCTTTTCTAGTACTTTAGACACAGTTGCTCCCCTGCGCTTAAAGAAGATTAAAGAAAATAGTCTAACGCCGTGGTACAACGAGCACACTCGGGCCCTTAAAACAGCAGCCAGAAAAATGGAGTGCAGCTGGAAGAAAACAAAACTAGAAGTCTTTCGTAATTCGTGGAAAGAGCACATGATCGCATACAGAAAGGCCGTAAAAACTGCTAGATCTGCTTATTTCTCAACTCTCTTGGAAGAAAACAAACACAACCCTAGGTATTTATTTGATACAGTAGCTAAATTAACCATAAATAAAGCTTCAACTTCTGATGTTTGTAAACAGCACAGCAGTAATGACTTTATGAACTTCTTTACATGTAAGATTGATAATATTAGGAAGAAAATTTTAACCATGCAGCCGTCTACTACAGTATCACATCAGACAGAGCATTTGTAGTGTCACTGAGGAAAATTTACACTCATTCACTGCTATAGGCGAAGAAGATTTGGCTAAACTCGTTAAATCATCAAAATCAACAACATGTATGCTTGACCCTGTACCGACTAGGCTATTAAAAGAGATGCTACCAGAGGTCATAGATCCTCTTCATAATATCATTAATTCATCTTTGTCATTAGGATATGTACCGAAAACTTTTAAGTTGGCTATTATTAACCCACTTGTTAAAAAAGCGCAACTTGATCCTACAGAAAATAATCTCAAATCTACCCTTTCTGTCAAAAATTCTTGAAAAGGCAGTGTCTTCACAATTATGTTCCTTTTTAGAAAGAAATGGTATCTGTGAGAATTTCCAGTCAGGATTTAGACCGTATCATAGCACTGAGACTGCTCTCATCAGAGTTACAAATGATTTACTCTTATCATCCGATCGTGGCTGTATCTCTCTATTGGTGTTACTTGATCTTAGCACTGAATTTGATCCTATTGACCACAACATTTTTTTGAATAGACTCGAAAATTATGTAGGCATTAGTGAAATTGCTTTGTCATGGTTTAAATCATACCTATGTGACCGTTATCAGTTTGTAGCAGTAAAATAAGAGATGTCACACCGATCACAAGTTCAGTATGGAGTACCGCAGGGCTCAGTGCTAGGACCGCTGCTCTTCACCCTGTACAAGCTACCACTGGGAGATATCATTAGGAAGCATGGCGTTAGTTTTCATTGTTATGCTGACGATACTCAGCTCTATATTTCTTCACGCCCTGAAGAAAATTACCAATTCACAAGATTAACAGAATGCATAGCTGATATAAAATATTGGATGACCAGTAATTTCCTGCAACTCAATTCAGAAAAAACTGCATTTTTAATTATTGGACAAAAAATCTCCACAAGTAGTAACCTAAAATACTGTCTAACACTTGATGGCTGCTCTGTCAAGTCCTTGTCGTCAGTGAGGAACCTGGGTGTGCTCTTTGATACCAATCTTTTGTTTGAAAGCCACGTTTCAAGCATCTGTAAAATTGCATTCTACCATCTTAAAAATATATATAAATTATGGCATATGCTCTCAATGCAACAGTTAGTTAATGCGTTCATGACCTCAAGGTTAGATTATTGTAATGCTCTACTGGGTGGTTGCCCTGCTCGCTTAATAAATAAACTCCAGATGGTCCAAAACGCAGCAGCTCGAGTTCTTACTAGAACCAGGAAGCATGACCATATTAGCCCAGTTCTGTCAACACTGCACTGGCTGCCTATTAAACATTGCATACATTTTAAAATCTTGCTTATTACTTACAAAGCACTAAATGGTTTAGCTCCCCAGTACTTGAGCGAGCTCTTAACATATTATACTCCATCACGTCTATTGTGATCTCAAAATTCTGGCCAGTTGATAATACAGAGAATATCGAAATCAACTGCAGGCGGTCGATCCTTTTCCTATTTAGCACCTAAATTCTGGAACAGTCTTCCTAACATTGTACGGGAAGCAGACACAATCTGTCAGTTTAAATCTAGACTAAAAACACATCTCTTTACTGTGGCATACACATACAACACTTTTTCAATGAAATGATTGTTAGGCTGCATTAACTAGGTCAGCCGGAACCGGGAACACTTCCCATAACACCTGATGTACTCGTTACATCATCAGAAGAATGGCATCTTACGCTAATGATAGTCTCTCTGTTTTATCCCGAGGTTTACTGCAGTCAGCCGGATCCGAGCCGTATCCAGATCAGATGGTGGACCTGCGCCCAGAGAAGACCAACAAATCCCTGAAGTGTCTGCAGAGACCATGTCAATTAGACAGTCCCCTGAAATTGCATCGTCGACAGGGCATCCTCAATAAACACGTCTCCGGCGTGATGACTCTGATTGTTCGAATATTATAATTTAATCATTCTTAAATCGATATGTCATCCTCAATAAACCCGTCTCCAGCATGTTGCCTCCGATCTTTCGAATATTGCACTTTAATAATTATTTAATCAACACATCATCCTCAATAAACCCGTCTCCGGCGTGTTGCCTCCGATCCTTCGAATATTCCGATCTATTATGACCTCTGACCTGTAAAGTTGTCAGAATAATAATCATAAACTGCTTGTTAATTGGCCAGAGGAGAACTGGCACCCCGACTGAGCCTGGTTTCTCCCAAGGTTTATTTTTCTCCATTAGGTCACCTGGTGGGGTTTTGGTTTCCTTGCCACTGTTGCCTCTGGCTTGGCTTGCTCAGTTGGGGACACTAAATTGTTCTAAATTTTTCAACTAAATATCCAAATAAATCTAATTAATAAACTAAATTAACCATATAAACTAAATTACTGATCTAATTAGTGATCTAAAGCCCACACTGTCACTGTATGATAATTGAAATGAACTGATGACATAACCGTTTTCTCCAGAATGGCTATACGGCTGAATAAAATTATGTTGCATTATTTTCCTGTTTAACATTGTAAAGCTGCTTTGAAACAATCTGCATTGTCAAAAGCGCTATATAAATAAGTTTGACTTGACTTGACTTGTTAAATCAATTACAGATTTTAATTAATTGGATAGTGAAAAAGTTCAAACCTAAAGAAATTAAGATTACGTTTAAAAATCTCCTTTTGACTAAAACTGATGGGATGTGTTTTTACTGTGTCATTGTGGCTTTTTCTTCCTGATGATGTCAAAATGGATCCTTTTATCTGGAACTTTAACACTTATCTTTAAATCTGTGACATCATTGTCCTCTGTCGCTGTCACTGCGTTCACACACCATGTGTGCTGACGGTGAACCCTCAATGACAGTCACTAGAGCTAGACAGAACATCTGCTGATACGGGACACACACACTTACAGGCGAAAGCGAGTCTCTTGATTTTAAAATGATTCAACAATGCTTCGTTCCACTCAATTTAACATTTTGATATTGCCTGGCAACTGTCCATTGACTGCCAAAAGGCTTGTGAAAACATTTACAAAGACATACTCATAAAAGAGTCTCCAGTGTGCACCTGAGGGTATCATTTTATTCAAGTTCATATAAGTGTATCAAACAAGATATTTTATGAAAGGAGTTTGTGATACTCTGACTCATACTTCGAACTTAAATGTGCATTTTGACAGTAAATAGGGTCATATTTACAGTATTGTAAATTCAGCATAAGCTGAATAAAAGCTCAGAGAATTGTGTTTTGCACAAGTCTCTCTCATTAGCATTCGCTCCCAAGGGCTCTCTGCACATCCTGCTTCATCCTACCGTACGTGAACATGATTTCTACCCAAATCCGTTGGATTCCTTTCCATCAGCTGTAGAAAAGTCAAGACTACAACTTCCATGATTTCACGCTCATTCACAGCGTCATCAAGCTACGCCTTTGTTTTGAATAAGCAACCTCTAGTGGCAAAACTTACATACTGTGCCTTTAATGTGGGCAGAATGCTAGATCGAACAAGTCGTAGCTGATGAAAATAACCGCCATTTTAACCTTTCCAGTCAAATTAGCACTGTAATTACCAATGACAGCTTTAACTTATCAGTGCTGGGAACTGACCATGGTATAAGCAGGATAATCTATATCTAGCTGTGCATTAAACTATTTGAATGCACTCCGTCAGGCGGTTCTTTGCCTCCACATTGTGCGTTAAGTAAGGAATAATAGATGACAGGCCGTTGAATTATTAGAAAAATGCATTATGTGCATTATTTTTCTAATAATTCAACGGCCCGGAGTCAATTATTCCGTTTATACAACTGTTACCACACCTCAAGACATTGATCCGATGATAAATTTAAAGGGATTCGTCCGGTTTTTGTACTTAAATCGCTATTGTGAGTAGGACTATTTCTTCCAACGGCTCTTTTGCTAGTTCCGAAACGTCATTTTAAAGCTAGTTGTGGAGGCTTGAGCCACTGATAGCAGACTAATGCAGTTATTAATGCAGCGAGTTATTAGAGAGAGAGAGAGCGAGAGAGAGAGCCTGCGTCTCTTTCAACAGCGTCAACTAATACGGAACTGTAAGAACAGCGCCTGAGAAATGTCATGTTGCTTTTAAGCTGCTAAACTATTTTACTGATAAAATCGTCAGAGCAGCGCTGACATCACGTTTCTGTGCGAGTGTGTCTGCACTGTATGTGTGCACGTTAGAGTGGGAGAGCAGAGAGAGCGGGAGAATGAGAGTAATGTGCGTTTCTTACATAATTAAACGTAATTTTGTGGAAATAAAACATGGAAATAATTTGTCCTTTTTATCTTATTGTTTACTATATTTATTCGATTGGTCAGTGTCGTTGTGGGTTTTGGTTATTTGCTGTTGTAGGCTGTAAAGACATTTGAAATAACTGAAATCATTTGGCGAAGTGATATGGAACAGTAATGCGATCAAGAGAGCTGCCTGGAACTACGTTCGCTGTGCGTTTCCCAGAAAATAATTGCACACCTCAGAACGTTCATCAGCCAATCAGATTTAAGCATTCAACAGCCCCATAATATAAAATCATTTAATGCACAGCTAGCCGTGGGTTATCACTTTTTTAAAATTCTGGTTGAAACTCACTTCAAATCCTGATAGTAATCAATAAAAGAAGTGGTCTAAATATTTACAAAATGTACATATATCTTCTCTGTGGAAGTCTCAGGACCTAAACATGTTTGTCCAATCATTGCATTTGGTCCGAATAGGATGTCCAGATAGGATGTCCTACCTGCCTGTAAACATATGCATTTCCATACCTGTGAGTTGTAGACACAGTCACTGAGGGCTGTAAACAAACAGCAGCCACCTTTTACAGTTCCTCCTCAACCAAAACATCCAGCTTATGTTGCGTCGTAAGCGTAATTACCTGTGACGTTCTAACCGGAGCTGTTCACATCCTCAGACTCAGATTTATGTGTTTCTCTGGCAACACTATCAACAGCGAAATGTATCTGCAGCAGTCAGGTGGTACAACTAGACCTCAGTTGTTTATGTAACCCAGGGAGTTTTTTCCCAAAGTTATCAGGGAGTATTTAAAAACACTTACTACAAATGTTTATTGAGTATTGACTTCATAATCCATTATGGTGTGTATATGGTTATCTGTATATGGGGAGGGGGAAATGCAGAAGCTGTAATTTTGTTTTATTTGTTACTCTTCGGTAAATAATACATTTATAATTTCTATTAGATTACTACTAGTACTGTTACTACTAATAAAACCAAACTCTGGGGGCCCCAAAAGTGTGTGGGCCCTTAGAATCATCCTAACTTTCCCTCCCTTAGTGGCACCCCTGGTTATAGTTAAAGACAAAATTGGGTATTGTGTCAGAGGGTGTTAAGAGAGGTCCCTTATAATTAGTCGACAGACTGTAAAATTCAAACCCGAGTGCCCGCATTAAGAGCTCAGGTACGTCACTTCAGAGAGGAAAGTATTATTATGTTATTAGTACAAGTTATTATGGTAATGTTATGTGCTTTGAGACATGAGGGAGTTTAATGTCGTCTCTCGTGATTCTTTGCAGAATCTGCTGTGTGCGTTTGTGTGTTTTGAAGGAGGCGTGGCTTTGGAGACACTCTGAAGAGAGGGATGCTTTCAAAGCGAACTTGTTATTGCCAGCCTCTCCGAAATTGCCTACCCTACTTTTAACTCTTTCCCCACCAAACACAGAATTTTCCGTTATTTGTGAGAAAACACTCCCCTGCCAAACAGAATTTTCCGTGTTTTCACTGTTATACGCTAGGGAAAACTATTACGCATCTTCAAAATGAGTACAGAATTTCCTGATCAAAACACAGATGAAGAAGACGCAAAAAAACAAGCGATCGGATGTAAGCAAATGCATAAAATAACGGGATCATCAACATTAAACATCATATAAATCAAAACTGCCTAATGTTACTGAATGAAATGTCGCCCCAGAACGAGCTATAGGACTTACTCATAAACAGTGATGCCAGTAACGCGTTACTTAGTAACGCGTTACTCTAATTTGACCACTTTTTTCAGTAACGAGTAATCTAACGCGTTACTATTTCCAAACCAGTAATCAGATTAAAGTAACTTATCCAAGTCACTGTGAGTTACTTTTTTTGTCATTTTCCTTAGTAAAAATATATATTTTTGCTTTCTTGTTTAGTCTCAGCAGGGTTTTTCCTGCATAGAGAATTACGAGGCGGCTGCTCCGTCAAATTTCTTGCCGCCTCCGTCTGTCGACAAAACTCAAGACAGGCAGTCACTTGCTCAGATTAGGCATGTCGTGATAATTAAATAATCATCAGAAATATATATTGTCACATCCTTCAGCAACCATTATTAGTATATTATGATTTGCTAGTACAAAGTCATCTAAAGCCATTCCATAGCTGAATGTCTTTCCTCCGCTGTAGCTGTCAATCATTCTCCGTTCAGCATTCAAACTGCGCGTCGTTCGGTTCCAGTCAGCAGCTGCACGGGAAAGCTCACTCCATATTATATATTCCCGTTATAATACTTGATATGTTGGTAAAATAATTTATCTTCTTTGAGTTAATCTAGCGGTTTCTGAAAGATGTTGTGCTCGCTACTCAGGTGACAACACAAGGACTATTATAGCATCACACGCACAATAACCAGAATTAAAAACTGTGAAGAAACAAATAATCAGTGAATATTTGGACCGATATAGGCTACATAGTAGACTAGGATTTGTGGGCTCAACGCTCATCTTCTCTTTATGCCGTGGACTTTTCAATGTGCACTCGCGCTGCACTGCACACTGACTCCATGTTGCTTTAAGCACATCATTCTGCACCCGGGATGCGCATAAGCGCTTTGTTGCCGCTCTGTTTTGAAGCGTTTCATATATTTTCATAGTTTTGTGCACTTAAAGATTATTAAAAAATATATTGTTCTCACGGATCGATCATATATTTGTTGTCCCTTTACAAGGCTGCACATTACGTTTACAATAAAATATAAATCTTGTAATTTTATATTATTTGTGTAGGCCCATATAATTATTTACATTCATATATAAATATAAATTAAAAATTAAATATAAATTGTTTTTCATAAATGTATTTAATAAGAACACAAAGTAATTTGTACCTTTTCATTAACATGTTTAGGGTTTTATGTTTAGTGTTTTATGTTTAGTGTAGTGTATGTTTTATGTTTAGTGTTGGCAAAAAACGGTTGTCATTTTTATGTTGAGGCTGCAGAGGTGTTGTCGGCAACTGATGAATGTAACTAATAAAGTAACTTGTAATCTAACTTAGTTACTTTTAAAATCAAGTAATCTGTAAAGTAACTTAGTTACTTTTAAAATCAAGTAATCTGTAAAGTAACTAAGTTACTTTTTCAAAGTAACTGTGGCAACACTGCTCATAAATAAGTGTTGCTAAAAAAGCAATGCATGAACATAGAATAAACCACTTTTTTGTGTGTATGTGTTTAAAAGCAGAGGGTCTGCTCTATCATTTTGATATATGGCATGCTAAGATATTCATATAACAAAATATTCTTGGGGCCATTAAACCATGCCTATCAAAAACCATGGCGGTGGCTGAAAAAAAAAAAAAAAAAAACACTGGCGGGGAAATAGTTAATGCACACTTTCCAGTCAATCACAATTGAGTATTCAGACAGACTTTAGAAGTATTTTTCATTATTAGTTCTTAGTTATATATCTTAATTAGTTATTGTAACGTGTTACTATTTTTTATGCACATGCATTTAAATATGGCTGTGCATTTGCTCCTATTTTTAAACCATTAAAAAAGTTGAAATCCTCTTGTGTAGTGTAAAGGATACTGGGAAACAGTAGATAAAATGGTGAAATATTTGTTCAGCATAAGGGGGATGTTTTATCATAGTTTAATGTAGCTGTATTGCTTTGTTTGCTCGTGGTTTAGATGCACTGTAACTCTGAAGCGAGAGACTGCACATCTGTCTAGCCGAAAACCTCATAAAAAGCCGTAAGCGGACGGGACGATGGGGTCAAACGTCTCATAAAAGGCCAGTATATATTGAGCATGTCTGCAGTGTGAAGTGTTGTTGTTCAGTTTCATATCGCTGTTCTCTCATAAACACACCTTCTGTTCTTCATCACTTTCATTCACACGAGGACAGTGTGTGTCTTTCAGAAGTCTTTGGGAAGCGCTTAAAGAAACTCATTAAAAACCTGTCATCGTTTACTCATGCTCAGCCAGTTTTGATTTTGTGTTGGTTTTAAATCCTTCAGTTTATTAAGAGCTAAACAACATTCACCAAACAAATGATTTGGCTTTTTTGCGTATAGTTGATTTCTTTGCTCAGGTGTGCCTATTTTTAGTTTTTAATGGCCTTCTGTGAATCAGTCCTGTGGTCTTTGGATATAAAAATCAAATTTGCAGCTTCTTTATCTCCATGGAGACTCGTCTAGGTCCTTAGTGAATTTCAGTATGAAATATGCCTTTAATTTCCAGTCAGTGTTCCCTGTGAGTGGCAGGATGATTCATCCTCCTGTGGTCTATCAGAATCCCGTTGGTTTCTTCTCTGAGCTGCTCGTGGGCAGATGTGGCTCGACCCAGCGAGATCGTGGAGGAAGAGGAAACCCTTTTGTCTTTAAATTTGCTCTACCAGAACCTTTGGTGACACATTCGCCTTCCTATACAGCAAAAGACATAGAACTTCTTCATGTAGGTTAATTATCATATAACATTTGCCAAGAGGTGAATGTATTGCTAGATTTCTGCATTTAAACCCATTTATGAGATTCAGAATGGTTCATTCTCTTAAAGTTGGTATGAAACTGAAGTCTTTTCTTTCCTATTGTGACATACACTGAACAAAATTATAAACGCAACACTTTTTTTTTGTGCCCCCATTTTTCATGAGCTGAACTCAAAGATCTAAGACTTTTTCTATGTACACAAAAGGCCTATTTCTCTCAAATAATGTTCACAAATCTGTGTTAGTGAGCACTTCTCCTTTACCGAGATAATCCATCCACCTCACAGGTGTGGCATATCAACCCTAACCCCACTTTTCATGAGCTGAACTCAAAAATCTAAGACCTTTTCTATGTACACAAAAGGCCTATTTCTCTCAAATATTGTTCACAAATCTGTAGCCGCATTTCCATTACAGATTTGCGCAAAAACTTTGCGATATTTTCTAAAAGTCGATAAAAACATATTGCGAAATGACAGCATTTCCATTAACTGATGTTATGCGACTAAAACATTATTTTTCCTCTCGTGATAAATCATTCCAAAAATCATGCTACCTATGTTGTTAGGTTTATGTATATCCCAGCCACCACACGCCATTATTTTTAATGGAAAGAGATCCAAGCACTGATGGCAAGGAAAGCACCTGATACTTGAGCGGCACATATGAGGTGTTATGATAAACTGTGGCATTTTTTATTCTATTATTTTTTAATAAAGAACTCTTCTTCTGTCCAAACATACCATCATCTGTAAAGAATGATCGACTTTTACATACGCCAGGTTATTGTGACGCATTGCCACATACAGAGACGAGCGAAAAGTTTGAATTTGCATGGTGGTAACTCAAAGGTTTTTTTTTACCACTTCGGTATTTTGGCTTGGAATTTTGTTTGTTGGAAATATAAACTGAATTTAGAAATGCTTTTGAAATGAAAAACTTTGCGTTTAATAAACAAAATATATTTATAATATGAAGACAGCGTTTGGAGTGGAGTGCAAAATAATCTGTTCCCTGAGTCCACGGCCTTTGTTGTTATTGTGAGTGTACACAAATAAAAGTAGACAGTTTACTGTTTATAATTATGTCTTGCACTTAGCTGTATGGCTAAAAATGACGGAGTATTGTGAGTTGTTTCCGCTGGAATAAGGAAAAAATCCATCAAAAGGTGCCAACGACTTCGTCGGACAGAGGGTTAAAGAAAACGTAGCCTATTTAGTTTCATATAGTTAGGCTATGTTTAAATATTAAAATCTTTTAATTTCATATGTTGATTATGAAAAGTGAGCAGCATGAGTAAGGCACATAATCAGATGTGCATATGTCTGGGGACATTTTGTGCATGAAATGTGTTTTCTAGAAAGTCTTTCTTTAAAACTAATTTAGTTTGGTATAAATTGCATTTTAATTTTGATCAATGTTTAATCAACTATTTGGCTGTATATTTAATAAATAAGAAGCAAACCAAGATCGTCGGGAATGGATTGACGTGCGTAACTGGCCTGTTTCCGCAGTCTTTGAGCAAGGCTGAAACTAGTGTCTTTCTGTTTTAATACATTTCTTGAATATATGCCTTAATTACAGTAGGCCTATAGATAGTTATGATATTTGTGGTTGCACCAAGTTACGCCACTTTCCTTATTAGGAGAAAATATATGTCGTTTTAACGACATAAGATCTCGTTATTAGACATACTTGAGTGAAAAAAAAAAAATATGTAGGCCCTGTGAAGGAGCAATGCGTGACCGTACCAGGTGACCTGTAAATGCGGAAAAACTGTTTCCATTGCAGTTTTTGCGAAAATTTCCTTTTTCGAATTTCCTGAAAAACCACCTCATGTTAGCGTAAACATTTTTTTGCGATATATGGGAGTTTTTGCAAAATTGACGCGTTTTTTCATATTTTCAATTCTCAATTTCAATTTGCGCAATTTGAAGGGTAATGGAAACGCGGCTTGTGTTAGTGAGCACTTCTCCTTTGCCGAGATATTCCCTCCACCTCACAGGTGTGGCATATCAAATTGCTGATTAGACAGCATGATTATTGCACAGGTGTGCCTTAGGCTGGACACAATAAAAGGTCACTCTAAAATGTGCAGTTTTACTGTTTTGGGGGGGTCCAGAGGGGTCCGAAAACCAGCCAGTATCTGGTGTGACCACCATTTGCCTTACGCAGTGCAACACATCTCGTTTGAGTTGATCAGGTTGTTGATTGTGGTCTGTGGAATGTTGGTCCACTCCTCTTCAATGGCGTCAGAGAGTCAGCAGCTTCAAGTTCCTCGGTGTCCACATCACAGAGGAACTCTCATGGTCCGTCCACTCCGAGGCCGTTGTGAAGAAGGCTCATCAGCGCCTTTTCTTCCTGCGACGGCTGAGGAGGTTTGGAATGAACCGCCACATCCTCACACGTTTCTACACCTGCACCATAGAGAGCCTGCTGACTGGCTGCATCACCACCTGGTACGGCAACAGTACCGCCCGCAGCCGCAAGGCCCTGCAAAGGGTAGTGCGCACGGCCAGCTGCATCATCGGAGGTGAGCTTCCCTCCCTCCAGGACATTTACGCCAGGCGATGTGTGAAGAGAGCTCAGAGGATCTTCAGAGACTCTAGCCACCCGAACCATGGGCTGCTCTCACTGCTGCCATCAGGCAGACGGTACCGCAGCATCAGAACACGCACCAGCCGACTCCAGAACAGCTTCTTCCCACAAGCAATCAGACTACTTAACTCCTGATCCATCAGGATCATAACACACACTGGACAGAATATCACTCAGCACAACCCACTGTAGATACACACACATTATATACACATTTATTTATCATATAGCACCTATTGCACTTTGGATTTCAATTTTCAATCTGTGAATAATATTTTATACTATACATTGTATATTATTATTATTATTATAGCGTAATGTATATTGTTTAGTGTATGTTTAGTGTATATTGTTTAAAGTATATGTATATTGTAAGTATGTGTATATTGTTTAAAGCTGTGAGAACTAAACTCACATTGTGCAAATTATGTATTGTTTATTGTAGAGTTTACTGTGCTGTGAGTAATTGTGTGCGCATCAGATGTGTAATCTGATGCTGCTTTAAATGTTGTACATGTCATGTCATGACTGCTATGTTGCTCGGAACTGCACCTAAGAATTTCACCTACTGTTGCACTTGTGCATATGTAGAGTGACAAATAAAGTGATTTGATTTGATTTGATTTGATTTGTATACGCCGATCCAGAGCAACATAGAACAAAATAACAAATGTAGGGCAGGGTTCGATTTTGTCCATGGGGAATTGATTGGATGGTTGTGGTTTGCTATTGGTTGATCTCATGTGAGTGACAGGTTGCCCCGTCCTCGTCATCAGAGAAGAGATGTCGCTGCATTAGGAAGGGGAAGTGATTTGGTTTCAAGATTACGAGGCACATGAATTTAAAACAAATAATGATGTGCACGGATAAATCACTTATAATAACACTGAAATATAAAACAAAAAAAATTGTCCAATTTGATTTCATGGTGACTTTAAAGAGATGGAATTCAAATTATTTCAACAGTTGTGCTTCAATGACAAACATCATTGGTTTTGGTGTGTGGCAACATAAAGTGCAATTTGAAAGAGTGTGAGCTATAAACAAGCTTTAAAACTCATGGACTAATGCTTTTTCTGTCCTTTTTTGAGCTTCACAGATGTGAAAATTCTTTGACAAATAACAGCATATTAGAAGAACGTGAGGGTGAGTAGACGTGACAGAATTTCATTTTCAGTCAACATTAGCATATTTACAGGAATATAATATATAATAATACATGTCATATATTATTTATTTGTAATCATCGTTCTGTTCTAATATCTCAGAAAAAGAGCCAATGGAAAACATTCATGCCTGCAGATATCACGTTCTTTCTCAGCACATCATCGTCTCTGTCAGGTGTAAGAGGTGGCCAGACATTAATCATGTGAGGGGCATTTTAACACAGCTGCAGGCGCTCACCTTCTGTAATTCTCACCTCAGGAACCCGCAGCAGGTTCTCTCTTTCCTCATTCAGCTCTTAAATTAGAACATTACTTTTTAGTACTTTTAATATATACACTATATTGCCAAAAGTATTAGGACACCCCTCCAAATGATTGAATTCAGGTGTTCCAATCACTTCCATGGCCACAGGTGTATAAAATCAAGCACTTAGACATGCAGACGCTTCTACAAACATCTGTGAAAGAATGGGTTGCTCTCAGGAGCTCAGTGAACTCAAGCGTGGTACTGTGATAGGTTGCCACCAGTGCAATAAGTCTATTCCTGAAATTTCCTCACTACTAAATATTCCACGGTCAACTGTTAGTGGTATTATAACAAAGTGGAAGCAATTGGGAACAACAGCAACTTAAAAAGGCCATGTAAAATCACAGACCTCCTAACTTTGTGTGGCCTTCAGATTAGCTCAAGAACAGTGCGTAGAGAGTTTCATGGAATGATTTTCCATGGTGAGTGCAATGCAAAGCGTGGGATTCAGTGGGGTAAAGCACACCGCCACTGGACTCTAGAGCAGCAGAGACGTGTTCTCTGGAGTGACCAATCCCGCTTCTCTGTCTGGCAATCTGATGGATGAGTCTGGGTTTGGCGGTTGCCAGGAGAACGGTACTTGTCTGACTGCATTGTGCCAAGTGTAAAGTTTGGTTAAGGGTGGATTATGGTGTGGGGGTTGGTTTTCAGGGGTTGAGCTTGGTCCCTTAGTTCCACTGAAAGGGACTTTTAATGCCTCCGCATATCAAGACATTTTGGACAATTTCATGCTCCCAACTTTGTGTAAATATTTAAGCAAAATAAGAAAAATTTGGACATCATCCTGCTTAAAGGGGTGGTTGCATGCGATTTGACTTTTCTAACTTTAGTTAGTGTGTAATGTTGCTGCTTGAGCATAAACAATATCTGCAAAGTTACAGCGCTGAAAGTTCAATGCAAACGGAGATATTGTCTTTTAAATTTATGGCAGTTTATTGCCTACAAAAACGGCCGGTTTTGACTACAACAAGCTTCTTCACGGGTTGGTGACATCATAAACCCTTGCTCTTAACATAAACACTGCCCCCGCGAACACGCAACAAAGTGGGCGAGGTCACGTCGCAGTCATTATGAAAGAGAGAGAGCTGTTGCAGTAGGCTAGAGTGTTGCAGACATGCCATCAAAACATTTTCACCCCAAGTGCAAGACTTCTGTGTTCGGCCTTCCTCGGGACGCTGGACTTCGGGAGCAATGGTTACAGTTTGTGTTTAATTCTGTTCCTGCTGATTACAATGCAAATTTAACCATCTGTGCTAAACATTTCATGGAAGACAGCTTCAAGAATCTTCACGAGTTCAATACTGGATTTGCTCAAAGGCTCTTACTAAAAGATGAAGCAGTTCCCACTTTAAAGGCAGAAGCTGCTGTTTATGGGCCTAAACCTGTAAGTACATGTCTTTTAAATGTGTAGTTTCTGTGTGTGTTTTGGTTGCATCAAGACCAACGTGGTTTGGCTACGCTAGGCAGTTAACTAAATTGTTTCATACTTCTCCAAAAAACGGCTACAAACACCAACAAACTTCTATGTAACCACCCCCTGAACATCGTTTATTTATTTATTTTTGACGTTTCTGTTATTAGTGTACAACGTTTGTTGTGTTTGACCACATGCTATTTCAGCTACAGTCATGACATTACAAAAATACTTGAAATACAAAAATGCTTACCATTCACTAACGTCCATTAAAAGCCTTGCGTGCAGAGGTTCTGCTTGACCTTCATCCCCGCTATCTGGGCCTGATTCGGGCTCAAATTGGTACGGCAATATTGACGCCATTATTTACACCGCAGATGAGACTTCTGCCCGTAATGGTAAGGGGCGTGGTGTTTCCGGACAACCTGTGCTTGGCACTTCAGCCAATAAAAATACATGAAACTACATTTGGCCATCTAACCAATCTAAAGGCCCTTTCACACCGGATGCGTAACGAAAAAGCGAAGCGGAAAAACAAATATTTTGTGTGCGAATAGTTCGCATCAAAACCATTCACATTGCGCCGCGACGCGAGTTTGCGACGTCTGTGACGTTTCAGAGCTCCAACATTCCAAAACATTCGCGGCAACAGCTGAGAAAACACGGACACTTCATCATCCAGTGATGACCTTTTCATTTTATTTAAAAGACAGAGAAGAGTGCACCCAGTCTTAAAGAACAGACAGTGTGAAGGGGAGTACGCTAATCTTGTACAGGAGCTCAAACTTTATCATGGCCGGTTCCGCACTTAACGTTACTTCAAATGTCCGTGGGACAATTTGTGGAGCTCGAGAGAGAGACAGTAGCACCGCATCTGACGAGACAAACACACACTTCAGGAGCCAATCGATCCGGAGCAGGTGTGTTTCCAGTTGAGTCACAATGTAAATATTTAAGTGCCACAATACTTGATGGAAACACATTCACTTTCCATAGTCGCGGGCACAATTAAAAAAATCAACGAGGTTTAACTCAAAAGGTTATGATATCGTTGTCTGTAACCTACAGTGGGCAAACACATCTGCATCTTTCCACCTGTACAGCTGTAATCTCATGAGAAATGCGATACCTGGCAAAGGTTCATGTTGATTGAATAGCTAATGACATCAACTGGGGTCTCATTTATAAAACTTTGCGTATAAACCTTACTAAAAGTGTACGTACGCAGATTTTGCGTACGCACAAAAAAATTCAGATTTATAAAACCATGTGTACGTCAGAACCTGTGCAAAAATCCCTTTATAAATCACAGCCAGCAGAAGATTGTGCGTACGTGCATCTCCACCCAGTCTCCTGCAGAAATCACCATATATGGAGCTTACAACGCCTAGTTTTACTATGCATAACCTCATTTGTATATCATTTGCATGCATATTCATATCCACGTGACACCATGTTTAACACTGGCAAAGGAACAAAACAGAAAAATATTAGATACGGACTATAAATGCCATTTGTGCCTTACACAGTACATTGCTGACAATCATCCAATACCTTTTTTATGTTTTAGAATAAATATATCAAAATATCCATAAAAACAAAATTGTATAAAATACTTCCCAGATATTTTTTTAAAATAAAGTTTATTCATTCATTTCCACAGGCCAAATGTTATTTTAATTTAAAATATTTTGATAATTTTAAAACCTTCAACTCAATTCATGCAGTTTTGCTGATAATGTGAACATATAGGATGTTTAGGCTATTTTATTTTAAACAGATAGGCCAACTTATTTATTGCAGCGTAAATACAATCATCTGATTCAGAGCGTCACTGACTAAGTATTTTTAAAAAAGAAACGTGCAAATCTTAATTTTTTTCTTCAAATTGTATCCTTCAAATACAGTGGTATTTTTCATAATTTTGTGAAGATGTCTTTACTCTCCGTGTCCTTGCAGCTTTGGTTGTACAGTAAGATTATCATTGGACCTATTTAAACCGGATAATGGACCGTTCGGACACCGAATCCTGCAGTGTCTGTGATCTCGAATTAAGTGTGCGTCACTGATCATTATTCTCGCTAAAACATATTTTGTCATACCATGAGATCTGCAGTTTAGTTTAAAGACGAATTATTGGAATTAGCCTATATTTAATCCTTGCTGTCATTAAAACAGCGTGTCACAGGAAAAGTGATCAAAAGTCACACATGTCTATCTAAATTCATATCATTTTTGTTTAAATTCTGAGTATTGACTTTATGTAATTTCAGTGCATATCGCCATTAATGAAACTGGAACATTAATGTAAATGTGTATATCAATATGAAAAAAGTTTTAAATTGTTCTTACTTCATTACTTTGCTCACTCTAGTAAAAGAGTTTGTGCGCATTTTAAAAAAAATACATTTTGAATTACGTTTGGATTTTACTAGATGTATATAGCCTAAAACAATAGGCACAAATAACACTGTTGGATTTAATCTTCATGATAATGTGGATATAAAGTATGAGATGGAGTGAAAATTTAATCATTAATTAAGTCATTAATTCTTATAATCGTTCTTCTCACATGTATTTTCTACAATCTAACTTCAGTTCACGACCTCACCATCTGTGTCACCAATTGGCTTTATGCACAGCTGCACTACTTCCTGAACTTCAGCCAGCTCCTTTGTTTCCTGTCTGCCATTATTGGACAGACTAATTAATCCAGGTGTGCCTGATTATTGTTGTTGTGACTACAGAGGTCAGGCACACCTGGATTAATCAGTTTGTCCAATAATGGCAGAAAGGAAACAAAGGAGCTGGCTGAAGTTCAGGAAGTAGTGCAGCTGTGCATAAAGCCAATTCCCTTTGTCTCCAGTATGTGCGTAAGCACGGCTCAAAGATTGCTTAAAGGTGCGCACATTCTCCCGTCAAGTTTGTTTTTTATAGATCACAACCTTTGCGTGGGAACTGGCGTATGTATGTTTCCAGCCCCGTTTTGTGCGTACTCACGCTTTATAAATGAGACCCCTGGACATTTCGTGACCTTTGTTTCCTTTTATGTGATTGGTTTAAGCCTTTTCTGTCGCTGCGAGCGTTAAAAAAAATCGACATCGAAACTAAAAAAAATAAACGTCGTTTTTTCACCACAGCACAACCGCGTTCGGTGTGGAAGCACTCATTACACAAACAGCTGATCAAAAAATAAAACCATCACACGAATTATTCGCGCGTCAAAATCGCGTCCAGTGTGAAAGGACCTTAAGACCATTGTGTTTTTCAGAGGGATGGGCTTCATAGAAGCAAGAAGCAAACAAGCCGTTCAAAGGACAGCGGAGACAGTGGTGTGGAATAAAGGTAAAATATAAGAAAAATACGGCGTTTAAAAAAAAAAGAAGTGTTAAGACATGTTATACTGCGCCCCATAAACACAACCAAGCCTAGAAAAAAAACACGGAACCACCCCTTTAATGCATCGTGTTTCCTTCTGGAGCATCAGTGAATGTTTCAACCTTTTTTAGTAGTTGTGTTTGAGTCCCTCAATTGTCCTCAGTGTGAAAAGATGGATCTCAAAATCATACAGTCCCTGCTGGAGAGGGTTCAAATATGCAAAAGATTCTGGAAAACTGACGAATGTGCAGGACCTGGAGGATTTTTCTGAAGAACATTGGGCAGTTTAACTGCTCTGGAAAAACAAGAGACTCATGAACAACCATCACAAAACAAAAAAGCAGCCGTGGATCATCAGGGAACGACACTCAGTGTTGGGAATCAATGGTTCATAAACTTTTGATTGAGGACATTTTAATAAATTCAGCTATTTTTTGTCTTGTGGGCTATATGTAAACATTTTTTATGTAAAATATCTTATTCAGGACAGTACTAGATAAAAAAAACATGCATTTTGTATGATCTCTCTTATTTAGTTAAAATGATTCACATTTTCACAGATTCTGCAAGCGGTTCACATACTTTTTCTTGCCACTGTATTGAACTGAACTGAATCAACACTGAACTGAATAATGACACTATTGTCTTTTTTAGAGTTGCTTTACAGCAGAATTTGAATTAGTCTCATATTTGATGATGTTTGCCTCATTGTTTCTATTATTTTATCACTGTGAAGTTGCTTTGAAATATGTATTGCATAAGCGCTATAAATGTTGACACACTGTTCTGTAAATTTCACAGTATTTAACTGTAAAATTTACTGTAATCATACAGTATGTTACTGTGTTTTAAAGTTGCATTGTGGGAAATATCCCCCTGGCACCATTAAAATACAGTATTTTTCATTTACTGTAAATCAAAATACAGTATAAAAAATGAGCACGAATTTTATGACTGAATGTGTTCATGAATTGTTTAAAAATATTGTTTAAATGTTGCTGCAGGCTTTCATAAAACGTCTCGGTTACGTATGGTAACCCTCGTTCCCTGAAGGAGGGAACGGAGACGTACGTCGGTATTACCGACGAATTGGGATCACTTTAGAGAGCCCCTATCAGCTTCGAGATTTAGAGAACAGGCCAATGGGCCATTGGCGTGCGAGATTTGCATCTCGCGCTCCGCCCCGCACCGCGGGTATAAACAGGAAGCGAGAGCATCGCACTGACGTTTTTCACTGAGGAGCCGAACTAGTGACTCGGCCATGCAGTGATGGTAAGGAGCTGTGGCGACGGGACGTACGTCTCCGTTCCCTCCTTCAGGGAACGAGGGTTACCATACGTAACCGAGACGTTCCCTTTCAGTCGGTCACTACGACGTACGTCGGCATTACCGACGAATTGGGATCCCTATGGAAAACGCCACAGTTACTACCACTTCCAGCGCCCAGCGAGAGCCCCTCAGACCCCGTTCTGATGCGGGCGGGGAAATTCACGCAGGGAGAGTCGTACTGCTGTTCCGCAAGACCCATTCAGCAGACTTATTGGATAACGCTGGGAAAGCGTGCCCGAAGGACGCTGCGGGAGCCACATCATGCCCGGAGGGAGTTACCATGTGGAGAGAACACGTATGGGCTGGCCGTGGGCAGCACAACATACGGAAGTCCCAGAGGTGGCCCCGGCCTATACAGGCGGGGGACGACACCGAACTGAGACGGCAGAGGAACTCTGCCAAGGGAAAGACACGAGCTCACCGTAGGGAGCTGTACCGTGGAGAATACACGTATGGGACCGCCGTAGGGGTCACGACATACGGACCCCAGTCCGACACAAGTTCCACCAATGCATACAAGTGCCAGACCTGGCGTCAGACGCTCCGCCACATCCGACTGCCGAGGGGTGCGGAGGACTCAACAGGGTTCGCCAATCCTGGGGAACTCGACTGGAGAAAATAAGCGCACGTATCCGTTCCATAGGGAAGGGAATGGCGCAGCAAGCCGACACTTAGAACGGGCACTTCAGCTGCTGACTATGGGAAGCGAGCAAACGAGAAGCCACCGGTTCTACACGTAGGCTATAAAACCTAGCGAACGTGTTAGGTGTCGCCCAGCCCGCAGCTCTACAAATATCTGTCAGCGAGGCGCCACGAGCCAGCGCCCAGGAAGAAGCAACACCCCTAGTGGAGTGGGCTCTTAACCCGGGCGGGCAGGGCACGTCTTGGGCTTCATAAGCCAAGACGATGGCGTCCACTATCCAGTGGGCCATCCTCCGCTTGGAGACAGCCTTTCCCTTCTGCTGTCCTCCGTAACAGATGAAGAGCTGCTCTGAGGTCCTAAGCTTTGCGTTCTGTCAACATAGACGCGCAGGGCGCGAACTGGACAGAGAAAAGCCAGGGCTGGGTCTGCCTCCTCCGAAGGCAGCGCTTGCAGGCTCACCACTTGGTCCCGGAAGGGAGTAGTGGGAACCTTGGCACATATCCAGGCCGGGGTCTCAGGGTTACCTGAGAGTCACCTGGCCCGAATCCCAGGCACGATTCATCGACCGAAAATGCCTGCAGGTCCCCTACCCTCTTAACTGAGGCCAATGCAATCAGGAGTATTGTCTTTAGAGACAAGATCTTAAGCTCCGCTGACTGTAAAGGCTCAAATGGCACCCTCTGAAGTGCATCAGCACCAGAGTCAAGTCCCAAGAGGGTATAAAGGGAGGACGAGGCGGATTTAATCTCCTCGCCCCCCCAGGAACCTGACGATCAGATCGTGCTTGCCTAATGAATTAACCATTAACCAGGTCATGATTGCGCTATAGCGGCAACATACACCTTGAGGGTGGAGGGAGACAGCTTTCGCTCCAACCCGTCTTGAAGAAAAGAGAGCACAGATCTGACCGAACACTTTCGGGGGTCTTCTCGGTGAGAAGAGCACCAGTCGACGAACAGGTTCCACTTCAGCGCATATAGCCGTCTCGTAGAGGGGGCTCTGGCGGAAGTGATGGTGTCAACTACCGCTTGTGGTAGGTCACCTAGAACCTCCGCATCCCGTCCAGGGACCAGACATGGAGTTTCCAGAGGTCCGGACGCGGGTGCCACAGGGTGCCGCGTCTCTGAGTCAGGAGGTCCTTCCTCAGAGGAATGGGCCAAGGAGGTGCTGTCGCGAGGAGCACTAGTTCCGGGAACCAAGTCCTGTTGGGCCAGTACGGAGCTACCAAGAGGAGCTGCTCCTCGTCCTCCCTGACCTTGCACCGTGTCTGTGCAAGAAGGCTCACTGGGGGGGAACGCATATTTGCGTAGGCCCCGGGGCCAGCTGTGTGCCAGGGCATCCGTGCCGAGGGTTCCCCCGGGCAGGGAATAGTACCACTGGCAGTGGGTCGTGTCGGGGCGGCAAACAGATCGATCTGTGCGGCCCCAAGCGACTCCAAATCAGCTGGACCACCTGGGGGTGGAGTCTCCACTCCCCGGGCAGCACGGGCAACCATGACAGCTCGTCGGCCGCACGATTGAGCGGGCCCGGAATGTGGATGGCACGAAGGGATCTCAGATGCTTCGGACTCCACAGAAGGAGATGGCGGGCGAGTTGGGACATGCGGCGGGAGCGTAGACCGCCCTGATTGATGATGTACGCAACGGCCGCAGTGCTGTCCGTCCGGATCAGAACGTGCTTGTCTTTGAGCGACCCTTTGAGGTGGCTGAGAGCAAGACGAACCGCCAGCAACTCCAGGCAATTGATATGCCATTGCAGTTGGGGCCCCGTCCACAGACCCGATACTGCAAGCCCGTTGTACGTGGCACCCCAGCCCGTGGAGGAGGCATCCGTGGAGACAACAGAATGCCTGGACACTTGTTCTAGAGGCACTCCTGCCCGTAGAAATGAAGGGTCCGACCACGGGCTGAAGGTTTGGCGGCATCTCGGCGTCACTTGGACACGGAGGGACCCACTGTGCCACGCCCATCTCGGGACTCGGTCACTGTAGCCAGTGTTGAAGCGGTCTCATATGGAGCAGCCCTAGCAGCGTTACTGCGGCTGCTGCTGCCATATGCCCCAGGAGCCTCTGAAATTATTTCAGTGGAACCGCTGTACTGCGTTTGAACGTATTCAAGCAGCTCAACACCGACTGGACGCGCTCCTCGGTGAGGCGCGCTGTCATGGCGACCGAGTCGATCTCCATCCCGAAAAAAGAGATCCTCTGTACGGGACAGAGTTTGCTCTTCTCCCCGTTGACCCGAAGACCCAACCGGCTGAGGTGCCGAAGCACCATGTCCCTGTGTTCGCACAACTGTTCCCGCGACTGGGCAAGAATCAGCCAGTCGTCGAGATAGTTGAGAAGACGAACACCACGCTCTCTCATGGGAGCAATGGCCGCCTCCGCGACTTTCGTGAAGTCACGGGGCGACAGGGACAGCCCGAAGGGCAGGACTTTGTACTGACATGCCCGTCCGTCGAAAGCAAAGTGTAGAAACTGTCTGTGTCGAGGGAGAATCGAGACATGAAAGTACGCGTCCTTCAGGTCGATCGCTGCAAACCAATCCTGGGGACGGACGCACCTGAAGATGCGTTTCTGCGTTAACATTCTGAACGGCATCCTGTGGTCCTCTGCTAGAGCCCCAAACGAAACGCTAGGTCCTTTTTGTTTAATTTTTTTTATTTTTTATTTATTTATTTATTTATTTTTTAGGACCAGCAATCCCATCTGTAAGCTATCAGCAGACATGTGAAACAGTGGGCGTGGCCGTGAGACGGCACACGGCGCGCTGAACACTCAAGCCCTTATGAAAAAGGCAAGACGAACAGCGCGCCGACGTGGCTATGCTCTCATTAGAGAGCATAGACCACCCACAAACACAGTCTCAACATGCGTAGCCGCCGAGTGACGCGCGCTGAGCTGCCGTGGCAACCCGCGCTGTCACTCGGCAGCTAGACGGCACACGGCGCGCTGAACACTCAAACCCTCACGCGGAAGGCGAGATGACCAGCGCGTCGACGTAATCCCGTTCCCCTGAGAGAACATGGATCACCCACGAACACAGTCTCAACATGTTTATGCGAGAGGGATCGTGGCCGTCAGGACAGGAAACAACCGCATCCAGAAACGCACGAGTGGAATGACGTCTTGAAAAAGACGCAGTGTCACACCCGTGTTGCTCTTTTGTGAGGAAACGCTCTTTAAACAGTGCTGAAGCACCCAGGGGTAGACCGCGGCAGCACACAGGAGATAGTGCAGTCCTGTGTCTGCACTCACTGAGACAAACGCCCTCACCAAACCGACAGTTGCTGTGAGAACAGCAGTTTGTTATGCTGATGCAGCGGTGAACATGCGGTCGCACTGATTGTGCCTTTTCGCCAACACAGAGCGTCCTTCTCGTTCTCTGGAGCATCTCTCTTGCAGATAGGCTTTCTTTTAGAAAAGCAGGCTTGCTTCATCAACGCCGTTCGGCTCCGAAGTGAATGACGTCAGTGCGATGCTCTCGCTTCCTGTTTATACCCGCGGTGCGGGGCGGAGCGCGAGATGCAAATCTCGCACGCCAATGGCCCATTGGCCTGTTCTCTAAATCTCGAAGCTGATAGGGGCTCTCTAAAGTGATCCCAATTCGTCGGTAATACCGACGTACGTCGTAGTGACCGACTGAAAGGGAACTGAAAGTTTTACAATTGAACGACTAAAAACAAAATAAAAAAGTTAAACATTTGTCATTGCCTCTTTTTATTATTATTTACGGCGACCTTACAAGGATACCTACAGTAACAATTTGAAAAAGTGTACAATGAATTACAGTAAACTATATTGAATGTTTTACAGTAAAAAAATACTATGCTGTAAAAATGTTAAATGGTACTGTAAATAGTAATACAGTATTTTTACTGTAAGTTTAATTTACAGTAAGTTACTGGCAAACTGCTGCCAGTAAGTTACTGTAATTTCTACAGGAATTTTTCAAGAGTGCAAACATCCTTGTGTTCCGGTCAGAGACTTGAATTGAAATGAGGTGAACCGAATCTGACCATTCCATGAATTTTATGTTGTTTCGAAACATAATATGTCCAGTCATTTAAATTAATTCAATCAGTACTGAATTCGATCTTGATTTCTGTCTTGATATTAAACAACATTTTCTGATATTTAAATCCATCAGAGACTGAATGAATTGTTTTTACTTGAACTGAATCTTGTTTCGAGTTGTTTTATACATCCTTGCGTTCCAGTCAGAGACGCATTTAAATTGAAATGAGTTGAATCAATGAATTAATGAATATGATGTTGTTTTGAGTTTTCAACAAATGCTATTTTCTGAGCCACCGCATGATACGGATTCATCCAAACGGGTGCAGAGACATGATGTTGGATCATAAAACATTTTGCGTCCCATGCAGGCGAGGCGCAGCAGAGGTTGTTTTGGGACACGCTGTTGAATGCTAAACAGTCTAAATCCTGTTTCAGCTGCAACCACACATTCAAACGTCCAACTAATGATATAAAACGTGAAATAAACACGGGCTCGGCTCCAGGAGAAGGACCTGAAGGCTCGGGAACATGACATCTGGTCTGGCGTTTGTCCAGACGTCTTCAGGGAGCCACTGAGGAAGAGGAGGAGAGGAAGAGGCAGGCGAGAGGTGACATTGTTGATGATGCCACCCTCCGGGAGCGTCACATGAATGCGTTGGCATGACTGACACTGGCACGGGTTGGTTGAATTGATTGATTTATGCATCAAAAACACGTGCCAGCGCTGCAGTCTCATGACATTGCTCAGAGCTTTCTCTTTTACAGCTCAAGAGACTCAGTGATATTATATTTAAGTATCAGCTTTGTCAGATGTTTCTCCTGCAAGAGAAACTAGATGAGTAAAGTTTATTTGAACAAACTTTGATGTCGGCTTGACAAAGCCGTATGAAAGCGAAAGTTTTATAAGCTTTATATTTAGTGAATTGGAAAGAGAAAGAAAGGCATTGTTGTTTTAACACACTGCATGATTTAACATGAATCCACATGTTGCTTTCATGTTTTAACAAATGGCTAGCATGAATTATATTGATAACACGTAGCTAGCATTGCTAGCATTATTTAGCATGTTGCTAGCATTTGTTAGCATGTTATTAACATGATTTAACATGTTAGCTTTTTAGCTTGTTGTTAGCAAGAATTAGCATGTCATTACCATTATTTAACATTTTGTTAGCATGAATTAACATGTTGCGAGCATTATTTAGCATGTTAACATGAATTAGCATGCGGTGAACATGATTAATCATGTTTACTAACATGTTTTAACATTCTTCTAAGATGATTAACATGTCAAAAAATTTTTTTTTACATTCTTCTAACATGAATTAACATGTTGGCATTTTTAAGCATATTGCTAGCATGAATTTGTATGTTGATAACATCATTTCACATGTTGCTAGCATGATTTAACACATTACTAGAATTAATTAGCATGTTACTAGCATTATTTAACATGTTTTATCATGTTGTTAGCAACATGTAGCTAACATTATTTACCATGTTGTTAGCATGAATTAGCATGTTTGCTAGCATGAGTTAACGCTTTGCTAGCATGTTTTAACATATTGCTATCATGAGTTAACATGTTGTTAACATCATTAATTAACATGTTGCGAGCATGGTTTAACATGTTCTTAGCATTAGTTACTGTTAGCATGTTTTAAAATTGTGTTAAAATGAATTAGTATTGTTGCTAGCATGTTTTAACATTTTGTTAAAATGAATTAACATGTTCATAGCATGTTTTAACATTTTGCTAACATGAATTAGCATGTTGCTAGCATGATTTAGCATGTTGTCCTTAGTCATTACGCTTTGCTAGTGATAGACAGCTTAAATACTCTTGTATTTTTTATATACAGCATTTATTATTGTTTTGCTTTAGCTTTTATTTTTTGATTTTCAGTTTTCAGCTTTGTTTTTATTTCAACTTTAGTTGCAGTAGTTTTAGTACTTATTTCAGTATTTCCAAGGCAAGATTTATAATTTTGTTTTTTTTATGTTTTCACTTAATGTTCACCTTTTATTTCAGATTTTTTTTAATGAACAGAAACATTTATTTAAATAGTTTTAGTTAACAGTAACAACGCTGACAGTTTCCCTGTAAAAAAGATTTTCATGATTTGTTATCACAACTTTTTTTCTTTTGTTCAGATAACACAATATTTTGAGTTTCTGTTGATTCTCTTCACTTTAAAAAAAAAAAGGTTCTATATGGCACCAAAAATGGTTCTTTGCTCGTAATCATAGGGGAACCTTTTTTAGTGCTATATCGCACCAATTTTGGTGCTTCAGTGGTTCTTCAGCAGTTCTTCAGAGGTGCTATATAGCACCTTAGTCAAGGAACCGGTGAAGAACCTATGAAGAACCGCTGAAGAACCGCTGAAGCACCAAAATTGGTGCTATATAGCACTAAAAAAGGTTCCCCTATGATTACGAGCCAAGAACCATTTTTGGTGCCATATAGAACCTTTGTTTTTTAGAGTGTTTGTATTAACTCTTCAGGAGAAACATCGGAGAGGTGGGGAATCTCTCCATATGATCTCATTGCTGTCATGAGAAACAGTTAATGCCATTTACTCCATTGCGGAGTTTCTGTTGATTCTCTTTGTATTAACTCTTCAGGAGAAACATCGGAGAGGTGGGGACTCTCTCCATATGATCTCATTGCTGTCATGAGAAACAGTAAATGCCATTTAAAATGATGCGAATGAAAAAGTGTACTTTGATGTTGATCTTTCAGCCAAACGTGCCTCTCTCCAAAACATTTCCAGCAGCCAAAAACCTCATATTCATTTCCATCATATTGCATCTACCCTGATTAAGGTCCATTCATTTGTTTTTTCATTCATACAGGACACCTCTTTTGGGATGTTTGACAAACCCTCTCAAACATCAGTGTATTTTCACATTTGATTGTGTTTAGTATCGACTTTCACCAGAACCTAAAGAGAAACATCATGCTGAAGAGTTCCTGTTCCTGTTCCTGTGTGTGTGCATGCATGCGTGCGTCTGTGTGAGCATTTGAACAGAAGGATATTGATTATATTCCAGTCCTCTAGGGCACAAACGCACTGGCGTATGGAAAGAAGAATGACACCACTTATTCCCTATACATTCCTCTTTTTTTCCCTCCTCACACATTTTTTCTTTCCCTGGAGAGAAGCCATCACTCATTACTGTCAGCAGCAAAGTCCCAACAGCACCGCCATCATCATCACCATCTCATTCTTTTCCATCGAGCCAGTCGCCCCGCGGCACCCTGGGCTAGATACCGGACGACTGATGAGCGCTTGAGATCTACAGGTGATCAGAATCCGTTAACACTCACCCACAGCTCTTATACTCTTATGTAGCTGGATTTTTACTTATTCTATTTTGATATATAGCACTTTGAGTATATGAAAAGCACATTTTAATATATATATATATATATATATATATATATATATATATATATATATATATATATATATATATATATATATATATATATATATATATATATATATATATATACACATACAGGTGCTGGTCATATAATTAGAATATCATCAAAAAGTTGATTTATTTCACTAATTCCATTCAAAAAGTGAAACTTGTATATTATATTAATTCATTACACACAGACTGATATATTTCAAATGTTTATTTCTTTTAAGTAATATTCAAATTTTCTGAGATACTGAATTTGGGATTTTCCTTAGTTGTCAGTTATAATCATCAAAATTAAAATAAATAAACATTTGAAATTTATCAGTCTGTGTGTAATGAATGAATATAATATACAAGTTTCACTTTTTGAACGGAATTAGTGAAATAAATAAACTTTTTGATTATATTCTAATTATATGACCAGCACCTGTATATATATTATCATTATAGTCAAGAACCGCTCAGTTAGCCTGAAACACTCAAGCTAAAAATCATGCATCTTTGCATTCTGAAATATGTCAGAACAAAAGTGCAAAGCAAGTATTTGTTTCATTCTCAGTGTTGGCACACGGGGCGCTATGTCTGGAATTAGGCCGTGTGTCCACCAAAGCATTTCTGGCACCGCAGTGTTTTTTTCAGTTGAGACTCTTTGCTTGCTATAATCAGGAATATCCGCAGAAGTGTTACTAGTACCTCATTTCACAGATAGTTTGTTTCTGTATTGTTTCTATATAAAAATGTTGATACAATGTAAAGTATTTCCTCTGGCTCTTATGCTTGTTGTTATGCTTGTTGATGTCATCAAGCAGAATGTGCCGGTTGGTCGGTGTGGTATTTCCTGTTTCGGGCACGTTCCTGTTTCGCGGTTTCTGGATGAGTCCAGTCACTGAGGCTGTGATGGAGGAATGCCTGACGATTGGCAGGTGGTAGGCCTCACTAGGCCTCCCTGATGGAGCGAGTCCCTGTTCTTCCCAGCTACTTCGAGGGCTAGCTCGACTGCTATCAGGTGTTAGGCCTGTCTGGCCTTCCTGAGGGCGAGCTCCGCTGTTTGGACACGCAAGCAGTCGGCACAGGTTACCAGGTGGAGGCCCCTCTCGGCCTCCCTGGGGAACGAGTTCCCTAGGTGGGAACGCACAACTGGCCTTACGCTGACAGCTAGTGGTCACCTGCTATCAGGCTCCGGTCTCTAGCCGTCCGCGAGACCTGAAGGCGGTGTTCATACCCTAGCATGACGAGACGACGCTGCTGCTATGCGGTCCCTACAGGAAGGGACTTTCATAGATTGCCTACAGCATGGTTACCTACCAGGCAGGCTTATGAGCTCATCTCAAATGAGAGTCTGCTGTGAGCTTACGGCCACCTGGCGCTGATCCATTGGTTGTAGGCCCCTCGGGGCCTCCCTGCTATGATCAGCCTGTAAGGCCTTTGGCCTCCTAAGCACATTTTAAAGTAAGTGCTTGGTAGATCCGAGGATCGAGCGGCTAAACTCCCCTCGCTAGCAAGGGTTAGAAAGCACTTCGCTGAGCGCTGCTCTCCAGGATAACCCGTCTCTGAGGTCTGGCTGGCGGAGGACACTGCCTTTTCTGCAGTACCCTAGCGGGATGTCTCTTCGGAGGCGAGTACCAGAGGCTCTGTACCTTACAGACAGGGTTGGCTGTACTGACGTGTCCCATATGGGGTCACTAGGTCAGACCTCCTTGGTGGCATTCGGTGAAATCATCCCGAATAGTGACTAGTGCGGGTTCCCTTGGGTTCCCTTGCCACGTTCCCTTAAAGGAACCCCTTCTGTTGAATGGGCTGGTTCCAGGCCTTTGAGCGGCCAGGGTGGGACCTCATGGTGTGCGAAGGTTCCTTCTCAGGCTATAGCTTGGGCTTTGACCGTAGGGAGTGCTGTCACTGACAGCCTTATGTGACCAGAGGGGGAGTGGTTCAGGCATTTCAGTTGAATTTGCTTGTCCTGACAGTTGTCACTGCCTGGTGGGCATGCACTCCCTTCGGCATGGAGGCGTGGGTATATCGTTCCCCGTAGCGTCAGCTGACGCAGCGCGAGTTCCCTTTCGAAAGGGAACATCTCAGGTTACGAATGTAACCATTGTTCCCTGAGAACAGGGAACGAGACGCTGCGTCGCTTTGCCATGCCTCAGGGCTTACCTGCCGAAACAGTCCCTTCAGACGATTGGATGCTGTCATGTTGGCAAGGCGCACTTTTATACTTCCTGGTCGCACCTTGATGACGTCAGAGGCTGTCGCCGGTCAATAGGATTGACGTTTTTTGATTGTGATTTCAGGCACCTGTCACGCTGGAGGCGTTCCCCGTAGCGTCAGCTGACGCAGCGTCTCGTTCCCTGTTCTCAATGGTTACATTCGTAACCTGAGACGGTTTCTGAAGAGCATTTTTGAAGCCTAAAGTCGGATGTTGCCATCTTGGCCGCGTGTCACTCCCGGATTACTGAAAATGGGCAAAGAGGTGGGACGTGGTTGCAGCTGAGGTGACTGGTTGCTGAAACCACGCCCACCTTTCTCGACCATAGTGACAATCCACCTATCACTCAAAGGATCATGCCCTTAATTATGCAGAACTTTAAGGCAGGGCCGGCTCTAGCTCTTTGGTTGCCCTAGGCGAGATTGAGTTTTGCGCCCCCCGTTAATTGTTAAGCCCACATTGTTAAGTGTATAGTTGTCATTTTCCTTCTGTAAGTATTTTTTTAGATAGTATGTTTTATATCTTAACACAAGCAAACAACCAAATAAAGGATTTCAAGAAAAAAAAAGGGTATTAACTTCCTTCCTGTCACATGAGGCTGCCAGCTTCCTACCCCTACTTCCAGGAAGCATAGCAAAGGCAAACCCTCCCAAAGAAAGGTTATTTTCATTAAGTATTTTTTGTGACATATACAGTATATATCTACATAATCATGAAGGTCTCTAGAATCATTTGTACACTTAGTAAAAAGTCCAAGCGGTAACTATAGTTGCCGGTGGGCAAATTACTTGCAAGTACATATAATGGGGTAATGGGGTATATTAAAGGTCCCGTTCTTCGTGATCCCACTGTTCAAACTTTAGTTAGTGTGTAATGTTGCTGTTAGAGCATAAATAATACCTGTAAAATTATAAAGCTCAAAGTTCAATGCCAAGCGAGATATTTTATTTAACAGAAGTTCCCTTTCAAAGCCTACAGCGAACGGCTGGCTTGGACTACATCCTGGTACTTCCTACATTAATTACGTCAGTCAGTAGAACAGACTAACCTCCGCCCACAAGAATACGCGAAAAAAGGGGGCGTGGTCTTGTTGCTGTCCCACGTGGAGAAGAGGACGGTCGCGTGGAGAAAAGGAATTGTAGCTTGAGTGTGTTTGTCGCCATGTCGTCGAGACACTGTTATTTTCATCCCGGAGTCAAATCATCTTTGTTTGGCTTTCCCAGGGACGCTGTAGAGATCATTGATCGCATACATCTCCCGTTAAGAGGCGTGACCTTTCCGTACAACTTGCGCTAAGCTGCTGTCGAATCACAACACAGGAACCGCTGGCACAATCAGTTAGGTATTTCTGAAGGTGGGACTTCATAGAACAAGGAAGTCATCAGGCCGTTTTTAGGAGAGGGAAAACAGCGGTATACAGATAAGTAAATTGTGTGAAAAATACTGTGTTTTTTTACACGCGAAACATGAACACATGTTATATTGCACACTGTAAACACAATCAAAGCTTCAAAAAAACACGAAGAACGGGACCTTTAACAGGTTAATAAATCAAGATTTTTGGTCTTGTTTAGTGCTTTTTGCTTTCATAATATCCCACCTAAAACATAACTTAACCCTTTAACTAGCATCTCTACTGTACAGTAGACCTTAATTCGATAGGGAAAAATATCATATTTTATGTTGTCTTGTAAGGGCCCAAATAGTAAGGGCCCTTCATCCAGTTTGGAATGGATGCATTTCAATCTAATTGGTCAAGGACCCCAATTCTTTTAATGACTAGTAGCTTATGATTCCATTATAATGTGGAAATTCAGACAAGTAATGAGTTTACATTTACATTATTATATGAAATCACCTACTTGTCAGGACTCCTGGGTGATTAAGTATGTGTGTATGTATTTTCTTACCTGTTGGTGGTGGTTCCTCACGGGTTCACTAGCTCCTCCCACTCGTTTCGGTAATTGTTCACCTGTCGTGTCTCATCAGTTGTTTTCTATTTAGAGCACGCTGTCCTGTCTCTCGTCGTGCGCTCATTGTTTTGGTTGGTCTTAGTCATGCTGTCCAAGTCCAGTCGGTAGTACTTCTTTCTGTTCTTCAGGTTCGGTCGCAGGCATCTGGAGGCTTGTCTTTGCCCAGAGTTCACACGCCTGTGGATATCGTGAACTTGACCTCGAGTGAACTTTGCTCTGTGTTTCTGGCGTTACTGGTGCGCTTTGTTTTTAGGCGAGATCCAGTCTCATCCAGGTTCCGGTGAGCTCGTTTTCGTCTGTCATCTGTCGTGTGAGGATTTCTTCCCGGTCACCGACCAGAGTGGATTACTTCGTGGGCAGCCGCGTGTGGTCTCCGTTCCGTGGACTGTGACTTTTGTGCTTCATCGGACTCTCTCTTTATTTCTTCTAATAAACATTGTGAACTTGAATTTGGCTCCGAGACTCTTTGTGACAGAATGAGCACACCACCGATGGAGTCAGCGAGTTCGGAGGGTTCGGATTCAGTGTACGCTGCACTTCATCAGCAGGGAGTGGTCATTGAACAGGATTCATCTCTGTTGAGTGAAGCTTCCAGAGATTTTCGTGTCCTGTCCGAACAATTTACGGAGCTCAGTACCCGGGTAGACCAGATTGTTTCCCAGGTCGGTGAGCGTTTCCCTTCTGCACCTGTTGAAAATGCACCTGCAGACCGTGAGCCACACGCGGCGACTCCCCCGTCCTTCGACGGCGACCCCAACTCTTGCCGGGCCTTCTTGCAGCAGTGTTCCCCTGTCTTTGCCCTTCAGCCACAAAGTCAACATCTAAGGTGGCATATGTGTTGACATATGAAGGGCGAGACAGTGGGGAATGGCTGAATGGGGGGCCAGGGCACCGTGCACGGCTTCGTTTGAAGCTCTCGAGACGGAGATGCTGAGTTTATTTGATCGGTCGCTTCATGGGGACATGGCAGCAGCCGAGCTAGTGAGACTACTGCAACGGACCTCTTCTGTCACGGATTATGCCATCGCGTTCAAGACGCTAGCCATCACCAGTGGCTGGAATGACGCTGCATTACGGGCTCAGTTTCTCATGGTCTCAACCCTGCAATTCAGGATGAGATTGCTGCACGGGATCCACCGACATCTCTAGAGACGGCGATCGACCTGGCGTTGAGGATCGAGACCCGCCACCGTCAACGGGACATCCGTCGGTCGTTTCGTCATCTCGCCGTCTCTGAGCCGGAGGAATTCACTGCGTCTTCTCTCCAAACGGAGGAACCCATGCAGTTGGGCAAGCTCCGTCTGACTGCCACTGAAAGACATTGTCGACTGTCCTGTGTTTTGTGCCTGTATTGTGGTAAGGCGGGGCATATTGCCGCTGCGTGTCCGGTAAAAGAGACCGCCCGCCAATGACTTCGGGAGTTTTGGTGGGCGTGTCGTCATTGAAGTCTCCCGGAAGCTGTACCACACTCCCAGTAATTATTAACTATAAGCAGTCTTTTCATTCACAGGCGTTGCTGGATTCTGGTGCGGAGGCGAGTTTTCTGGATGCCGGTTTGGCCGAATCGTGGAATATTCCTCTTATTCCTCTGTCTTCCTCACTCTCCGCTTGGACTTTAAAGGGACAGCCTATGGCTGTTATCACCCATGTTAGCACTCCCCCTGTGAGTTTGTTTGTCTCTGGCAATCATCGTGAGGAGATTGAATTCTATCGCCGGTCATTTTAGGGCATGATTGGTTGACCAAACATAATCCTCACGTTGATTGGCAGAACGGTGTTGTATTATCTTGGAAGTCTTCGTGTCATGTTTCATGTCTCGGTCCTGCACCTTCTCCTGTTGTGTGTTCTTCTTTTCAGGTTCCGGATGTTGATCTCTCGGGAGTTCTGGCGGAGTACTCTGATCTGTGTCAGGTGTTCAGTAGAGCTCGGCCTACTTCCCTACCTCCTCACTGGTCGTATGATTGCGAAATCAAACTTCTCTCAGACACTTCTCCGCCTAAGGGTCGTATATTTTCCCTTTCTAAACCAGAGAGAGAGGCTATGGATAAGTACATTAATGAATCTCTTAATGCCGGTCTCATTCGCTGCTCTTCATCTCCAGCTTGCGCTGGATTTTTCTTTGTCAAGAAGAAAGACGGGTCTCTTCGTCCGTGCATTGATTATAGAGGGCTGAATGACATTACTGTTAAGAATAAATACCCCTTGCCTTTAATGTAATCAGCTTTCGAGTTATTACAGGGAGCGCACGTGTTTACCAAGTTAGATCTGCGCAACGCTTATCACTTGGTACGTATCAAGGAGGGCGATGAGTGGAAGACAGCTTTTAATACACCATCAGGGCACTGGGAATACTGCGTTCTTCCGTTTGGTCTTTGTAACGCACCGGCTGTCTTCCAAACCATGGTCAATGAAGTGCTGGGTGACATGATTAACAAGTTTGTCTTTGTGTATCTCGATGACATTCTCATCTTTTCTCCCTCTATGCAGATACACACCCAGCATGTTCGCCAGGTTTTACAACGACTGTTAGGGAATCAGCTCTTTGTTAAGGCGGAGAAGTGCGAGTTCCACAAGGAGTCGGTTTCGTTTCTGGGTTTTGTTATAGCCAAGGGAGAGATTCGTCCCGATTCCACTAAAGTTAAAGCGGTCGCCGAATGGCCAGTGCCCGACACTCGTAAGGAGTGTTTCGCCAGCTTTTATCAGCGTTTCATCAGAAATTTTGGCCAGATCGCTAAACTTCTTACCGCTCTCACTTCCTTAGTGGGTTCCTCACTTTCTACTACAGTCAGCCATTGAATACTATGGGAATATATATATATATATATATTTTTTTTTTTTTTGTAAGATGTAATTTTTTTAGTCAATCTATTTATTTATTTTCATTTAACTTTTTGATACACAATGCCCTGTTGGGCCAACTTAATGGCTGCACTTTATTCTCCACTGTTCCATCACTTTAAGACTTTATTTGTTGTTTGTTGTGCTTTCATAATCAAAAGATTATAGCAGCTTTTTTGAGTTTGCATTGAATGTTCTTCGACTTTTATACACAATAAATTTGTTTATGAAAAAAGATTGATCTGTTGAAAGCAGTTATTTTGAGTTAGATGCTAAATGTTCTCCTCTTATTCATATTTGACATTGAAGGGGTGCATACAACATATTTGCCCACCGGAAATTATAGTTGCCGCACATAAAAATACGATTTTCAAGATAAAAAAAACAAACCTGGGGAAAATAAATGTAGAACATGTTCTCATAGGACACTATTAACATGACTATTTTAATGAAACCATTCAGAAAAATTTGGGCACAAATGGGTTAAGTATTTATAAAAACTATACAAACAAAAATGCTCTTATAGTTACTCCAACACTTAAAAAGCTAATTATGACTTAAATGATACACTCTAATAAATTGCACATACAAAAAAGCTACAAAGAACGGTGGAGGATATTTAACAAATTATGACTCAAACAATGGATGAACAAACAAAAATGCTTTTATAGTCACTCCAATACTTAATCAAGCAAATTACTTGAAGGATCAACTGTAATAAATTGTTCATACACAAATGCTAGAAATAATACAAGGATATTTACCAAATATTAACTCCATAAACTGTGCAAAAACACTCTTAAGCACCTGTAAAGACACTTAAGCAAATTATGACCCATAAACTGGATTAACTATACCCTCTACAAATAAAAGTGCTATTATGGATACACTGTACTTACCACTACAAAATTAAAATATATAAGTTCTTGTAGCTCTATCCATATCTCAAATAATAAAAAATGAACAGTTGTTTCTAGCATTTCTATTCACCTTCAAAATTGACGCAGCATTAACATTTGGCTCGTCTGGACTTCCTTATTGTCAGTGAAGTTATGTTTGTAATGCGTAGTAATACGTAGAAAACTAACAAGCTAGCTAGTGATAGCTTAGTGACAGCAATGAAATGTCCAATGCCGTCCAATATTAGTTGATAATATTGATAATACGAAGTAAATTTATTTCGTTTGACACCTTTATGGCTGAGATGAGAAGACTTACCTCTATACTGGGCTTTCTTTTGATCTTCTGCCTTTCTCTTTTTTCCGTCCCTGTGCACCCGAGGGTTTAGACCGCTTCATTTTTGATGAACGCGCCAGTGATGAGCACTTGCCTGACCTAACGCCTGTGATCAACAATACTCACCGTCAATTCAATCTAATAATCAGGTTGACGGTAATTCAACGTGTGGCTGAGGGGGCGCCCAAGGATGATCATGTTTAATAAACATTATGTTTTATTTTGCTTGTTCTAATTCTATGCTTAATGGGAAGTAAGCCTAATGGCGACACTAGAGGGAACCCGCGCCCCCAACACAATTGACGCCCTAGGCAACCGCCTAGCTCGCCTATAGCAAATGCCGGCCCTACTTTAAGGCTTAACTCTTTTCCCTGCCAAACATGTAATTTTTCGTTATTTGTGAAAAAATCTAGGGATGCACCGAATCCAGATTTTTGAGGTTCAGCCGAATACCGAATCCACTGGTTAAGATTCTGCCGAATCTGAAACAGAATACCGACTCCTACACCCATCCTCAGTCCATTATCACAGTAAACACATTAGTGAAGTAAACAACATCCACAGCACTGTATTTTTTATTTAATTTAATTTTAACTGTAAAAAAGATTAGGCAACATTATGCCAGGATGACTGTCCTTCCTTTGCTGTACCTGAAGTTGCTGCATTTTAGCTGCTGTCTGTAGATTCCTTCATGCACAACTCGTATTCTTTCGTGTAAGGCCCGTGAAACTGGTCCAATCTGCCGGTTCGCCAATACACAGGGAAGGTCACACGTGTTATGTCCTCACTCATGCGAAGTATTGGTTGGTTAAATTTGTAATATATTAATCATATATTTACACTTTTATTTCATCTGACTCCATAAATGAAAGGTTTTAATAATATCTGTGCCTCACTAAAAGTGAGCGAATGTTTGACTATTCCTTTTAACCATTAAGTGAACAATGTCCAAAATCAGTTAGAATAATCAAATGTAACAATTTATTATGTCAGGTAAATGTATCATGCCAATTTCATAATCAATTCAAAGATAATCGATTCAAAACATCAAATGCTCAGGAATAGAGAGAAAATGCAAACCCAACTTTAAGAAATACGTGAGGCTGAGAGATTTCTTTCTCTCAGCCTCACGGGCCGATCTGAAGTACAGGAAAGGCCCCAAACTCTCTGTTGCATCTAATTAAATAGTCAGACCTCTTTCACATGGAAACATGTGCTAACAAAAGAAATTTACATGCAGTGGTCGCACCTTCATGGGGGTGGGTAACCATTTGCTTCTTTTCTAAGTCAGTTATCCATAAACTCTTAAAACCTTATTACCTTTTATTTTATTCAATTCAATTCAATTCAATTCAAATTTATTTGTATAGCGCTTTTCACAATACACATTGTTTCAAAGCAGCTTTACAGAAAGTGCATTTCATAGATGAACAGTAAAAATGTTAGAAAGACAATGTTAAAGAATAATGTTTGAAAAAGTTAATCAATCGTGTATTCATTTAGGCCATAACAACGCTGGCGTTGAGTCGTCTCTTCACAGGCGTGAAGTCGTCGCATCACAGGTGTTGGGGCATCCGAAGTCTCCATGAGCGGCTGGATACAAACTGGAGCTGACAAACTATTTACCTCAGGACTAGTGTCCCGAGATAACAACAGAAGAGCAGATGGGAAATAATTAGCGTAGCTGCTGTTCAGAATATTATATTAATGCTTTTGTTTCGATTTAACTGTAGTATAAAAGGTAATTATAATGTGAATGCTTGGCTAAAGAGATGCGTCTTTAATCTAGTTTTAAACTGGGACAGCGAGTCTGAACCTCGGACAATATCAGGAAGACTGTTCCAGAGTTTAGGAGCCAAATGTGAAAAAGCCCTCCCTCCTTTAGTGGACTTAGATATCCTAGGAATGACCAGAAGCCTAGAGTTTAGTGACCTTAAAGAGCGCGATGGATTGTAGGGCGATAGAAGATCCGTTAGATACACTGGAGCTAAACCATTTAGGGCTTTATAGGTCAGTAGCAATACTTTGTAATTAATAGGTAATTAATAGGTAACCAGTGTAGAGATGATAAAATTGGTGTTATATGATCATATTTTCTTGACCTAGTAAGAACTCTAGCAGCTGCGTTTTGGACTAACTGTAGTTTGTTTATTGAGGATGCAGGACAACCAGCTAATAAAGCATTACAGTAATCTAATCTCGAGGTCATGAATGCATGAACTAACTTTTCTGCATCAGGAATAGATAGCATGTTACGTAGCTTAGCAATGTTTCTAAGGTGGAAAAATGCCGTTCTTGTAACATATGAAATATGATTTTCGAATGTCAGGTTGCGGTCTAGTATAACACCCAGGTCTTTTACTGTAGTGGATAAAGTGACAGGACATCCTTCCAAGGTAAAATTGTATTGTGCGAGGTTTTGTGGGCAGTTTTTTGGACCAATAAGTAAACCTCCGTTTTATCTGAATTTAATAGCAGAAAATTACACGTCATCCAGTATTTAATATCTTCAACACACGCATTTTATCTATCTGGATATGAGATATCTGTACCACTCATTTTGAGACATTTCAAATGACACCAAAAACATAACAGTCAATGATAAACATTCACATTAAACCATATTCTTGTGTGAGTTCTCGTATGGGGGACCTTTTGTCTCAGACCAGGCCTCAACCAGTATTTTCAGTCTTACATTCGGATTTTTCATATGCAAATGTTTTAACAGCTGCTATTGTTTAGGGTCCTTGTCACCACAAGACAAATGTAGCTCGACTTGAATCGACTTCTTTTGACTGAAAGTACTGCCAAACAACACTTTTTCTGCTCACAAGTAGAAATTTCATTTTCACTTTCTCACAGCCCACTGCATTCGAACGGTCCACCTAATAAACATCTTCCTGTAATCAATGGCGGCGTCATTATGTTGACCAGCGTAGCACTATGCAGCGTCATTATGTTGCAAGCCTAGGGTTCGGTTAAAAAAAATTCTACGGTTTGGCAGAAACTGAACCCCGTCAAAAAGCCCAATATTCGGCCGAATCTGAAGCCGAATCCTGGATTCGGTGCATCCCTAGAAAAAACGCTTCCCCTACAAACTCAGAATTTTCTGGGTTTCCGTGTTTTCACTGTTATATGCTAGGGGGCACTATTACGCATTTCCTGATCAAAACACAGGCGAAGAAGATGCAAAAAAACAAGCAATCATATGTAATCATATGCATATATAAAACAACGTGACCAACATTAAACATCATAAATCAAAACTGAATGAAATGTCGACCCAGGACGAGCTATAGGACTGAGCAAGCAGTACGGGTATGTTGATGGACTTGATCTACTCCATCTGTGTTTTGATCATCAAACCTCTCATTAACAAAATAAACACAACAAAAATGACAGCGGTGTGAAAACAGCAGTTCAGAAAGCATCTGATCATAGCGATGTGGATATGTTTGCACAAGCTCTACCATTCATAAGCAGATGAGGTCATTAAAATGACACTGTTATGATAGTTATAAAGTAGCTTATATTTGAGAGTATAGAATACAAAGATTTTCTTTGCATGACACATTGACATTACAGTACAGAATGACATTTTTTTCTCAGAATGGTAAATTATCCCCAAAAAATAAAAATAAAAAAAGCCAGGAAGGGTTAGTGTCAGAGGGGTTCAGCAGCTGACAAAAACTTTTGGGAATTAATGATTTTGAGTTTTAAAATGAATAAAAAATCTAACCTATTTAAAACAAAGGCATGGATGAGTATTTCCCAGGCTTAAAAATAATAACAAGCCAGCCTACTACAACTTTTGCCACTGTACTGATGTACAGTGTGATATAAATATTTTATATAATGGCCAGAAGTGGTCAAAGGGGTATTTAACATGAAACTACAGAAAAACGCAGACTAAGAATGTTCAGGTCAAAAACCATGTAGACCAAAAAGGTGCTTAACACAAATAGAACAAGTTTCAAGTTTATTATATTTATAAAGCACATTTAAAGGGGTCATGAACTGGCTTTTTTATTTTTCTATACTGTTGTCTGAGGTCAACTTTTTGCGTTTGCGTGGTTTTTACATTCAAAAACATCATAATGAATAAGTAATAGGCTATTTTCTGACCTGGTTTTGAGGCTCTCTGAACACACGCTCAGTTTTGATGGGCACTGAAGACTTGGAAGAAAACGCCCATGGCTAGGATTGGATAAGATTTGCATATTTAATGAGCTTCTGCTCCCCTGTCAGTAGCTATGTTTCCATCCACCTATTTTTATGCACATTTTGAGATATTGCATCAAAAAATGCTGAATGGAAACGCCAAGATGCGCATAAATTCTAAAAATGTGCATAAAAAACGTATGCGCTCGTTTGAGTAGGATACATTTTCTATCCGATACGCATAAACTACGATGGAAATGCATTATCAAATAAATTCCTTGATGCGCATAAAAAAAATAATGTTACTTTTGCAATGTAACAGCATAACTGTAGTAACCAGCGGAAAAATCTTGTTTGCACAGCATCTGAAATGCTGTTTTGGTCATTCAGAAGTCTGTTGTCAAAGATGCTCGGTATATTTCCCTCCTGTCTTACTGCATTCTCAAACAGCAGCATCTGCCTCTGAAAGCATGACAACAAGTTTATTGAGACGCACAAGTTTCTCTGAGACGCAAATCATTTATTATATATGAAAATGATTATATATGGTGGCTTCTCCTATGTTTCTTAGTGATTTTTTAGCGGTAGTTTATCAGGAAGTGACGATTATGTTTTCTTCGACTCACTGGATGGAAATGGTGCTTTATTCGCGAATATTTTATGCGATATTGCATTTTTGCGCATAAATTACATTCGCAACTTTGAATGGAAACATAGCTAGTGACAGCGTATGGCAAATGGCAACCGGAATGAATCTCCCAGCCCACAGCCAGGGCTCGCAAAATGTCTTTATCAAACAAACACAATGATTCATCTCTCATCCACCCGCGATTGACTGGAATTATATTTTTTTATTAACGTTACTTGGCCCGCCCGAACGATAAATATAACCGTGATCCGTACACACACACACACACACACACACGCGCGTGCGCGCACCCTTCAAATATCGAGTCAAGAGAGTGAACAACGCACATCAAGACAGTAATGAACCAAGAACACCACAAATAAAGGATTCTCCAGCCTGTGACAGCGTGCTAAGATATGTTCTGTTAGACACGTACACATAATCCATAGATATCAAACGATCTGTAACAATGCAATACTATCACATGTAAAAAAAAAATTTACTCACATTAGTGTTTTGCCTCATTCGTTCATGTAATCTCATCCTGTCTGCAAATCCAGTCTCTTGTTTACAAACGACTCTGTGGTTAAATGAACATACGTGCAATGTCTTCCCCACGTGAGCTGGATATTCATTAAAAATAAAGTTCATCCATGCATTCATAATATTGGAATCCGAATGCTTAAAAATCAGAATCCAAAAGGCTTATGTGGTATGTTTACTGCTTACAAATTCGATGCGGTTTAGCGCTATGCTGCTCTTAGCTGTCATGTTAGTAGCACGAGTCGGTGGGCAGGGCTACAGAATCAGGCGTCGTTCTTCTTCTGTTGAGGCGGTGCTTCTCCACACTCTCACGTCATAGCCGGGCACATTCTGAGATCGATCGTTTACTGGGTCTGGTGTCAATAAAAGCTTTTCTTTGACTAACAAGGAAGTTTTCAGCTCTGAAACTTACAGGAAATTCTAAATTACCATGACCTTTTATATATCAAAAGCTCAAGGGAAAGTTGATTTCTCAATTCATCACCCCTTTAAAACAACCTTGGTTGTCCATCACCGAAATTAAAAATAGACATTCACAAGACGTTAAACGCACAAGAAAACAGATAGGTTTTCAAAAGACTTTTGACCTCAGACACTGTGGGCGCGGTTTTAATAGATAAAGGCAATTTGTTTCACAACTTTGGGCCAGCTACAGCCAGGGCTCTGCTGTCTGTCCCCCCTGCATCGCAGACTAGATCTGGGTATAGATGACTGGTCTGTGATCTGAGTGATCTGACTGGATTATCCTCAGTAAACAACATTTTAAATTCAATACGATATTGAATCGGTAGCCATGCAATGAATGTAAAATAGGCGTAATGTTGTCCCTTTTTTGATTGCCCGGCAGCAGCATTTTGGAGCAGTTGGAGTCTATGAATAGACGAGACCAGCAGCCGTGATACAGCAAATTGCAGTAATCAAGCCGTGATGAAATAAAAGCATGAATTACTATCACAAAACTCACTATTTAGGAAGGGTTTAACTTTCGCTAATCTTCGGAGGTGGTAAAAGCTGGAACTGACAACAGAATTAATTTGTTTGTTCAGTTTTAATCCGCTGTCCAGAATAAAACCCAGATCTTTAGCAACAAAAGAACAATATGGGGTGAGAGAACCCAAATCAACATTGCTCAGATCAGTTTTTTCAGTAGGCCCAAACAGGACAATTTGAGTTCCCTTTTGTTCAGTCACTATGACATAACGTTAGTGACTAACGAATGGGGGTTTCGCTTAGAAGCCAATTACCTTCGAGAATTTAACAGCGCCCAATGGCAGTGCCAATGCCATGGGCATGCGGAATTTGCATGCCTAACTCCGCCCCACATCGTGGGTATATAAGGAAGTACGCTGGCAACATCGCATTACAAGAGTATCTCTTCACTCCTTCAAGCCTGCTAACTGAGTCTTTGTCAGCCTTCGAGACGAGCAGCTTTCCAGAGGCGTTGGTGTCTTCGGCGCGTTCCAGCAATCGCATACTGCCTGCCTGCTGAGTGGTCTGCTAGACAGCTGGTTTGTGGTCCCTGGGCGCTTCGGCGTTCTCTGTGAAGCTTCCTCTCACAAAAAAGCTTGCACGTGGAACGTCCTTTTCAGGATGTCTCGCCCGTGTACTTCTGGGTGTGGCCGGTTGCTTTCATCTTCCGATGGGCACAATCACTGCTTGGTATGCTTGGGCGTTCAGCATGCTCAAGCAGCGTTTATGGATGCATCATGTTCCCACTGCGGGCCCCCCCACGTATCTCGTTTGGCACCCCGGAGGATGATGCAATGTCGGTCACCACATCACAAGGTGGGCTCGAGTCCTCTGAGGATGATGGCTCGGCTGTGCTGCCGCCTTCGGGCACACCAGCATTGCCCGAGTCGGACCCAGAGCTGACAGCCATGCTGTCTCAGGCAGCCGCAAGTCTTGGGATAGAGTGGAACCCTCCGCCCTGTCCCGAGTGCTCGCGGCTCAATGATTGGTTTTTGGGGACGCGCGCTGACACCCGAGCTGTGCTCTCCGGGCGACGAAGGTGACCGCACGCTCCCTGGGTCAAGTGATGTCCACAAATGTGGTCCAGGAGCGACATTTGTGGCTTAACCTGGCATCAGGGACAGCGGGACAGCGAGCGGACCCGGTTCTTCGATGCCAACCTTATCCCAGGCTGGCCTCTTCGGCGGGGCGGTTGAAAGCTTCGCCCAACAGTTTTCAACCGCTCAGAAGCAGACTGAGGCAATCAAACATATACTGCCCCAGCGGCCTGCTGCTGCCTCCACCCAGCCGCTGGCACAGTCGCCTCAGCCTACTCCCCGCCGAGGACGCCCACCTAAGGCTACCGCACCTCCCGCCCGGCCCCAGCGGCAGCCTTCACCCGGGCCGGGTCGTGGAGGTCGCCGTAGGAAGGCATCCCAGTCCGCTCACCCCGTCCCGCGCCCCGCTAAACGCCAGGCCAAGCAGCGCTCCTGAGACGGACAGCTCAGGGATGGGAAATTCTTTCAGGGAGATGGTAGCAGGACCACTCCTTCCCCCGGTGGAGGGCCGGGGGAGAATCCTATGTTGGTTAAAGAAAGAATTAACACTCCCATCCCTGAGCCACCAGAGATCGGTGATGACAGTGCGCGCCACCCCCGGGTCCCGCCACTCGCATCCCTCTCTGTCGCCAGCCTCCTGGCAGAGCAGACCCCAGTGGAACGTGCGTCCTTCCCTGGTCTCCTCTGTCAGGACGCAGCCCTTAACTGTGCCCCCACACCGGGACGCCCAACAGCCTCCTATGTCCGGGCTAGTAATGCTGCCTCTCTGCCCCACCCTGGGTGCGTCTGTGGTATGAATGACCCCGCTGGTGCAGTTCCTGGGAGCCTGGCTTCAGCTTCCTGGACTGTCCCGCTGGGTCGCGAAGACCATCAGGCGCGGCTACGCGATTCAGTTCGTGCAGGTGCCTCCCTGCTTCCGGGGAGTCCGCTACACTATGGTCGGGGCCAATGCCCCTGTCATGCGTGCGGAGGTTGCCACCTTACTGGCGAAGGGTGCGATCGAGCCTATCCCTCCAGCCGAGATGAAGTCTGGGTTCTATAGCCCCTACTTCATTGTACCCAAGAAAACCGGTGGGTTACGGCCAATCCTGGACCTTCGCATCTTGAACCGATACCTTCACAGGCTTCCGTTCAAGATGTTGACAGCGAAACGCCTTTTCGAATGCGTTCGTCCGGACGATTGGTTTGCAGCGATCAACCTGAAGGTCGCCTACTTCCAAGTCTCCATCCTACCTCGACACAGACCGTTCCTACGGTTTGCTTTCGAGGGGTGGGCATATCAGTACGCGGTCCTCCCATTCGGGCTATCTCTGTCCCCTCTCGTGTTTACGAAGATTGTCGAGGCAGCCCTTGCGCCCCTTTGGCAGCACGGGGTTCGTATCCTGAACTACCTCGACGGCTCATAATGAGTCACTCTCGAGCGCAGGTTTGCGAACACAGAGATCCAGTGCTCCATCACTTAGCCCGTCTGGGCCTTCGGGTCAACTGGGAGAAGAGCAAACTTTGCCCCGTGCAGAGGATCTCTTTTCTCGGAATGGATATCGACTCGGTCGCCATGTGAACGCAGCTTACGAGCGAGCACGCGCAGTCTCTGCTGACTTGCCTCCATCAAATCGAGAGCGAGAGTGCGGTTCCACTGAAACTATTTCAGAGGCTCCTGGGGCATATGGCATCTGCAGCCACGGTGACGCCGCTCGGATTGCTACATATGTGACCGCTTCAGGATTGACTACGCGATCGAGTCCCGAGATGGGCATGGCGGTCTGGCACGCTCCGGGTACAAGTGACTCGGGCCTGCTTACAGACGCTCACCCCGTGGTCGAACCTCAGTTCTCTACGGACCGGAGTGTCCTTAGAACGAGTTTCCAGGCATGTTGTTGTATCAACAGATGCCTCCTCCACGGGCTGGGGTGCCATGTGCAATGGACAAGCAGCCGCGGGCTCCTGGACAGGACCCCAGCGCCTTCTGCATGTCAATTGCCTCGAGTTGCTGGCAGTACGGTTCGCCCTGCCCAGCTTCCTAGCGTTGCTGAAGGGTCAACATGTACTAGTCCGGACAGACAACACGGCCACAGTAGCGTACATCAACCACCAGGGCGGTCTACGCTCCCGCCATATGTCTCAACTCGCCCGCCATCTCGTCTTATGGAGTCAGAAGCACCTGAGGTCCCTTTGTGCTGTCCACATCCTGGGAGAACTGAACCGAGCAGCCGACGAGCTCTCAAGGTTTCAGCCACTTCCTGGAGAATGGAGACTCCATCCCCAAACGGTCCAGCTGATATGGGAACGGTTCGGTAGATCTGTTTGCCTCCCACGGCTCTTCACATTGCACCCTGTATTATTCCCTGACCGAGGGCACACTCGGCATGGATGCACTGGCACACAGCTAGCCGCGGGGCCTACGCAAATATGCGTTGCCCCCAGTGAGCCTTCTCGCACGGGTACTGTGCAAGATCAGGGAGGACAAGGAGCAGGTCATGTTGGTCGCCTTGTATTGGCACGGCCAGACCTGGTTCTCAGAACTGATACTCCTTGCGACTGCCCCTCCCTGGCCTATTCCTCTGAGACCGGACCTCCTCACTCAGAGACAGGGCACCCTTTGGCACCCGCGTCCCGCATTCTGGAAGCTCCAAGTGTGGCTTCTGGACGGGACGCGACAGGTTTGAGTAGTCTACCACCTGCGGTGGTCGCTACTATCACTTCCGCTAGGGCAGAGTCCACTCGGCATGCCTATGCGTTGAAGTGGAACCTCTTCGTCACCTGGTGTTCTTCCCGCCAAGAAGACCCCTGTAAATGCCCGATCGGGTCTGTGCTCTCGTTCCTCCAAGAGGGGTTGGAGCGAAGGCTCTCCATGCTCTCGTTCCTCCAAGAGCGTCTGGAGCGAAGACTGAATCCTCCTCGCTCTCCTCTCGTTCCCTCTTGGGACCTCTCAGTAGTTCTAAGTGCTCTGCAGAGGCTTCCCTTTGAGCCTTTGCGGTCAGTTGATATTAAGTTCCTGTCGATGAAGACGGCTCTGCTGACCGCATTGGCATCAGTTAAGAGGGTAGGGGACCTGCAGGCATTTTTCGGTTGACGAAGCGTGCCTGGAATTCGGACCGGCTAACTCTCACATGATCCTGAGACCCCGGCCCGGATATGTGCCCAAGGTTCCCATCACTCCGTTCCGAGACCAGGTGGTGAACCTGCAAGCGCTGCCTTTGGAGGAGGCAGACCCAGCCTTGGCATTGTTCTGTCCAGTACGTGCTCTCCGCGCTTACGTAGACAGGACGCAGTGTTTCAGGACCTCAGACCAGCTCTTTGTCTGTTATGGTGGAGAGCGGAAGGGAAGAGCTCTCTCAAAGCAGAGGTTGTCTCACTGGATAGTGGACACCATTGTTTTGGCTTACCAGCAGCAAGGTCGACCATGTCCCCTTGGGGTTAGGGCCCACTCCACCCGGAGTGTGGCCTCCTCTTGGGCTTTAGCGCATGGCGCCTCGCTAACAGACATCTGCAGAGCTGCAGGCTGGGCGACACCGAACATATTCGCCAGATTCTACAATCTCCGAGTGGAGCCAGTGTCCGACTATGTACTCGCCTCTACTAGTGGCCGGTAATGGACCAGGCTCAGGTGTCTTTGCTTCACTCCACGGACTGGATACGTGCGATATTCTCCTCAGGTGAGCTTCCCCGAGAGCCCTGAGTTCCTCCAGCACTGTTGACGCCGACATCAGTTCAGTATGCCCTTTCGAGCCCAGACCCTCATGTCCAGCCAGGTGTCCCGTGTGCAGTATTTCCACCGTAAGCCTCCTCAGTGAGAAGGTGTCTTTCCCTTGGCAAGTCCCTGCCACCCCTAGGGTTAAAAGTCCACCCTCTGGCTGGTACCCTAGAGTTCTTCCATATGCAGCCCTTAGCGGGTCATATGTGTATTCTCTAAGTCTTCCCCACGGGTAGGCATTTTGGCATATCTCCACTGGAATATGCTTCCCAGTGAACCTTGGTAATCCTGTGATAAATGGGAGTCCTTCGTCCGTACTAGTCTTACGACAGGGTACTCACACTCACTGGAAGACAGCCGAGTGGCGTTGTTAAATTGGGACCCCCATTCGTTAGTCACTAACGTTACGTCGTAGTGACTGAACAAAAGGGAACGTCTCGGTTACGTATGTAACCCTCGTTCCCTGAGGAGGGAACGGAGACGTAACGTCCCTTTGCCACCTCCGCTGTGCTGCTGGAACGCGGAGTTCAGTCTTGGCTCCGCAGCAGTAACATAATGCGATGTTGCCAGCGTACTTCCTTATATACCCACGATGTGGGGCGGAGTTAGGCATGCAAATTCCGCATGCCCATGGCATTGGCACTGCCATTGGGCGCTGTTAAATTCTCGAAGGTAATTGGCTTCTAAGCGAAACCCCCATTCGTTAGTCACTAACGTTACGTCTCCGTTCCCTCTTCAGGGAACGAGGGTTACATACGTAAACGAGACGTTTTTTCTTCGTACAGATTACAAACCAATCACCAGAACAAATCACAGTGAAGGAAATTTGAGTGATAGTGATTTTCAATCAAACTGTATTGTTTAAATGTACACTTTTCTTTCTGCTTGAGAGACTCATTTGGTTGTTGTGACCAATGATCTCCCAACTGTGCATAAAGCAAAGAGCAACTTTGGAGTCGTGTCAGATATGTTGCGCTGCTGAGGAAAAGAAGTACTAAAGATTCTACGCTCAAAAGACCACAGCAGAGACAGTGATAGTTTTGGAAGACTATAGAGCCCTTCTCGGGCTGAGGCTGAAATACGTTAGTATTAATGATCCTGCAGAGACCAGCGTATACCTGAGAAGGAACGGCGAGAGTGTATAGATGCTTAACACCTGTGTGCTCATGTGTGTTTGAGGTAGTGATAGTAGCTTCTCGACGGGACACCGTCACCTTCCTTCGGAAGGGGAATTACCTCAAAGTATTGAATTGTATTAGAAGTATTCGAGAAGGGAATTACCTCGAGGTACTGTAGTATTATATTAACAACTGGGAGTGGTTTGAATTGTCCATGGTGAAGTCAGATATTCGTATTAAGAATTTCCATGACAACAGTCTGGAAGAGTTGACGCTATTTGTCTGCAGATTTGAGTTGACAGATTTCACAGAAAATCACACAAGCCACGTTTCCACCGCAGGAACTTTCCCCAGGAACTAGGAACTTTGGGGTGGGACTCGTGTGTTTTGACCGCAGGAACCAGGGTCTAAATTAATTTCCGGGTTAATATTTCCCCCTCTGAGAGTCCCTGCTCACGAGGTAGTACTTTTTTGAAAAGTTCAGCAACTTTCGTGGGTGGGACTTGGGTGCTGAACATGCTAATTGGTTGAACTCACGGATAATTTTATTTCAAATGGCATTTTTAAAGTTTTTTGCGAGGTTCGTTCTGCGTTCAATAAATATCAGTCTTGCTCTTTCTGTCCGATGGCGCGCGTTCGTCTCAGTACGGAGCCCCGCACATGACATGCAGTAATAAACTAGTAGGCTTAATCGTGCGCACAATTTACTATTTCGTTCCCTCGATTTATAAAGCGTGTGCACGTTTTACTAATTCGTTCCCTCGATTTGCTAAATCATGCGCATGATTTATAAATTGAGGGAACTAATTAGTAAATCGTGTGCACGATTTAGCAATTTGAAGGAACGAATTAGTAAAACGTGCGCACGATTTATAAATAGAGGGAACGAAATAGTAAATTGTGCGCATGATTTATAAATCGAGGGAACGAAGCACACTTTACGGTTTTTTTTCAGCCCACAGCCAGGGCTCGCAAAATGTCTTTATCAAACAAACACAATGATTCATCTCTCATCCACCCGCAATTGATTGGAATTATATATTTTTATTAACGTTACTTGGCCCGCCCGAACGATGAATATAACCGTGATCCGTATACACACACACGCGTGCGCGCACCCTTCAAATATCGAGTCAAGAGAGTGAACAACGCACATCAAGACAGTAATGAACCAAGAACACCACAAATAAAGGATTCTCCAACCTGTGACAGCGTGCTAAGATATGTTCTGTTAGACACGTACACATAATCCATAGATATCAAACGATCTGTAACAATGCAATACTATCACATATAAAAAAAATTTTACTCACATTAGTGTTTTGCCTCATTCGTTCATGTAATCTCATCCTGTCTGCAAATCCAGTCTCTTGTTTACAAACGACTCTGTGGTTAAATGAACATACAAACATGTCTTCCCCACGTGAGCTGGATATTCATTAAAAATAAAGTTCATCCATGCATTCATAATATTGGAATCCGAATGCTTAAAAATCAGAATCCAAAAAGCTTATGTGGTATGTTTACTGCTTAGAAATTTGATGCGGTTTAGCTCTATGCTGCTCTTAGCTGTCATGTTAGTAGCACGAGTCGGTGGGCAGGGCTACAGAATCAGGCGTCGTTCTTCTTCTGTTGAGGCGGTGCTTCTCCACACTCTCACGTCATAGCTGGGCACATTCTGAGATCGATCGTTTACTGGGTCTGGTGTCAATAAAAGCTTTTCTTTGACTAACAAGGAAGTTTTCAGCTCTGAAACTTGCAGGAAATTCTAAATTACCATGACCTTTTATATATCAAAAGCTCAAGGGAAAGTTGATTTCTCAATTCATCACCCCTTTAAAACAACCTTGGTTGTCCATCACCGAAATTAAAAATAGACATTCACAAGACGTTAAACGCACAAGAAAACAGATACGTTTTCAAAAGACTTTTGACCTCAGACACTGTGGGCGCGGTTTTAATAGATAAAGGCAATTTGTTCCACAACTTTGGGCCAGCTACAGCCAGGGCTCTGCTGTCTGTCCCCCCTGCATCGCAGACTAGATCTGGGTATAGATGACTGGTCTGTGATCTGAGTGATCTGACTGGATTATGCTCAGTAAACAACATTTTAAATTCAATACGATATTGAATCGGTAGCCATGCAATGAATGTAAAATAGGCGTAATGTGGTCCCTTTTTCGACTGCCCGTGAGCAAGCGGGCAGCAGCATTTTGGAGTAGTTGGAGTCTATGAATAGACGAGACCGGCAGCCGTGATACAGCAAATTGCAGTAATCAAGCCGTGATGAAATAAAAGCATGAATTACTGTCTCAAAACTCGTACTATTTAGGAAGGGTTTCACTTTCGCTAATCTTCGGAGGTGGTAAAAGCTGGAACTGACAACAGAATTAATTAGTTTGTTCAGTTTTAATCCGCTGTCCAGAATAAAACCCAGATCTTTAGCAACAAAAGAACAATATGGGGTGAGAGAACCCAAATCAACAGTGCTCAGATCAGTTTTTTCAGTAGGCCCAAACAGGACAATTTGAGTTTTTTCTTCGTACAGATTACAAACCAATCACCAGAACAAATCACAGTGAAGGAAATTTGAGTGATAGTGATTTTCACTCAAACTGTATTGTTTAAACGTACACGTTTCTTTCTGTTTGAGAGACTCTTGGTTGTTGTGACCAGTGATCTCCCAAATGTGCATAAAGCAAAGAGCAACTTTGGAGTCGTGTCAGATATGTTGCGCTGCTGAGGAATAGAAGTACTAAAGATTCTACGCTCAAAAGACCACAGCAGAGACAGTGATAGTTTTGGAAGACTATAGAGCCCTTCTCGGGCTGAGGCTGAAATATGTTAGTATTAATGATCCTGCAGAGACCAGCGTATACCTGAGAAGGAACGGCGAGAGTGTATAGATGCTAAACACCTGTGTGCTCATGTGTGTTTGAGGTAGTGATAGTAGCTTCTCGACGGGACACGTCACCTTCCTTCAGGAGGGGAATTACCTCAAAGTATTGAATTGTATTAGAAGTATTCGAGAAGGGAATTACCTCGAGGTACTGTAGTATTATATTAACAACTGGGAGTGGTTTGAATTGTCCGTGGTGAAGTCAAATATTCGTATTAAGAATTTCCATGACAACAGTCTGGAAGAGTTGACGCTATGTCTGCAGATTTTGTCTGCAGTCCCTGCTCACGAGGTAGTACTTTTTCAAAGTTCAGCAACTTTCGGGGGTGGGACTTGGGCGCTGAACATGCTGATTGGTTGAACTCACGGAGCATTTTGCGAGGTTCGTTCTTCGTTCAATAAATATCAGTCTTGCTCTTTCTGTCCGATGGCGCGCGTTCGTCTCAGTATGGAGCCCCGCACATGACATGCAGTAAAAAACTAGTAGGCTTAATCGTGCGCACAATTTACTATTTCGTTCCCTGGATTTATAAAGCGTGCGCACGTTTTACTAATTCGTTCCCTCGATTTGCTAAATCATGCGCATGATTTATAAATTGAGGGAACAAATTAGTAAATCGTGTGCACGATTTAGCAATTTGATGAAACGAATTAGTAAAACGTGCGCATGATTTATAAATAGAGGGAACGAAGCACGCTTTACTTTTTTTTTCTTGCATGTCATGTGTGGGGCTTATCTCAGCAATCGCACGGTCAATGTCCGTAATAGCTGATAATAACATAGACATACATTGTCTTATTTTAAATCTAGCATTATGAGCTTTCAGAATACGCTTTAGTATCATTGCTCGTCTCTTTTACGCCTTTTGTTAATTACCTCTTTAGTAAACCAATACATAACCAGCAAAAGCAGCGCTGCTTGAATCTCCTCCACTTGTTATTGTTGCAGACAGTATCGCACAAAAATGATTACTGTCCGTCGGTGACTGGGAAGAGCAGTCGCGCGCAGTCCCACATCTCTGGACTAATTTGCCTAATCTTCACGGTACTTTATGGAAACGCAGAGAATAGCAGGTCTGGGGGGGAAAAAGTTCAAAACTGGTCCAAATTGTTCCGGTTAATTTTGGTGGAAACGGGGCTATAGTGTGTGATGGGCACAGAATCCAATTTGTTTTATAGCTTCAAACTGTGATACTATTTAGTCAGAACACATATTGCTTATATTTGTAGCCTAATGCGTCTATTTGTAAAGCCAGTCGCGTGATGGGCAGTTTTTCGGCGAGTGTATGATAGTGTTTTAAAATCTGTTCAGATGTTAAAAGTCGTGTAGTGTATTCTAGCCTTAGAATGATTCGCTGGTGTTTATCTAAACAGACCAGCTTAAACCGCTTGGCCAGGCTGGGAGACCTAACCACTCAGAACACGAAGACTTGTGCAAATAAACAGTGCTATCAGCGGATGCAATTCACTCTAAATGGATTTCCCATTAAATCCCTCTCAATGACGTGACACACCTCACAAACTTTATCACATCCAGTAATATGTTTATTCTCAGAAGCTCTTATTGCAGGAATCTGGTCCCATGTTAACAACACATCGGACTGCGCTTGTGATTCTGAGAGCGGCACGCCGTGAACAGTTCGCTGTCATGCCATCTGAGGTGAGACTATAGTCTCACTGACTCGAGTGAAAGCAGAACACACAGAATCCATTCTGTCACACCGCCGGGACAAACAGCAGAGCATGTGGCGCCTCTGTCTGCTCTCACCTGTCAACCGCCTCACGGGTTATTATGGGACGCGGCGGTCAAATCCGCACGTACAAACACACGCTGGAAGAAACTACCAGCCCCTGAACCAACTAACCACGCTAGCTCTAATTTTAACCGAAGGCATTAGATCTGGAGTGAGTCAGAGCTGAGTAGGACGTGCCACAGTCACAGAGTCAACAGCAGGAGATGCCTGCAAATATCAGCTGATTCACTCATTGATTTGTAATTATACTAGTCCTATGTGGATTTGGTTTCAGAATAAATGTGTAAATGCATGAATGTGCAGAGAAAATGCAGTTATTTTTTCACTCTCTGACTGCTTCCAGTAGTGTGTTGTTAATATTATTAAGCTGTGTTGAAATAATATCATAATCTTGTTCTGTTTGTGTGTTTTGCATGTAATTTTCATTTAATAAAAAAAAAATGTCAGTCCTCACATTATCTGTTGTCATAATGTGGCATGTGTATGTTATCTTTTACCCATCTAATATTGACTGCTTCCAGAACTTTGGCTAGCATTCTTGCAAGGTTGATTTTCCCAGCAAAAACATCCCGAATCCTTTACATGAAAATTTTAGACTAGGAAGTCGGGGAAGGTCTAGTTATATTACAAGCTGTTCACACATTGGCAAGCGATTGATACATGAAGATTCTTACATTTAGCCACTGTAAATTATCAAAATATTTCCCTAAAAATAAAATCAAGGAGACTTCAAGTAAACATGTTTATGTCAGAGGGGTCCAGCTGACCAAAAAAGTTAGGGAATTTACGATTTTGAGTTGTGGGAACTGCATGATGCAACCTTCTTGTTGAAAGGTTCTTCCAGTAAAACTAATAGAACATCTGTTCAATGTTATCTGCTCTTCAATAACATTCTCAAAACACAAGCACAAAAAAATGTATACATCGTTCATGGAACGCTTTTTTCTGAAACTTGAGTTGGATGTTCGTCTAGCATTTTTTAAATGTTGCTAATACTTGTGTTAAAACGATTAGAGAACATTCAAAAGTAATGTTTGCAAAAAATGGATCATTCCCTTAAAGCGATAGTTTACCCAAAAATGAAAATTATCCCATGATTTACTCACCCTCAAGTCATCCTATGTGTATATGACATTCTTCTTTCAGACAAATACAATCAGAGTTATATTAAAAAAGTCCTGCCTCTTCCAAGCTTTAAAATGGCAAAATTTGAAACTCAAAAAAGTTCATCCATCCATTTTAAAAGTACTCCATACGGCTACAGGGGGTTAATAAAGGCCATCTGAAGCGAATCGATGGGTTCGCCCTCCATACTCAACTTACGGAAAAAGCGTAACTGCCGCGTCGATGACGTTGGACGTAGGCATTACACTTTATTCATATGTTGAATACGGACCACGGTCCTCTGGAAACTAGATATTTTACTTTATAAAGTTTTAAATATGGATATTTTTCTTACAAAAACGCATCGGTTCGCTTCAGAAGGTCTTTATTAACCCCCCAGAGCCATGTGGAGCACTTTTATAATGGATGGATGCAATTTTGTGGGCTTCAAATTTTGGGCTGCCATTATAAATACTTGGAAGAGTCTTGACATTTTTTTATATAACTCTGATTGTATTCGTCTGAAAGAAGAATGTCATATACACCGATGGCTTGAGGGTGAGTAAATTATGGGATCATTTTTATTTTTGGGTGAACTATTCCTTTAAGGGAATGTTCCACTTTTTACAAACATTACTTTTGAATGTTCTCTAATTGTTTTAAAACAAGTAGTAGCAAAGTTTAAAATATGCTAAACGAACATCCAACTAAAGTTTGAGAAAAAAGCGTTCATGAACGATGAATAAATGACGTTTTTGTGCTTGTGTTTTGAGAATGTTATTGAAGAGCACTGAACTGATGTTCTATTAGTTTTACTGGAAGAACCTTGCAAGAATGTTGCATCATGCAGTTCCCACAACTCAAAATCGTAAATTCCCTAACTTTTTTGGTCAGCTGGACCCCTCTGACATGAACATGTTTACTCCTTGATTTATTTTTAGGAAAATATTTTGATAATTTTTCACAGTGGCTATATGTAATAATCTTCATGTATTAATAACTTTTTATTGCCAATGTGTGAACAGCTTGTAATTTGTCTATGAAAGCCTGTAGATTGATTTTTATGTAAAGGGTGTTTTTGCCGGGAAAATCAACCTGGCAAGAATGCTAGCCAAAGTTCTGAGAGCGGTCAATGGGTAAACGATAACATACTGTAACCTATAGCACAATTTAAATCAATTTTGGACCAGTCACAGAAGACTAAGTCCGACTCTCTGGAGGAAAAAAAAAAATGGAATACGGAAGGCAGTCCACTGGAAACTAGATATTTTACTTTATAAAGTTTTAAATATGGATAATTTTCTGACAAAAACACATTGATTCGCTTCAGAAGGCCTTTATTAACCCCAAGTATGGATTACTTTTATAATGGATGGATGCACTTTTGTGGGCTTCAAATTTTGGGCTGCCATTCACTGCCATTATAAAGCTTGGAAGAGCCAGTACATATTTTAATATAACTCTGATTGTATTCGTCTGAAAGAAGAATGTCATATACACCTAGGATGGCTTGAGGGTGAGTAAATTATGGGATTGTTTTTATTTTTGGGTAAACTATCCCTTTAATGTTTAGCTAACATTCGCATAAATGGAAAAACCTTCCGATAACATTCAAAAATAATATTTGAATAACTTAATGAGAGCTTTAAACATTCTTAGACCATATTTTTGTTAGCTGGATAGATCCAGTGTATAATCATGATGGCAAACTGCATAGCAACACCCTGGCAACCTCATAGCAATGTGCTAAAAAAACACCCACTCAGAACACCTTAGCAACCGCAATTTTTCATGTGCAGACACCACTATCATTTTGGGGCGTAAAATGTAAAAATGCTGTTCTCTTTCATGTGGTGTTTGCTTTTAGATGGGTTGATATTTGAGATGTGGCTCTGATTTGTGACTCGCTCTGTCCAGCCATGCAGACAAACACTCGACACAAACAGCCATTAAAATTCACAGTATTCTCTCCCTTGCTGCACACACGTCTCACATTCAGTGATCTTTATGAATTCAGATAGACGCTCTCATGGAGTGGACATCACTGTGTTTGAGAGGAGAATCCCACCGTTTTAACACAGAAATAACAGCACTTTTTCTGCAATGTACACACCTTAAGCATATTATCATTGCATAAGTATAAATAAATGGGAAATTTTGTTTTGAAAAATCTGTGTAAGTGAAGTGATGCAACTTCACAGCAATTTTCTATGATTGCAGATGAGTTATGACTTAACGACTTATGACTTATTCTTTTATTGATTAATCATTACAGGACTCTGTACATGAACAGCAAAAAAGCCATCAGGTGATGGAGAGAACTGAACAGAAATGGTGAGTACTTAACGTTGATAAATGTACTGTGATGAAATGAATGTGATCAGCAGGTCTGTTCATCTGATTGCAAAAAACATCAGTAGCCTATCCAGTCTTATCTAGAGAGAGAAAGAGACATTAGCACTAGTGTGCACATGCTCACAGATTTCACTCATCTGGAGACCATTTCATGCGTTTGAATTTGATTATTACTGCTCTTTTCTACGGCAAGTATTACTATAAGTATCTGAATGGATCCCTGTGTTTGTCTGTTGTTAAGCAGGTGAAACAATCCAACAGATAAGGGGACACGAGCCATAATCTACAGACCAGAAAATGACTTGAGGGACTCGTTTGACACAAGATTGTAGGAAAGCATCCTGGCAGCAACTACATAGCGACATGCTAAAGCTACCCAGAATATCACAGCAACTGCATTGCAACATACTATAAAACCTAGAACACCCTAACAAAAAAACAAAAAAACAAAAAAAAGTTCCTGTAAAAAAAGTTCCTGGTATAAATTGTTCCGGGTAATTTCAGTGGAAACGGGGCTTTAGTTAAATGAGTTCAGTAAACTCATTGATCATTGAAAACGCATCAAGGCTTTCTCTCTCGTCCACGATTTTCGGGATATTTCCGGAGCCGCTATTAATATGCGGGAGACTCCAAAACTTTTCCGGAAGAGGTGGGATGTTTCCCTTCCCCTCGGAATTGGACCCAAAATCAGCCTGATTATCTTGTAGTGTGTGGGTGCTTTTAATTATGGTTGCTCACACAACTGCAGATCCTGATTTCATCAAGTACAGCATGTTCCTGGATTAACATCTTTGTTGATCCTGAAACAACATTCCAATCAACCAATCAGACAATATATGAGAACACGCACACACAGCCAGACTGCATTGGCACAAAAGAATAACACACACTGCTGTGTGTGAGTGTGCATATGTTCTCTCTCAGAAATGCATTGGGATTTTGTGTCCGGCACATGTCGATATACTCTCAACCCTTGCAATTGTCTCAACCCGCTGGTTGTGCTAATGCAATCTGTCATCTCCAAATCCTCCTCTCACACCAATCTATTCCTGTGCGTGTGTGTTTGTTTAGTCTGTCTGTGGGCTTTTCTACTGTTTATATAATGCTGAATTGTGGGTTATTTCCAGACGTTCCCGTGCTCCGCTCTCTCATGTCTTATGATAACGCTGTGTCGCTCTGTGTCGCATGTAAACACACATGGCAAGCAACAGCTGACATTCTTATGGAAATCAGCGTGAAGCGTTCTGTCCGTTCAGGACGACAGGCATGAGATGAGCCGAATCTGAGACAGGCGTGTAGAGGAGGATGTTTGAAGCATTTGATTCAACACACTGTGTGTATGTGTGAACATACACAACATATCAGTCAACTTTTGAGTTAAAGGAATTGTGTTCAGTTGTAGAATTTAGTGCAGATCTAAACCAACCATAGTCCTGTGTGTTCATTTAATTCAGCCAAGAGATCAAGCCGTGACTTGTTGGTCTTCTATCGGTCAGACGTCTTCACGTGAAGTGAATAACACTGATTATCTCTTCAACACGGCACCTGTTAGTGGGTGGGATATATTAGGCAGCAAGTGAACATTTTGTCCTCAAAGTTGATGTGCTAGAAGCAGGAAAAATGGGCAAGCGTAAGTGTGGCGGGCGGCGAGGCTGAGGGACTGTGAGAACGGGACGAGGCCGCGCTCATCAGGTGGATGGGCGCCAGCTGCGCGCTGCAGTGGTCTCGTGTCTCACGGAGGAGTGACGGAGCACAAAGGAGGAGCGACGACAGTGAAGGATGAGAGAGGACCAGGCCTGGATTTTGCTTTGTGTTTTATTTTGTGTTTGTTTGTATGTAGGTGGCAGTCGGCCGTGAGGGGCTGCCGCCGCCATTTTATTTTGTATTAAATTTGTTGAATGTTCGCCGGTTCCCGCCTCCTTCTTCCCATACGATCGAACTCCGTTACAGTAAGGATTTGAGCGAGTTTGACAAGGGTCAAATTGTGATGGCTAGTCGACTGGGTCAGAGCATCTCCAAAACTGCAGCTCTTGTGGGGTGTTCCCGGTCTGCAGTGGTGAACCAGCGACAGGGCCATGGGCGGCCAAGGCTCATTGATGCACGTGGCGAGCGGACCGGTCAGGGTGCCCATGCTGACCCCTGTCCACCGCCGAAAGCACCAAAAAAAATGTATGGTGTATGCTACGGTCAACTTTTGAGTTAAAGGAATTGTGTTCAGTTGTAGAACTGAAGATCTAAACCATAATCCTGTGTGTTCTTTTAATTCAGTTCTTTTAAAACAGCACCTGAGCATCAGAACTGCAGTTCATTATTAGTTCATGTTAACTAATGTAGTTAACTAATGTTAACTAATTAACCTTATTGTAAAGTGTTACCGAATGATCTAATTAAAGCTAGTCTAGTCTCCACTACAAAAAAATTGACAGTGTAAATAAGCCCCCCCCCCCCCTTTAAGTTTGTCTAAATTAAAAGAAACAACTTCAAAAATCAAAACAATAAAACAATTCAGATTACTTAAAATGTGTCCATTTTGTGAACTCAAACGGAAAAGAAGGTTCAAAATACTCATTAATACTCATCAATTAGTTAATTTGAGCATTAGGGTTTACAGTGCACCAGTTTTTTCTAAGGCAAGTTTATAAAAGCTAATTAAAGGTGCCCTAGAATGAAAAATTTAATTAACCTAGGCATAGTTGAATAACATGAGTTCAGTACATGGACATCACATACAGTCTCAAAATTTAGATTTTCTAATTTAGCCTATATTTCATCAACAACACATAACTCAGTAGCTAACTATGTTAGTTTAGTTGCTTACAGATAGCTCACTTGATCCTTCTAGCTATCGTCACCTTCTCCACCACACGATTTGACAAGGCATCTAGTCATTTTGTAAAAAAAAACTTTGTGATCTGCAACAGCTGTGTATGTTTTCCCTGGGCGCTTCGGCACTCTGCAGAGCTTTCCTCTCACAAAAAGAGCTTGCGCGTGGCACGTCTTTTTCAAGGCGGTTTGCCCGTGCACTTCCGGGTGCGATCGATCTCCGTTGCTGTCAATGGGCACATTCACTGCTTGACGTGTTTGGGCTTCAGCACGTTCGGGCAGTGTTTGTGGATGTGGTCGAGACTCAGTCGAGACTCAGTGATCTCCGTGAGGAGAGAGAGAGTCCCCTCTGCCACACCCCAATCTACCGTCTCCGAGAGAGGTGGTACTTTGGCTGGTGGCCAGGGTTACCTAAGTGGGCCGTGGTATTAAGAACCCTGACGATTATTCCTCGGGCCACGCCCCCCTCTCGCACATCGCTTCCCACGAGTGCTGGACTGAAGCGGCGGGACCATCTCTGATGCCCCGTTCGTTTCGTTCACACTCCAGATAGCAGCGAGATGTCGGTCGTCGCATCTCAAGGTGGGCTAGAGTCCTTTGGGGATGATGATTAGGCTGTGCTCCGCCTTCGGGTGTGTCAGCGCTGCTGGATCCGACTTAGAGTTGACAGCCATGTTATCTCGGGCAGCCGTGAGCCTCGGGCTGGTGTGGAACTCTGCCCTGTCACGAGTGTTCGTGGTTGCGCGATTGGTTTATGGGGGCAGCACCTGACAGCTGTTAGTCCCCGCCCCCAATGCCTTTCACTCACGAGATGCATGAGGAGATCACGTGGTCCTGGAAGTCCCGTGCTTCCCGTGACCGTTCAGTGGCCTCCTCCACCTCCTCTGCCCTCGATGGGGCCGCGGCCAAGTAGGGGCAGGCCACTGGGGTCCCCCCCACTGTTGAACTACGGTGTCCACGGAGGGCTTCGACGTGGCGTGGCTATCCTAAGCTATCCTATCCTAACTGCGCCCAATGGTTCTCGGGCCGCCCAAAAGCAGACTGAGGCTGTAACACGTACTGCCCTGGCAGCCAGCTGCTGCACCCAGCCGCCAGCTCAGTCGCCTCAGCCCGCTCTCCACCGAGGGCGCCCTCCCGCCCAGCAGCCTTCACCTGGGCCGCACCGTGGAGGTGGTTGCAGGATGACGCCCAGTCCACTCCACAGCCTGACTAAACGCCAGGCTGGAGGTGGACAACTCAGAGATGGTTTCCAGTTCTTTCCAGGGGATGGTAGCAGGGCCTCTCCTTCCCCCGGTGGAGGGCCAGGGGAAAATCCTTCCGCTGCTGGCCCCCGGGCTAGCAGTGTTTGGAAAGAACTCATGTCCCTGTCTCTGAGGACCTAGTGTGCCTAGTGACCTAGACCTAGTGATGGCAGTGTGCACCGCCTCCGGGTCGTGCCGCTCTCGTCCCTCTCTCTCGCCAGCCTCCTCTCAGAGCAGACCCCAGTGGAACATGCATCCTTCCCTGGTCTCCTCTGTCAGGACGCAGCTGCTGACTGTGCCCCTACGCCTCCCACGTCTGGGCCAGTCACGCTGCCTTGCTGCTCCACCCTGGGTACGTCTGTGGTTCGAGTGACCCCGCTGGTCAGTTCCTGGGAGCCTAGCTACAGCTTCCGGGACTGTCCACTGGGTCACGAAGACCATCAGGCTCGGCTATGCGATTCAGTTCGCGCAGGCTCCTCCCTGCTTCCGGGGAGTCCGTGCTCCATGGTGGGGCCCAATAAAAGGCCCCAGTCATGCGTGCAGAGGTTGCCACCCTACTGGCGAAGGGTGCGATCAAGCTTGTCCCTCCAGCCGAAATGAAGTCCGGCTTCCTCAGCCCTTACTTCTTTGAACCCTAGGAAACCGGTGGGTTACGGCCAATCCTGGATCTGCCCGTCCTGAACCGATCCCTTCACAGGCTTCCACTTAGGATGTTGGTAGCGAACGCCTCCTCGGACGCGTTCGTCCGGTAGATTGGTTGCAGCGATCGACCTGAAGGACGCTTACTTCCATGTCTCCTTCCTCGACGCGGACCGTTCCTGGCCCCATTCGGGCCAGCTCTGTCCCCTCGTGACTCCACGTAGTCTATCGAGGCAGCCCTTGCGCCACTCAGGCAGCACGGGGTTCGCATCCTGAACTACCTCGAAGACTGGCTCATACTGGGTCACTCTTGAGAGCGGGTGTGCGAACACAGAGTCCAAGTGCTCCGGCACTTAGCCCGTCTGGGCCTTCGGGTCAACTGGGAGAAGAGCGACTCTGCCCCGTGCAGAGGATCTCTTTTCTCAGTATGGTTTCCGACTCGGTCGCCATGTGCGTGCTGCTTACCAGCAAGCGCGCCTAGTCACTGCTGACTTGCCTTCGTTAATTCGAGAGCAAGAGTGCGGTCCCACTGAAATTATTTCAGAGGCTCCTGGGGCATATGGCATCTGCAGCCACGGTAACGCCGCTCGGATTGCTTCATATGAGACCGCTTCAGCTTTGGCTTCGCGATCGTGTCCCAAGATGGGCATGGCATGCGGGCACGCTCCGGATCCTAGTGACTCGGCCCTGCCTGCAGACCCTCACCCTGTGGCCGAACCTCATTCTACGGGCCGGTGGCCCTTAGGACAAGTTTTCAGGCATATTGTTGTGTCAACAGATGCCTCCTTCACGGGCTGGGGTGCCATTTGCAATGGACGTGCTGCTGCGGGCTCCTGGACAGGATCCCTGCGCCTCCTGCATGGCCATCTCGTGCTATGGAGTTAGAAGCATCTGAGGTCCTTTGTGCTGTCCATGTCCTGGGAGAACTGAACCGTGCTGCCCACGAGCTCACGGTCTCAGTCACTTCCTGGAGATTGGAGACTCCATCCCCAGTCGGTCCAGCTGATTGGGAACAGTTCGGCGACGCACAGGTAGATGTGTTGCCTCCCACGGCTCTTCCCTCTGCTGCCTGTTTTATTCCCTGACTGAGGGCACGCTCGGCACGGATGAACTGGCGCACATCTGACCGCGGGGCCTATGTGTTTTTCGTCCCCCCAGTGAGCCTTCTTACACAGTTATTGTGCAAAGTCAGGGAGGACAAGAAGCAGGTCCTTCTGGTCGCCCCGTATTTGCACGGCCGAACCTCGTTCCCTGAACTCTTACTCCTTGCGACAGCTCCTCCCTGGCCTTCCTCTGAGTATCTCCTCAGAGACGGGGCACCCTTGGTACCCACGTCCCGATCTTGGAACCTCCATGTGTGGCTCCTGGATGGGACGCGGCAGGTTTGAGTACCCTACCACCTCTGGTGGTGGCTACCAGCACTTCCGCTAGGGCAGAGCTTTCGTCTATGCGTTGAAGTGGAACCTCTTCGTCACCTGGTGTCTTCTCGCCAAGAAGACCCCTGGATATGCCCGATCGGGTCTGTGCTCTCATTTCTCCAAGTAGGGTTGGAACGAAGGCTGTTCTCCTTCCACCCTTAAAGTGTATGTGGCCGCAATATCTGCCCACCACGACCTCTTGGGGAACAGAAAGGTAAGTCAGCACGACCTGATTATCAGGTTCCTGAGGGGAGCGAGGAAACTAAATCCTCCTCGCTCTCCCCTCGTACCCTCTTGGGGATCTCTCAGTAGTCTTAGTTGCTCTGCAGAAGTCTCCCCTTGAGCCTTTGCGGTCAGTCGAGCTTAAGTTCTTGTCAATGAAGACTTCGCTCCTGACCGCATTGGCCTCCATCAAGAGGGTAGGGGACCTGTAGGCATTTTCGGTTGACGAAGCGTGCCTGGAGTTCGGGCCGGCCTACTCTCACGTGATCCTGAGACCCCGGCCTGGATATGTGCCCAAGGTTCCCACCACCCCGTCAGGGACCAGGTGGTGAACCCACATGCGCTGCCCCTGGAGGAGGCAGACCCAGCCTTGGCATTGCTCTGTCCAGTACGCGCCCTCCACGCTTACATAGACAGGAAGCAGTGTTCAGGACCTCAGACCAGCTCTTTGTCTGTTATGGTGGAGAGCGGAAGGGAAGAGCTCTCTCAAAGCAAAGGCTGTCTCACTGGTTAGTGGACACCATTGTTTTGTCTTACCAGCAATAAGGTCGACCATGTCCCCTTGGGGTTAGGGCCCACTCCACCCGGAGACAGTATAGATGTGTTTCTGTCACTAAAGCTACTTAAATTAGCCGCGCAGTGAAACAGTCAATCAGAGCAGAACTCCATGTTAACCCCTTAACTGTCACCGTCCTGCTGGCGGGACGCCTGGCGCTTTTTTTTTATCGCCTTTTTTCGTATCATGTATTTTAGTAATTATCATAAATTAGGTATCATTTGAAAGCTTACGAACTCAAAATTCATCCTGTGAAATCAGACGTTGCGTTACCATGGAAACGGTACTCTAAATTCTTCTAGAGGGCTCCTCCCCTAGTGGGCGGCGTCATGTTTCGTATTACAAAATGTATTTTAACTACTTTATAATCAAAATCTTTTCTAATCTTGACAAAACACATATCGTCGGAAAGGTATGAGTCTCAAGGTTTCATATTTGGTGACTGTATTGTGATGGAAGTGATATTTGGACAGAAATTTACAGAAGACTGCATCAAAAAAACAATCAATGGAAAGTGGATGACACCCGGTGGCTATTTTTGGTATAGCGCCTAAACAAAATCTCATGGGGACTTCAAATTTTTGTGATATCAACTTCAAATTTGGAACACAACTTGGTTAGACATATAGCTTTGATTTTATAGTAATTTTAGAGTAAAACATTTTTTGTAAAATATATATTTTATATCAAATAAAAATACTTATTACAGTATTTTTCATTTACCGTGAATTTAAACTTCCATAACTTTTTCATACTTTCATATTTTGAAATGCTTTCACTTCAGCAATAACCTGCTGAGTGTCTTCTTTAAAAGAAGACCAAACATAGGTCTATATTCCAAAGTATTCTTTTAAGATCTCAATCTAGGGACAATTTCTAGGGTTGTAAATTGACCTGTAAAACCGTATCTGGACAATTTTTGCCCTTAAATAATTCACATACCCTCTATGTAGATATCAGAGAACAATTTAAAATATTGTTTCAACTCATTCTAGGGCACCTTTAAATATCCTAATTGAACTGAGGCCTAATCCTGGCTTAAACCAAACCCTGACTGTGAAACTAGGCCTATAAGTGTATTTACTGTCACTTTTGATCAATTTGATGTCCTTGCTCAATCAAAGTGTTTATTTCTTTCAAACATAAACAAATTGCAATGACCCCAAACTTAATGTATTTTATGTTTAAAATCTTCAATGACTTTAATAGTTTGATATTGTGTTGATTTGATTGCATCATTCACAGTGTTTCATGATGAGGGGTTTCCGATTGTCGTATACATTTTGGATCAAATGTTGTGATTCATCTCAGAGCTGGTTGGATCAACTCTTGGCTCACAACTCTATAATGAATCATTTTCTTAAACCCCTTTGGAGAAAATGAATGAGAAAAATACTTCCAGAACCGAGGCTGCTTTAAAAGTGGGCGGTCGATGTTGAGCTCCATTGTACTTGGGGAGAGAAAGAGAGAGAGAGAGATAGTCCATACCCTGCCTGGATTGTGTCTGTTTATTTAACAGGGTTATATAAATGAAGTCCTGCCGTCTGCCAGCGCTGGTCCACAGCGAACACATTCTTTATTCCCTGACGATTTTATACCAGGGTGAGATCCGTGTGTTGCAGCCATTAAATCACGCCTGTGTTTCAAAGTAAATGCTGCAACATTTTTTTCCCCAGTTCAGTTTACAAGAAGATTCTGCATAATTTACACAGACAAACACACATATTCACATATATTTTATGAAGAATATGCATGTCTGAGTGATTTTGCTAGTGCATCAAGCAGGTGAAAATCTTCATTTTGATCACCACACGTCTCCTCAAACTATTTTAATCCTTATCGCCTGGTTTCACAGACAAGGTTTAGATTAAGCCAGGATTAGTCCTTAGTTTAATTAGGACATCTAAGCAGCTTTTATAAACGTGCCTTAGAAAAAAAGCATTACTGGTATACATCTTGAGACAAAACAATGCCAGTGATATTTTTTTAAGATATGCCAGTGCAAATTGCTTTCAGTTTAGACATCTCCTAAACTGACTGTGAAACTGCCTTGTCTGTGAAACCAGGGGTAAATGTATGACTATTTGCGTTCTAAATATGAGCAATAGTGATGCGTGACTTGGCAAGCACCCTCTAATTCAACAAACCTCAATAAACCAGTGAGAGTGTGAATCCAATACATCATGTTGTGACTTCCTAGCCGTCAGTTGACGTTACAGCACATTTCATAAGCCGCTCTGAAGTACGTCTGCTAAATGCAGAAAATATAATCTGCGTGACGTGATCTAAAGTAATTCCATAGCACACCTCTCTAAATATTCCCAGCCATTTCCCTCTTCACCTCATGTGCATTTCTGTCACGAGCCACTCATAACCTCACGAGGTGACCCAGCCACAAACGTCAGTAGGATGCTAACTTCACATAACCTCGAAAAGACCCGGAGCTCGACTTGATGAAGAGCGTGCGAATCGCAGATCTTCATTAGGGAACACAGGAGGCTCTATGGCTGCCGCCCAAGGTGTCAGCGGGCCTGTGGCGGGAAGACTTATCTCGCATTACCCTGCGTCTCCCCTGCCGAGAACAAGCTCCTGTCATCAGCCGGAACGTAGGAGGAAGCTTGCGTATCGCGTCTTGTTATAGAGCGCCGCTCTGCCGTTGTCCTCAAGTGTGATTTCACATCTTTTCACGGTTAATTGCCCGCAGAACCTGCATTTCTTCTGGGACGAGAGAGCTGAGTGGAGGGGGGAATGGTAGCTTTTTCTTAACATATACGTGCTAAATTCTATTGCCAGGCCAGATACTAATTAAGGCGAACAAATAGAGTTTGGTGTTTGGTGGTCTAAAAATACTCCCTTGCATTTCATTTGCATGGCTTCTGTCCATGTCCACTCTATCTCTAGAATCATAACGGCCCTCCAGGTGGAATTTCATAAAGGCGAGGGACTTAGTTTGTCAGCGAGTGGATTAGAGGTAGATTGAATTGGACAGCGAAAGAACAGAAAAATGGGTCAGTCTTGTGGTGGGGGAGGCAGGAAGGTTCCCGGTGCTGGCAAAACAGGCCCTTTGGAGGAAAAGTGTCAGTTGCAAAGCAATTATAATCTCCTTAGCCCGCCGCAATTACAGCTACGTTCTTCCCTTCCAGCGCAAGCTAATACCACCGCAGGATATTTATGCTGAGCTGCAGCTAGGAGATTTCTGCACTTTAGGCAAAGCGTTGGTGTGTAAGATGCTTACGCGAGGCGACAAAGTCTTCCTAGAGCACATTAACCTGGTCATCTAATGCAGACTGGCATGTTTTCAGGCTTTGGCAGTCGTGTGACAGCTTTTTCCCAAATGTTTCAAGAACAATTTCATTCAAGGTAAATAATGGGGCCAGTTAGAACCACAAAGCATGAGTGCTTTTTTCATTCTTCGTTAAAAATACGTTTGAAACGCTTGAGCTGCGGTACAGTTTTCGCAAACCCCCCAACGCCGCCCAAGCTGCTGGAAGAAGAGTTGAGATGCAGGCTAAGGCCGTAACCATGTCTTGAACATTCTAGTTGGGAAATAATCCTTTTGGGACTATTTGCAAACAATATTTGCGTCAAATATATTATTAGTCCCGAGATTCTTCGCATTAGTGAATAAATACTAGTGATTAATCTAGATTAAAATGGCTCATTTGAATTCTGCCGAAGGCATTCAGAATATGTGTGCACGTAAGTGATCGTTTGTCTTTTTGTAGTTTGAATAATAAATAACTTCTGTCCCTTTAAGACCTGACGCACGCATGGATCCCACTGTTCCTGTGAGCTGGTTACGACTGTGTTTACGTTAAAACCATAGGTTAAAACCAAGATGGGCATTGAGACATTTTTGAGTGTATTTGACTATTAATAAGCTGGAAAAAGGAGCTCATTTTTGCACTTGTATGTCAGAGGCGGCTTTATTACGGTATGTGTATGTGCGCTTCAGATGCGAGCGCGGAATCTGCGGGAATTAACGTTATGTGCAACCCCGCGCGAAATTCAGACCGGTCACACATGAGGAAAAATCCAACAGAACACCCATTCACAATGTTCAGAGGATTAAACGGACTGAATGAGAGGAGGCGGGTGTGTGTCAACTTGCTGTCGGAGAGGAGAGGAGAGCGCAGCTGATATCGATACTGTAGAAAATGAGTATTGTATCGTTTCAGATATTTCAGTATCAATACATATCGAAATATGATATTTTTGACAACACTAGTAGGCATACACACAGGTTCGAAGACTCGTTCTCTCGCCCCCTACAGTGCAATTCGGCTAGGTGTACATCCGCGCTAAAATATCAAGGTGAAAGTCATCATAGCTTGCGTAGTATAGACTCAGCTCCCAACCCAACTTGACCCACGACTAATAAATACATAGATCTGCTATTGGCCTTTAAATTCTCTAGTGGTCTGGTGGTAGAATCTTTGTAAACCGTGTCAAAGTTCCGGGTTCTAATCTGCCCTCATATAGTTTTTTCTTCTTCTTCTTCTTCTTCTTCTTCTTCTTCTTCTTCTTCTTCTTCTTCTTCTTCTTCTTCTTCTTCTTCTTCTTCTTCTTCTTCTTCTTCTTCTTCTTCTTCTTCATTAATATCAAACATGTTCATCCATGACTGTATATCAAGAGCAGGAACATGTTTGTGTGCATTTTGTTTTGTGATTTCACCAGAAAGAAGAGTCTCTTTCCGCAACGGCATTAAGCGATAGATTGACACGCTCGTCTATGTAAGACTGTGCAGAGAACGTAAACCCCGCCTACTTCGATTTGATTGGCCATCTCAATCATTTTGACATTGACGAGCATTGTTAGACCTGAGGCAGACCAGACTATGTTACTTAAACCTTGAGCGCTGCATAATGAAGTGCAGCAGAGCAGTGAAAAATGTAAAATATTATGGGGGACTTGTCTATATCTAATTATTGGGGGGGACTATAAACGTGACTCTTGACAGCAGTCTGTTTATAGCACAGCTCCGTGGAATACTTGATTATGATTGGTCCATTATTGCGCCATCCAGTGATATGTTAAAGGGATAGTTCACCCAAAAATGAAAATTAGCCCATAATTTACTCACCCTCAAGTCATCCTAGGTGTATCTTCTTTCAGACGAATAAAATCTGAGTTATATTTCACAAAAGTCCAGGCTAATCCAAGCATTAGAATTGGATTCATAGTTGCTCTGTTTTTGAAGTCCATAAAAAGTGCATGTGCCCGTCAAATAACGTGCTCCACGCGGCTCCGGGGGTGTTAATAAAGGCCTTTTGAAGCGAATCGACATGTTTGTGTAAGAAAAATATCCATATTTAAAACTTTATCAAGTAAACTTTCGGCCGACCGTCTTCTGTGGAAAAGTGTTGAATGTTGAAAGTGAAACTCAAGATGCGTACGTGACGTCATGACGAACCTACCTCGCGTTAGTCTTTCGATCGGCAGGGGAACTTTCAACAATTTTTACATATATTGAATAGGGAAGGCGGTCGGCCGAAAGTTTACTTTACACCTTACTTTAGTATACACCTAGGATGACTTGAGGGTGAGTAAATTATGGGCTAATTTTCATTTTTGGGTGAACTATTCCTTTAAGCTGCCTTCACGTGCTATCGGAAATTTCCTAGTTCCCACTTCTGAGGTCACGATTAATGCTGCCTTCATGTGCTATCGGAATTATCGTAAATACGAGTTTCCTAGGTAAAAATTGCACATGAACGCCCTCTGATGTCGTGTTTACCACTGGGAAGCTCAGAAATAATTTTGATACCCAAATTCCCGAGATGGACGTGCCATAAACTTTAAACATGGTGGCTGTGGTAGTTCTAGGTCGTCTTGTCTTGACATTAATGTATTACGTATTTACATGTACGAGTAATCATTTGAACCGTATTGTGTGTTTGATACACATACTGCATTTGACTGGAATTACAGAATCGGCAGAAAACCGACTATCTGGAATGTTTATATCGTTGTCAGTGCATGAGACACTACATATGATGTTGGTTTTAATAAAGATTTTCCCAATAAATAGGCAAGAATAAACCTGGTGTCCTCCATGATTTCTGTTCATTCCGACAACAAAGCACTTGAATGCAACAAGCTCGTAATGACGACTTCTAAAGTGGGAATTAGGAAATTTCCAGTGAGCACGTGAAGGCAGCATAAGAGCTTGTTGCAATCAAGTGCTTTGTTGTCGGAAAGAACAGGAACCATGGAGGATTCCATGTTTATTCTTGCCTATTAATTGGGAAAATCTTATTTAAGCCAAAATGATATTTAGCGTCCCATTCATTGACAACATAAACATTCACCACACTATCTATAGTCGGCTTGCTGACGATTCTGGAATTTCTGTCAAATACAAGCTATTTTGGCTGTGTATAATACATACAATACTCTTCAAATGATTATTCATATATGTAAATATGCACTACTTTAATGGCAAGGCGATGTAGCTGTTGTGGAAAAAAACGAATAAAGAATATTAGCCACAGCAGAAATCATTCTCCCCTTTGCCATGTTTAAAGTTTATGGCCCGCCCATATCTCGGAAAATTGGGTTTTAAATTATCCCCGAACTTCCCAGTGGCACGACTAGGAGAGGAAACTCGTATTTACGATCCGATAGCACGTGAAGGCAGCATTAATCCCTGATAACAACCGGTAAAAAACTGTAACAGGCTCATCCGGGGAACTGAAGTCAGCACTTTACGCTTGCTAGGAACGCTTTTTCCTCATAGAACTTTTGCGATTGGTGAGCTAATAAAATATTGAAACTCAAATCAATATTTTCTGTACAGTTATTTAATTATGCCATCCGGTATCATATAAACGCAGTTGCTGCCATTTTGTGATGATTGTTTTGTACACTGTGTTATAAGATAACAAACGGTAAAAATTTTAAAATTGTAATCTCAGTTGTAATCAATATCTCTTATCCCCATAATTATTTATGTGGTGAAATGCCATGTAATAAGTGATATGCAGAGCTGGGTAGATTACTTACAAACTGATTACAAATTACATGACAAAAGTTGTAGTTAGTAACGTAATCCATTACATTAATCGGACTACTTTTGGATTACTTTTAGATTACTTTTGATCTAACTTGTATCACATTCATTTGAGTCGAATAATCTTGTTTTTTTGATTGATATAAAATTGATATAAAAATACGAACAGAAAGAAAATGTATTTCGTTCTTTGTTATCAACAAGTAGTGCATTAAATATTACATTATGGCAGGGTTTCCCAGACTGGGGTTTTTGAAGGAACTGCAGGGGTTTGTGAGTTTAATGAAAAGCTATTAAATTAAATCATAAAAATGTTCAATTAAAATAAATAATTTTAATCAAAACACTGCTAAAAAATATTTTTAAAAATATTTTGTTTGCCTGCATGACATGAGACCATTAACTGACATCAGAGAAACATGAACTTAATTTTATTATTTATTATTATATTTATTTTTTTTACTTAATTTTTTAGTATTGGCCTAACTTACAAATCAAAATATCAGGGGTAATTCAAATAAATATATTAGTTCAAAGCTCAGCTGACAAAACCTAACCCTAACCCTAATTCTTTGAGTTCTTTTGAAGCATATCTGTTGTGTTTTGGATTGTTTTGCAAGAATTATGCTTATGTGTTCGCTTCAAACAAACTCCAAGAGCATCTCAGAACATACTTTAAATTCAGGCCTATGGTTAAAGGGATAGTTCATCAAAAATGAAAATTAGCCCATGATTTACTCACCCTCAAGCCATACTAGGTGTATATGAGTTATATAAAAAATTGTCCTGGCTCTTCCAAACTTTATAATGGCAGTGAATGGGTAGTCTCTGGCTGTTCAGCCATGTGGAGCAGTTTTATGATGGATAGATGCACTTTTATGGACTTCAAAACAGAGCAACATTCACTGCCATTATAAAGCTTGGAAGAGCCAGGACACATTTTAATATAACTCTGATTGTTTTCGTCTGAAAGAAGAATGTCATATACACCTGGCTTGAGGGTGAGTAAATCATGGGATAATTTTCATTTTTGGGTGAACTAACTCTTTAAGTTTGCTCATTATGAATGCAAATTACTCCAGGTTCGCTTTATTTTCACATTTGTGCCATTCTAAATATCTTTGGTTACAGATTATTACCATACAAAAGTAATGGTGACACAATAGAGGAGATGAGATGCCGATTCTAGTTCTATTCAGATGACAGATTGACTCTAAAGAACTTTAGTTTTATGCAAATTGTCAATTTAAGTATCAACTTAAGAAGAAGCTTTATTTTAAGGGTGTAGTGTATAGAATTAAACTGCAGCATAAACACTCTCTGTCTAAATGACATTTTATGGTCGTGTCCAAGCGGCCCGTCTGTTCACTTTAGTGGGGTCACTCAACCAATGTGACTTTGTCCTCATTGCACCGTTTGTTGCCCCCCCCTGTGTTCAATGCTAATTCAAGACAGGTGCTGATGAATATTGATGAACTGTTTAGCCTCTGAGCTGATATAATGTGATTACCACAAGGAGGGCGTGTCCTCAAACTCATATGCATATTAATGAGCTTGACGAGCTTCAACACTAAACAATGACCTTACTTGAACATCACACTCAGCAGTGCTAATTTCTTAAGAAAACACCAGTTAGATTAGTAAAATGACGAGCTGATTGTTCCAGAGATTATCCCAAACTTGCCACATTATGCACGCCAGGTTTATTTTGCATTGAGGAGAAAGTAAAGTATGTGTCAGACTCGTCAGAGTCAAATCCACAAGACTTCATTGTCTCATCAGGTATTATTTTGTCATTTTAACAGACTTAACATAAGTTCCCTTACTATATTTGGTGAAAATCTAATTGGAAAAATAAATAGTTTTTGGAAGACAAGTATAATATATCATTTACAATAAAAGCCGATGTGCTGATGTCCCAATTATTGTTAATTGACTTTCGTTTCTTCTTAGTATTTTTCTTGTCATGTATATTAGGGTTTTATGCTACATCTCATGTTGTTAAATTCATGTTTATTGCATTATTTTAGTGTTGTGTGTTACCATTATGGTGTTTTGTGTTTGTGTGCACCTAGTATTTACCTCAGCTTGTAGAACTTGTGATGAGCTTTAATTTTCTGTGGCTTTCTCATTACCACCTGTGTCTTTTAATGGTTGTCAGTCTTATAAAGGTAGAAAAACTTTTCTATTAAACTTAACTTTTCTAGATTTTAGTATTAAGTAGGTTGGTATATTAACATTAGGCCTGTATATATCCACCCAGACCCAGAGATCGGCTGAATGGATTTGAAAATGGTAAAACTCAAATATGTAACTCTATGAGAGTTGGAAACTGAGCCTATTTTCAAAAATAGTGGCGTGTTCCTAGCCTAGAAATCTAGACGCACCCTAGCGGCAGCAAATCTTATTCGTCGTCTAGCAACTCTCCGTTGGCGTGCGAGCTGGAAAAACTAAACTCTAGTCAGGCCAATCACATCGTGTATAGATTCATTGGGCGGGCTTAACATAATGACGGCAGAGTTGCGGCGGTTCCGCGTTCTACTTGAAAACAAAGAAGCTGACGAACAGCAGTCTTTCGAATCTGCTTTGGCCGTGACTCTGGAAGACTTGGAGTTAAGCTTTTCTTTGAGAAAAGAACAAAGAACGGCTCTGAAGTCATTCTTAAGAAAGGAAGATGTGTTCAGAGTTTTGCCAACCGGATACGGCGAAAGTTTAATGTATCAACTAGCTCTGCTTCACCTTCTTCGTTGCTCTGGTTGGTTGTAGCGCTATCCTATTGCGTGCAGAGGGAATTTGAAAGACAACCGTTTATCCCGCCCCTCGGATTGAGCCCTGTCAATGGTGAGTTCCCAGACCCAACATCTTGATGTGGGTCTGGCTTGTCAGGCCACGTGTTCCTTTAAAGGGGAGTGAGGTGATCACCAATTATGGCTCGTTTCCACTGAGCGGTACGGTTTGGTACGGTACGCATTTATTTGCATTTCCACTGTCAAAAGTTGTGACTGGTACCAAAATGCCAAACCGTACCATACCACTTTTTTTGGTACCCTTCCATTGGGGTACCTAGCACAGTGGTACGGTACTAAAGGGTGGCGCTAGACTCACTGCAGAACGCTGATTGGTTGACAGAGAATCGTCACTTGCGCGTGCGACAGGGGGATCGACAACGCATCATACACCACGCCTATCAAGTGATGTTGATTACTACTTTCCGGCATACACCACGCCTATCAAAAAGGGTACTGTTGGCAGTGGAAACGCTCACCGAATTCATGGTTTACCGACCCGGACCATACTGTGCTGTTCCGAACCGTACCGCTCAGTGGAAAACTAGCCATTAGTGTACATATTGCGGAGTTAATCACTGATTATTACAGTATACCAATTTATTATATACACCATTGTACAGCAATACTGAGGTGCAAATCTGCCAATATTTATAGCCAAAGAATAACAACTAACTGCTATTTACATTTTTAGAATATCGACTTCAGGACACACGCACAAAAAGCAATCTTCAGTAAGCCTACTTCAATCACCACATAGCCTAATGAATGAGAAGGATCAATTATTTTACTAGAACAGAGCATCCTTGAAGTGTCGTGCACTTCTGGGACTATACAGTTCAATAACATTAACACACATTTGATGTTCCAGCATGCAATACCACGCACAGTTCTGAGCCAAAAAAAACAAACATCATGACATCAGCAGCTCAAACGGTCCCTTTAAATGTCTGGTTCAGCTGATAGGCTGCATGTTCCTCTCTCTCTCTCTCTCTCTCTCTCTCTCTCTCTCTCTCTCTCTCTCTCTCTCTCCCTGTAAAACCTCTCCGAGACATTCCGCACCCTCCTGAAACTCTTCCACTCACTTTGTCTCAAATTGAAGAGTCTGTCAGAAGAGAGCGAGAGAGGGGAGAGACATTTACGCGCCTCCATCTCCATTGCGCACAGAGAACCTCTCGTTTATCTTTCGTTTCAATGTTTCTTTAATTTGTTCACTTCCTCTCCAGCCGAACCGGATCGATTGGCCCCCATCACCGGAGGTCGCGGATGACTGATGCACGTGCGGAGAGACACTTTCCCTGGATATAAACATGCGACGGGATCTTGGTTCGACGGTTCAAACCACGGAAACCTGTGTGAAAGCAGTGGTTCTGTGTATGCGAAGAGACTGAGACCCGTTGTGCGCTGTTGCTGCCCTTCGCTGCGCGTTTATTGAGACGTTTGGAGAGATTTGGATCCGTCGGTGTGATTGGCGAGGTCCCCTCTCTCCGGCAGCGCAATAATCTATGGAAAAGCACATTGTGGGACATGGATAGACAGTTTGAGACATCTGTGGATGTAGTGCCGATGATCAGAGCCCCCGTCTGAGGTCTGCTGGTCTTGGGGAGTTTGTGGTATGCAAACGCAACGACGCGCCGCGTCCTCCTCGCCCTCCTGTCCGAGGCGCACAAACAGTGAGTGGACAACGCACAACGCTTATCTTAGCGGTGATTTTATTTACTTTTAGTAAATTATATATATTTTTGTCGTTGTTGCATTAAAATATCGTTTTGAATATCTTGTATTTACGTTATGCATAAAGTTACATATAGAGGAGACTAGGGTAGGCTACATTCCAGTCTTTTATTCCAGTTAAAAGCCTGTTTCTCAGTTTAGGTTTATTTTTATGAACCCTAATTGCTGTACAGACACAAATATTAAAGTCTTGAGCACTATTTTCACCGTAATTAAAAGATACAGTTCATTACACACGTTCAACTTATGACAGGGCATGATGTCACACAATATGGGGTAAGTTGTCACAACGAGTCTGACACTGGTTTAAGAAGAAAACCTTTGTTTAAAATATGAAATGCTATCTGAAGTAACAAACAAGTAAAAAATCAGTTAAAAACAGCTTTCAGCAAAGGAATTCACTAAAAGAGCAAAAATAAATAAAACATTGTTTTGGCCAGTGGAAAGTGTTTTAATGAACTGTACAAAACCATGTGACAACCTGCCTTGTATGTAAAATACTTATAATGAGAACACATTCAGCACTTCAGTTCAAGTCTACCTTTATTATATAGTGAATAATGTGTTGATTTATGTCAATATGATCACTTGTTTAGCCAACAAATATAATAAAGAAATGTTGGCATTAGGTTTTTAGTTTAGAGGATAACATGGAAAGCCACCAAACAAAACCACTGCTAAAGAAAAAAAGCATTTGTACAATAGATTTTTGACTCAAAACCTGACTCTGTGACAACTTGCCCCTGTGTTTCAAATATTGTCAGTTGGAATGTATAAACATGCATATCTAGTGTACATTTTTCTGTTGCAGTCTAACGGTGTCCGCTAGATTCATCATGCTGAGGCAGATGCTGTTGAACTCCACGGCAGCGGCGCGAGACTTCGACCTGATGACCAACACGCACACGGCGGCGCCGCTGAACGTGTCCCACGGGCCCGTGAGCGTGTCGGCCCTCCTGAAGCCCACGGGCCGCGGGAGCACGCTACGAGAGGGCGAGCCCGACAAACCGGACCTGGCCACATACGTGGTGATGTGTCTGGTGCTTTTCCTGCTGGTCCTCCTCATTGTGTTCTTCATCAACTGTCAGCTGAGGAACTCTTTCTTCGCCTCCATGCCTTACGACCGCTCACTGCGAGAGGCCCGCAGCTCCTACAAATGAGCCCGAAACGATTGGATGCAAAGCGGTTTGGATAACTGAACCAGCCAGGACTCATTGATCTGTCTGTATATAATGACTGTTTTGTACTTCTGCACGGCTTTTTTCTGTCCATATAGGGTTTATCACAAGTCGTGTGCATTATGTAAAACAGATTATTTTCTTGTACGCTGTTAAACCATGATTAAATCTCACATTCATGCCCGTCTGTGTGTCTGGAAAATGTGCAGCCCTGCTGATATTGATCACGGTTGATAGGATGAGGTTGTGATGAGAAGAAGCTTAAGATACACGCATCATGGTCTCAGTTCTGCTGTCTTACCCTTTTTTAAAATGACTTTGACCTCAGAGTTTAGAGCCTAGCAGAATCGTTTCTTCATTCTTGCGTTTTCCAAACCTGGGGTTTGTTTCCCATACAACAATATAACTCGTTGATTAATGGCAGGGTAGGCAATTTTCGGAGAGGCTAGTTTTGAAAGCATAAGATCCCACCCTCCCTTAATGCTTTGTTCACACCGAACTAGGGCTGCACGATTAATCGAAATCGAACCGCAATCGCCATTTGGCTTATGTGCGATTATGAAAGCGCAAAGGCTGCGATTTTAATTAAATAAATAAATGCCCAGCGTGTCAGTGAAGAGCGGCTCAGTGATCAGTAAACGCTGCTTCATCTGAAAGCACTGCGAGTTTGAGCAACATGTTTACCCCATCTGGTAACACTTTATAATAACTACAGACTATGAAGCATTAGTAAATAGTTAATTCATCATTTATAAAGCATTAATAGACATTACTAAGCAGTTTATAAATACAGCTATAAATGCATTATTCTTGATTTATAAGCATATCTATACTGTGTTTAATAATTGTATTTTCATACTTTATAAATGATCAATTTATCATTTCTAAATGAAGTATTACATTATTTACAAACCAGTTATTTAGGAGTTGTCAGTAGTTCATCAGATCATTTATAAAGTGTAAGTAAAGGGTTAATAAACTATCTAAATGTGCATTTATACATCTTATTATTTATACATATAGTAATAGTTGCTCAGTGTGTTAATAAATACTTTATTAACATGTATTCCTACTGTAATTCATGATTAATTCAGGTAGTTATAAAACATTTAGTAGTTTCTTTTTGTGAGCTCATAAAGTGAGGACTATTTATGCCTCGTAAAGTTTTTACAAAGGAGATTTAAAGGCTCAGTTCTCTTCTGAACAATAAAAAAGGAAACACACAAAACAGGAGGAATATAGTACATATAAATATTTATTTCAAAATGCAAAAATGGAGACTGTACAATAAGTAACTTAATATAAAATTAAAATTAAACCTCTTCAATGTCATATAAAATAATATTCCTGTAGACCACCAGAAAACATAACTGCAGTCAAATGAAACTAAGCCTCTGCAATCTGATATAAAAATATATTTCTGTAAAGTGTAAACATTGCTGAATAAAAATGTACCAGTGGATCACACTGGATTACAGGAGAGCCAAAATACAACAAATACAATTTAGATAAAACAATAATAATATAATACAATATTTTGCAGTGTCAAAACAGTCCCGGAGAACAGCAGTGCAGTGAACTGAGCCTTTAAATCTCCTCTGTAAAAGCTTTACTAGGCATAAATAGTCCTCACTTTAGATGAGCTCACAGAAATAGTTAACTGACAACTACTAAATGTTTTATAACTACCTGAATGAATCATGAATTGCAGTGGAAATACATGTTAATAAAGCATTTATTAACACACTGAGCAACTATTACTATATGTCTAAATAATATGTACATTTAGATAGTTTATAAACCCTTTACTTACACTTTATAAATCTGATGAACCACTGACAACTCCTAAATAACTGGTTTGTAAATAATGTAATACTTGATAAATGATAAATTGATCATTTATAAAGTATGAAAATACAATTATTAAACACAGTATAGATATGCTTATAAATCAAGAATAAAGCATTTATAGCTGTATTTATAAACTGCTTAGTAATGTCTATTAATGCTTTATAAATGATGAACTAACTATTTACTAATGCTTAACTAATGCTTCATAGTGTGTAGTTATTATAAAGTCAACGTTTAATAACATGTTTTAACTCACTTCATATAGTCAGTCGAGCTAATGTGGATTCTTATAAAAGAATGCTAATCAGCACTGCATACTTTTATTATTATGAAAATACCAGAAAAGACTTGAAGAACTCAAATACACCATATCTTTATTATCATCATGTTTAATCAGTCAAAGCGTTTCTATCTTCGTTTTATTCAGCAAGCTTCACATTAGGGATTTCCCATTGGGATTTCCTGAAAACAAACGATTACTTTTCTGGGGCAAATGTGCCGTTTCTGCTCGAGGGCGCCCTCTGGCCTCCAGTATGAATGAAACTTTTGGGTAGAAAATAAGAAAAATAAAACTTCTCTCTAAATAAATTTATATGACAATCCATATGTTTTTCTTCAATGTACAGGAGTTTTAATCCCCACAGTGGATGCATAAGAGGCTCATATTTCATATTAAAGACATAGACTTTAAGAAACTGATATCACAGATAAAAAGCACAGATTTGTATAATAATAATTGTTTTTTTAAAATAAATCTTTAGACCTTTGTAATGATTTTTAGTCATAAGCTGTCTGCATACTAACAGGTTACCCATCATTTTTCGTTTTCTGTAAAATATAAATATTATTATTATACTGTTATATTTATTCTTAAATGCTCCATTAAAATTTTTAATAATGAATGTTATTGTAATAGTAATATTTCTTATTTTTATTTAGCAATAATAATCATAATAATCATAATAATTAGTATTAGTCACATTAATATATAAATAATAATAATCGCATTTTAAATCGCAATCGCATTTTTAACCAGAATAATCGCAATTAGATATTTTCCCCAAATTGTGCAGCCCTACACCGAACGCAAATTGAGCGTCTAATCCACTCTTTGGATGCGCGTATAAATCGAGCATTTGAAGCAAAATAGACGCGCATTCGAGGCGCTTCAGGAGCTGCGTCTGGATGACGGTCGCTTAGAGCGATACTTCCGCCTGTCCCGGGCCCATATAGCTCCGTATGACTGCTCACTGCCAATATCAGTAATATATATTAAATGCAAGAAAGAACAGTAACAACAATTTATCATTGTCATACCATAATAATGCAATAATACCCCAAGGTCCTTCAGTCTTCAGTCTTTGGCCTTAAACACAGCCACTGTTTTGAATGAGTGACTCCGGGCTGGCCTGCCCCTGTTTATCACGTCACTTACCCCATTTAGGCTCCTGATTGGTTAACGTGGCGTGAATAGACGGCAAAGTTCAGATTTTTCAACTCGGGCGTCAGGCGCGAATTCACTTCAAACGCGTGAATTCACAAAAATCACTTGTGCAAGACGCTCAATTTGTCTTTCGCGCGAACTGGACGCACGAATGAGGCAAAATTGCGTCCAACGCACCACGCTAAACGCGTCTATCACCCCGTATTTACACTGACTTAAAATGGAAATCACTTGCGCCAGACGCTCTATTTGAGTTCGGTGTGAACGCAGCATTGAGGCCAATTTAAACTTCTGCGTCGAGTCTACGCGCACGTACCCTACGATGTACCCTGATGCGCACCTCTCCAAAAATGTAACAACGCGTCAATTCTATGCGGGCCGCAAGCGCCGTGATTGGTCTGCCAGAACCCCTCCCTCAGGTCAATAAATAAAAAAAAAAATCTGCGATAGGAGTGTGTGTGTGTGTCCAGAAATGGGATGATAGTTTCATCCTTACATCTGCTATGTAGTGCAGAGATTCTTTATGTTAGTGAATAAAAACATAGATCCGCTGTGTATAGTTTATTTATTTTCTCATTAAAACCAAATTATTATTTCTCATTGTTATCAAAGATGTTAATCAGTGATTGTATATCAAGAACAGGGACACATCACAATGGGTGCATTTCGTTTTGTGATTTCAACAGAACGAATAAAGTCTCCGCAACAGCAATCGATTGAAGCGCTAGTCTGTGCACGAGCTACCGATACTGTGAGCACTCGGGATGGTTTCACAAACACGTTCCAGCTCCAGATCGCTAGGGCTGCAGCTATCGATTCTTTTTGTAGTCGATTAATCTGGCACTTAATCGATCGATTAATCAATTAATCGGATACATTTTTTTGTGTGTGTGTGTGTGTGTGTGTGTGTGTGTGTGTGTGTGTGTGTGTGTGTGTGTGTGTGTGTGTGTGTGTGTGTGTGTGTGTGTGTGTGTGTGTGTGTGTGTGTGTGTGTGTGTGTGTTTTTAAACAACCAAAACAAATAAAACAATGGGGTAGTCGTGGCCTAATGGTTAGAGAGTCGGACTTGTAACCAGAAGGTTGTGGGTTCGAGTCTCAGGTCCAGCAGGAATTGAATAACCAGTTTCCTCCTCCACCCTCAGTACCACGACTGAGGTGAGACCCTTGAGCAAGGCACAACTGAGGTGAGACCCTTGAGCAAGGCACAACTGCTCCCCGGGCGCCGCAGCAATATGGCTGCCCACTGCTCCAGGTGTGTGTGCTTGAATCGCCTCTTATTTAACTCTACTAATCCACTAGAGATGCTTAATTTTTTAGTAATTGTGTTATATGCTTTGGTCATTTTTATTAGTTTTCTCATTTCTATTTAGCTGTAATTCATTTAGTTTTTTCTTCAGTTTTAGGTTTAGTAATTTTAGTAGGTCTAGGCCTAAGCTATTTAACTTCAGCTTGTTTTATTTCAGTTAGTTGCCAAGGCGACATTTCTAATCGGTTTAAGCTTTTCATCTAATATTCATATTTCATTTAAATTCAGCTTTAGTCAAGTCACCTTTATTCATACAGATTGTTTCAAAGCAGCTTTACAGTGATAACTGGACAATGATGAATTTTGACTGTTGTTCAGCTGAAGTCCGTTTCAATTAACAAAAACAATTTTTAGGCCACGTTAAAAATATCACTGGTTTGAATTGAACATTTCCCCACAGATGAATACGTTTTGGTGAGTAAATGATGACAGAATTTAAATTTTAGGGTTGAATTGTTGCTTTAAAGATCTGAGTTAAAGAGTTTCAGGTTCAAGCCCTTATAAATTGCCACCCTTGTGTCCTGTGAGACGCTTCGGACAAAAGCAAGAACTAAATGAGTCAGCCAGTCGTTAGTCTGGCTTCCGCCCAGCTGAGCCTCAATCATCTATCGATGTTAGTCTGACAGTTATTTTATTCTCCTGAAGTTATGCCAGACGCCAGTGCCAGCGGAGATATAAATCAATCTGATATCTGTCTTAATCCGCATCCGATGCGCCAAAGCCGTGATGACAGACGCAGAGAATCAGGTGCGACTCGATAAGAGAGACACGCCGGGGCCCATAATAACAAACCAAGACAAATGGATGTGTTTCTCTCCTCAAGAGCCTTTCCGAGCAGCTCACAAAGACTGAAGGAAACAAATGGCCATGACAGAAATATCCAACTGTTTTGAGGTATAGGCCTATAATAATATATGAGGTTTGGGTAAACTCTACTTTATGAGGACAACATTTCCCCACAAAGAGGGAAACAGCTCATAAATCTCACAGAATGAATGATATTTTTTGAAAATGTAAAAATGCTGAAAGTTTTGTGTGATGGGTAGGTTTAGGGGTAGGGTTAAGGGGAGAGAATATACAGTTTTTACAGTATAAAAACTACCGTGTTAAAGGAGAACTCTGGTGAATTTTTAAGTTAATCTTGATCGTTATATCTTTGTGAGTACTGTCTATAGAAGAAAAAAAAAACAACCGGATTGGTGCTTGCAACACGGAGCTGTTACAGTTAATGCCCAGAGCTCCCACTCAGCTAACACGGCAGCTATGGGGGCATATACATAAAGAGTGTCTTTGTGCCTCTTAACAGACACAAAATGCAATTAAAATGTCTGTCCATCATGAACAGGGCCCTTACCAGGGCTCTACATAGCGACCATTTTGGGCACATTTGCGCCTGAAAATTACTGCGTGCAACTGTGACAAATATATTTAGGCACACCGGTGCGAGTGACCCGATCGATTATCATGAATAGATGTATAATACAATCGGAATAAAAACTACAACTGCCAAAATGCATCAACACTGACTGAGCAACTGTTACAGTGAGGAAAATAAGTATTTGAACACCCTGCTATTTTGCAAGTTCTCCCACTTAGAAATCATGGAGGGGTCTGAAATTGTCATCGTAGGTGCATGTCCACTGTGAGAGACATAATCTAAAAAATCCAGAAATCACAATATATGATTTTTTAACTATTTATTTGTATGATACAGCTGCAAATAAGTATTTGAACACCTGTCTATCAGCTAGAATTCTGACCCTCAAAGACCTGTTAGTCTGCCTTTAAAATGTCCACCTCTACTCCATTTATTATTAGATTAGATTAGATTAGATTCAACTTTATTGTCATTACACAAGTACAGGTACAAGGCAACGAAATGCAGTTTAGGTCTAACCAGAAGTGCAATAGCAGCAAGTGCAGGATATACAACGGTTGCATAAGTGCATGATATACAATGGATGAATAAGTGCAGGACATGGATATGTACTGAATATATATATATATATATATATATATATATATATATATAGTTAGTTCACCAAAAAAAAACGAAAATAATGTAATTTATTACTCACCCTCATGCTGTTCCACACCCGTAAGACCTCAGTTCATCTTCGGAACACAAATTAAGATATTTTTGTTGAAATCCAAAGGCTCAGTGAGGCCTGTATAGAGAGCAAAGCAATTTCCTCTCTCAAGATCCATTAAAGGGGCTATATGCAACTTTTTCCCCAAAATAAACGTAACTATAGCCTTTTTATTTGACCATTTATGACTCAAACATCTCCTGATGAGCATACTGACACCTTGTCCGCTCACAGTGGGTGCACCTATAAGCCTGTATCCTATTTTTCATATTTTCTGACGGGTCGTCTTTTCCCGCGCTGTCTGCGGATGTGACGTCAAGCGCGTTCATGTTAAACGTTTCAGATCACTCTGCCTGCCACCACCGCTAGTCAGCGAGTAGCCTACACTCGCAAGCAGTGCAATGGATTTAACGAATACACAGAAGAGACCCAGGACAACTCGGACACCAACAGTAACTCCATAGAAGACAAAAAAAGTTAAACCCCTGACAAGTGGCCAAAAAAGGTCGAAGATTAAGAGAGACCGGCGCATTGCAAGGACTAGAGTGAACATCGGCTTCGCATTTGACTTCGCATATATATATATATATATATATATATATACCGGTATATAAACAAAAATAAATATGAATAGTGCATCAGTAATGTAAAGTCTTTTTGGGTGTCTAGAAAAGCGCTATATAAAACTGATGGATTATTTATTATATAGCCATGTAAAGCTACATTATATTGTTTGTTGTTTCTATATCTTAACAAAAAATAAGAGGTAAATGAAGATGTAAAGTGTGATGCATTTTATTTCACATAAGACATGTAGTCAATAAATATTGCTAAATAGTATTATGTATATGTGTCTTTCATACTTGGTGATAGTAAGCTACTTGTGTATAATAAGTGGTCAAGGACAGTGCTCAGTGGTCAAGGACAGTGCTCAGATTTGTTTTTAATATTCTACGAAAGTTTCGGTCTGTGCGCCCTTCATCAGCGTGCATGCCAATGGCGAAATGGGTTTATTTATTTATTTAATGTATTAATTTTTTGTGTAGTTTGTCAGCTACACGTTTGACGTTTTGATAAGAGAACACTTATCTCAAACAATATATGTATTTGACTGTTCTTACCTCTGTAAACATAATGTTGACCTCCTTGCAGCAGATGACTTGTGAAGTGTGCACGTACGAGCGCGCGCTGCGAGAGCGAGCAGAAATGAAGAGCAGTTTTGTTTTTTGGCCACAGGTGTCAGTCGCGAGTTTAAATTTCAGAAAAACGCATATAGCCCCTTTAATGTACTAAAAACATATTTAAATCAGTCCATGTGAGTACAGTGGTTCAATATTAATATTATAAAGCAACAAGAATATTTTGGTGCACCAAAAAAAACGTCTTCTTCTTTTTTTCGCTTTATGGCAGATTGCAACCATGACTTTAAAAGTGTATACCGCCACCTACTGTATAGGAGTATGTAACATGAGAACATATCATCATGACTCTATCATCATCAGAAAAAAAATGTATATACACACATATACATACACACACACATATATATATATACACATACATATACATACATACTACCTATATCCTACCCCCCCACCCCCCCAAAAAAAGACGAAATAATGACATTGGCCAATATAGTGATAACCGATTTCAAAACAATGCTTCATGAAGCTTCGGGGTGTATCGAATCAGTGAGTCGATTCAGTGGTTCGGATCACGTGTCAAACCATAGATATCCATAATAAAGTTTTTTTTAAACTTTGGAACAGATAAACACATATACAATTCAAACATTTGAAAAAAAGAAACTCTTTTGTACATTTTAAATGATAATGAAAATAATGATTTAAATGATAATAATCCATGACTACATTTATTGCATTTCATTTATTGCACACATTTCTCATCACTAAAATCGAGTGATTCAAACTAATGTAGTGAAAACAGTGAGCCTATTTCTGAAATGGAAACCGGGGACATTTCCTATTTGAGTGGCCAACATATCACTCAAATCTCATTTGTTATTATATTTTAATTAAAAAAACAGGGACAATATATTGTTGTTGTTGTGTAGTCCCTATATTATTACTTTTGTCTCTGATCTGGAATTTCTCACGATTCTGTGTCGACCATTCTGGCTACCGAGGGAATTCACAGCGGTCATCATCACAGCTGTGTATATTCCCCCACAAGCCGACACAGACCGGGCACTAAAGGAACTGTATAGGACAGTGAGTGAGCAGGAAACCGCACATCCTGAGGCTGCGCTTATTGTGACCGGGGACTTTAACAAAGCCAACTTCAAGCGCATTGCACCCAAATACCACCAACATGTTTGCTTCAACACGCGAGGGAACCGCGTCTTAGATCACTGCTACTCCCCCTTCAAGGATTGTTACAAGTCCCTCCCACGCCCACCATTCGGCAAATCAGATCACGCTTCCATCCTACTTTTGCCCGCTTATAGGCAGAGACTGAAACAGGAAGCACCCGCCCTCAGAACCATCCAGTGCTGGTCGGACCAATCAGACTCTATGCTCCAAGACTGTTTTGATCACGCGGACTGGGAGATGTTCCGGTCGGCCTCTGATGACGACATCGAGGTTTACGCTGATAGCGTAACGTGTTTCATCAGGAAGTGCGTAGAAGACGTTGTTCCGACCAGAACAATTCGGCTGTACCCAAACCAGAAGCCGTGGCTAAATGGGGATGTTCGCGCGGCACTCAATGCACGGACCTCCACTTTTAACTCCGGTAATGCGGAGGAGCATAAACAAGCAAGTTATGCCCTCCGGAAAACCATCAGAGCAGCAAAACGCCAGTACAGGGACAAGATTGAAGGACAGTTCAACACCACCGACTCTAGAAGCATGTGGAGGGGAATTAACACCATCACGGACTACAAAGGGAACACAAACTCCACCGTGAACACCGCTGCCTCTCTCCCGGACGAGCTCAACACCTTTTATGCTCGCTTTGAGGGAACTAACACCGCCCTCGCGGAGAGAGAGCTCGCGGCTGAAGATACAGAGGTTGGTTCACGTTCCGGCGGGTGAACGTCCGTAAAGCAGCGGGTCCAGACGGCATTCCCGGCCGCGTGCTCAGAGCGTGCGCGCACCAACTGGCTGGAGTTTTCACGGACATTTTTAACCTGTCCCTCTCCCTGTCTGTGGTCCCCACATGCTTCAAAACGTCCACCATTGTTCCTGTACCTAAGCAGTCAAAAACCACCTGCTTAAACGACTGGCGTCCTGTTGCTCTGACCCCCATCATCAGTAAATGCTTTGAGAGACTAGTCAGAAACCACATCTGTTCTGTTCTCCCCCCCTCACTGGACCCACTGCAGTTTGCATACCGCAAAAACCGCTCCACTGATGATGCCATTTCATCCACTATACACACTGCTCTCTCCCACCTGGAAAAGAGGAACACGTATGTGAGAATGCTGTTTGTGGACTACAGCTCAGCATTCAACACCATTGTGCCCTCCATACTTGACATTAAACTCCAGGCTCTAGGCTTAAACAGCTTGTTATGCAGCTGGATCCTGGACTTCCTGTCAAACAGACGCCAGGTGGTCAGAATGGGCAGTAACATCTCCTCACCACTGACTCTCAACACTGGAGCCCCTCAGGGCTGTGTTCTCAGCCCACTCCTGTACTCCTTGTACACACATGACTGTGTGGCAACCCACAGCTCCAACACCATCATCAAGTTTGCTGACGATACGACGGTGGTAGGTCTTATCACCGACAATGATGAAACGGCCTACAGAGAGGAGGTGCACACTCTGACACGGTGGTGTCAGGAGCACAACCTCTCCCTCAACGTCAGCAAGACCAAGGAGCTGGTGGTCGACTTCAGGAGGAATGAGAGAGAACACCGCCCCATCACCATCGATGGAGCACCGGTGGAGAGAGTCAGCAGCTTCAAGTTCCTCGGTGTCCACATCACAGAGGAACTCTCATGGTCCGTCCACTCCGAGGCCGTTGTGAAGAAGGCTCATCAGCGCCTTTTCTTCCTGCGACGGCTGAGGAGGTTTGGAATGAACCGCCACATCCTCACACGCTTCTACACCTGCACCATCGAGAGCCTGCTGACTGGCTGCATCACCACCTGGTACGGCAACAGTACCGCCCACAACCGCAAGGCCCTGCAAAGGGTAGTGCGCACGGCCAGCTGCATCATCGGAGGTGAGCTTCCCTCCCTCCAGGACATTTACGCCAGGCGGTGTGTGAAGAGAGCTCAGAGGATCATCAGAGACTCTAGCCACCCGAACCATGGGCTGCTCTCACTGCTGCCATCAGGCAGGCGGTACCGCAGCATCAGAACACGCACCAGCCGACTCCAGAACAGCTTCTTCCCACAAGCAATCAGACTACTTAACTCTTGATCCATCAGTATCATAACACACACTGGACAGAATATCACTCAGCACAACCCACTGTAAATACACACACATTATATACACATTTATTTATCATACAGCATCTATTGCACTTTGGATTTCAATTTGTGAACATATTGTATACTGTACATTGTATATTATTACTATAGCTTAATGTATACTGTTATTGTTTAATGTATGTTTAGTGTATATTGTTTAAAGTATATGTATATTGTAAGTATGTGTATAATGTTTAAAGCTGTGAGAACTACACTCACATTGTGTAAATTATTTATTGTTTATTGTAGTGTATACTGTGCTGTGAGTAATTGTGTGCGCATCAGATGTGTAATCTGTTGTTGCTTAAATGTTGTACATGTCATGTCATGACTGCTATGTTGCTCGGAACTGCACCTAAGAATTTCACCTACTGTTGCACTTGTGCATATGGTAGAGTGACAAATAAAGTGATTTGATTTTGATTTGATTTGATTTATTATTAACATTAATATTTATTATGATTTAGTTTGATTATTAGGATTTTTGGTCTGGATTTAATACACTTTTTTTTTTTTTACTAAAAAACAATGAAAACAGTTAATGGTAAGCTAACCATTGTAAATAAGCAGTTCAAAACAATATTGTAACATGACTTAACAAAAACACATTACAAAAATGTAATTGTATTGGTTGCAAGTGTAATTGTTTGGGGTTTTTGTTTTGTTCATATGTTTGGTAATCACTACTTTTGGGGACAAAACCATCCCGCACCCTGTTGAGGCTCTGTTATAAAGCACATACAAACAATATTACTTTAAATTAAAAACGAATAGTTAGTATGTTACTACCTTGAAAGCGATAACGATGTTTCTTTTGATATTTGACGATTACGTTCTTCAAGAAGTAGTAGCGGCGTGCGCGCGCGCGACCAAGTAGAGTCAGCATATCTCACAGTGCCATCTGCTGGTGAAAATAATCACTGCACGATTGCTCCTTTCTCCAATATTAACCAGCAGCTGCTGTATGTTGGTTGGGCGCTTTTTTTCCAATATATCTGCGGGTTGTTTGGAGCAAGCTGTAAAACGGGGACATTTCCCTGGACAACTCCAGTCGGGGACAGAACATTAAAAACCGGGACTATCCCCGGGAAACTGGGACGTCTGATCACCCTTGATCCAAGTGATTGACAGGTGATGCGAGGGGCATATGACAAGTTGGGTCAAACCATCCTGTATGGGGGAGACTCTGGGTTATTAGGATAATGAAATTGAATAGCCTACTGAATATAATATTCATTATATGAACTTATACTTATATTTTCCTGAAATATTCATTAAATAATTATTTTTCACGTACCCCCAGGGGTACGCGTAACCCCATTTGAGAACCACTGTTTTAGAGTATGAGAGCAATGAGAGTAAAAACACATAGACATACGAATCCTTATTAAACCATGCGGCTCGTGGCGACACATTGATGTCTGAAGACACGAAACGATCGGTTTCTGCGAGAAACTGAACAGTATTTATGTTTGTTTTTTTTACCAGAAGAACGTCATCTAGTATTCCCAGCGCCATAAGGTCAAAATACTAGCGCCATCAAAGATATATATACGTAGATGCCTCATTCGACCGATCCGTGCAGGCACTATTGAGGAATCTATGTATATATCTATGGTCGCGCCAGTATTGTGCATGTATTTTGACCTTATTCGCCGGAAGTGATGGCAGAGCCATAGAAAAAATTGAATACATTTTTAAATATGGATATTTTTCTTACACAAACCCCCCAAACAGTAGAACAGACTAACCTCCGCCCACAAGAACATGCGAAAAAGGGGGCGTAGTCTTGTTGCTCTCCCACGTGGAGAAGAGGAAGTATTGCGTGGAGAAGACGAGGAAGTGTTGTCGTCGAGACGCTGTTATTTTCATCCCGGAGTCAAATCACCTTTGTTTGGCTTTCACATGGACAGTGTACTAAGAGATCATTGAGCGCATACATCTCCCCGTTAAGAGGCGTGACCTTTCCGTGCAACGTGCGCTAAGCTGCTGTCGAATCACAACACAGGAACCGTGCAACGTGCGCTAAGCTGCTGTCGAATCACAACACGGGAACCGCTGGCACAATCAGAACTCGTTACGTATTTCTGAAGGAGGGACTTCATAGAACAAGGAACTCATCAGCCCGTTTTTAGGACAGTGAAAACAGCGGTATACAGATAAGTAAATTGTGTGAAAAATACTGTGATTTTTTACACGCGAAACATGAACACATGTTATATTGCACACTGTAAACACAATCAAAGCTTCAAAAAAACACGAAGAACGGGACCTTTAAATGGTCTCTCAGTCTAGTTCTGTAGGCTACACAATCATGGGGAAGACTGCTGGCTTGACAGTTGTCCAAAAGACGACCATTGACACCTTGCACAAGGAGGGCAAGACACAAAAGGTCATTGCAAAAGAGGCTGGCTGTTCACAGAGCTCTGTGTCCAAGCACATTAATAAGCGAAGGGAAAGAACAGATGTGGTAGAAAAAAGTCAAGTCAACTTTATTTATATAGCGCTTTTAACAATGCAGATTGTTTCAAAGCAGCTTTACAGTAAACAGGAAAATAATGCAACATAATTTTATTCAGCTGTATAGCCTTTCTGGAGAAAGCGGTGATGTCATCAGCTCATTTCAATTATCATACAGTGACAATGTGGGCATTAGAACAGTAATTAGATCAGTAATTTAGTTTATATAGTTAATTTAGTTTAATAATTAGATTTATTTGGATATTTAGTTGAAAAATGTAGTGTCCCCAACTGAGCAAGCCAAGCCAGAGGCGACAGTGGCAAGGAAACCAAAACCCCAGCAGGTGACCTAATGGAGAAAAATAAACCTTGGGAGAAACCAGGCTCAGTCGGGGTGCCAGTTCTCCTCTGGCCAATTAACAAACAGCATATGATTATTATCCTGGCAACTTTACAGGTCAGAGGTCATAATAGATCGGAATATTCGGAAGATCGGCGACAACACGCCGGAGACGGGTTTATTGAGGATGCTGTATTGATTAAACAATTATTAAATTGTTTAATCAATATTAAAAAGTGTACAAGCAATAGGGACAACCGCACCCTGGAGAGGATTGTGAAACAAAACCCATTCAAAAATGTGGGGGAGATTCACAAAGAGTGGACTGGAGCTGGAGTCAGTGCTTCAAGAACCACTACGCACAGACGTATGCAAGACATGGGTTTCAGCTGTCGCATTCCTTGTGTCAAGCCACTCTTGAACAACAGACAGCATCAGAAGCGTTGCATCTGGGCTAAAGACAAAAAGGACTGGACTGCTGCTGAGTGGACCAAAGTTATGTTCTCTGATGAAAGTAAATTTTGCATTTCCTTTGGAAATCAGGGTCCCAGAGTCTGAAAGGAGAGAGGCACATAATCCACGTTGCTTGAGGTCCAGTGTAAAGTTTCCACAGTCAGTGATGGTTTGGGGTGCCATGTCATCTGCTGGTGTTGGTCCACTGTGTTTTCTGAGGTCCAAGGTCAACGCAGCCGTATACCAGGAAGTTTTAGAGCACTTCATGTTTCCTGCTGCTGACCAGGAGATGCAGATACCAGTACCTGGTTTAAGGACCGTGGTATCCCTGTTCTTAATTGGGCATCAAACGCGCCTGACCTTAACTCCATAGAAAATCTGTGGGGTATTGTGAAGAGGAAGATGCGATATGCCAGACCCAACAATGCAGAAGAGCTGAAGGCCACTATCAGAGCAACCTGGGCTCTCATAACACCTGAGAAGTGCCACAGACTGATCGACTCCATGCCACGCCGCATTAATGCAGTAATTCAGGCATAAGGAGCCCCAACTAAGTATTGAGTGCTGGACATGCTCATACTTTTCATGTTCATACTTTTCAGTTGGCCAAGATTTTAAAAAATCCTTTCTTTGTATTGGTCTTAAGTAATATTCTAATTTTCTGAGATACTGAATTTGGGATTTTCTTTAGTTGTCTGTTATAATCATCAAAATTAAAAGAAATAAACATTTGAAATATATCAGTCTGTGTGTAATGAATGAATATAATATACAAGTTTCACCTTTTGAATGGAATTAGTGAAATAAATCAACTTTTTGATGATATTCTAATTACATGACCAGCACCTGTACACCTCGGATGATTTGAGGGTGAGTAAATCATTTTACTCACCTAATTTTCACTTTTGGGTGAACTAACCCTTTAAGTGTCAGGCTTTAGGTTGATCTATAGTCATAAAAACAATACAAGAGACTGTAAAACAGCCATGCATGACAGAGAATGTTCTCATTACTTCATTACCATTCAGTCTGTCAGGCCGGCCCTTCAGTGTCAGGAGCCCCAGATGTTCCTGTGGGGTTCTCGCGCTGGTGGGACTTAAATGAGAGCTCTGGGTATTGGAGAGTGTATGTGGTAGATAAAAATGACTCCGTGTGAAACTGGGTTGGGTTGAGTCAGCACATTCAGAATGAAACATGCTGTGACGAATGAGGACAATATCAGACCGATTTCTGCAGAGATTGAGGAAATATTGTGCATTGCTTAAAGAAATGGATAGAACGTGTTTCTGCAAAGAGCTTTTCCTTTTTGTCCCTTTATGACACACGCGTAACCGTCCGAGGCCTGTTAATTACACACACCGCTGAATAACAGTCAGCGACTTCTGTACACTTCCTAAAGTTTGCCATTAAAGTTAATGACATTGTAAAGATGAGTAGAGTGAAACGACTCTTAATGTGATCAGTATGAATTAATCTTGATCCCTTCTGCTTATACCCTTTAATGGGACAAATCTGAAACGAATCTAATTAAAACTTTCCCCTGCTATTATTTCCACATGAAACAAACACGCATGCGCTCTTGCAGCGGCTGCTCATCTTCTGACCAGCAGGTGGCGCGCTTCGCTTACACATACAACAAGGGTTAGGGAGTCAGAAGCCTGATCACGTCCAACAGTTTTACAGTTTTATTGATTTTAGTTGTATTGATTAGAACACATAATCTGACTGTCATATGCTACTATATCATATGCTGGGAGTAAGAAAAGTAGGCATATAGGAAATAAATTATACATAATTTTTAAATAAAATAAATAAATGCACATATTTTATTTCTATGTACACTGTAAAAAATGTTATGTGCTATCTACTTTAAAAAATACGGTAACAATATTACACATGTAAATTCTTCTATATTGTTTAGTCTATGACACAATGAATTTAATATTTTTAGTGAAATGTGCTTTTATTTTTTTAAGTTGACTCAAAAGTGTGATTTTTTTTTTTTTTTGAGTTAATGGAAATGACCTGTATATATTTATATATATCATGTCATTAGTACATGCAGTTATCCACAACCGAACCATAAGCTCTACTCTTTTGCACAACAGTAACGATCAAAACTTCAACATATGCATAAACTCTTTCAAATGTGAAACATAACTGAACATTAACCCTCATCCGTCCCACACACTTTGTAACAAATCCTTCCCTCGCGGGTCAAAATGACCCGAAGCCCTAACATTATACCTTTTTTTTTTTTTTTTGTCCAGAAAGCTTATTTCATTTCATTTTGATAATATTGTTTTCTATTTTTAATGCAATCTTTTTAGAGAGTTTAATATATATATATATATATATATATATATATATATATATATATATATATATATATATATATATATATATATTGATGTTATCAATAAATAAAAATTAGGGCTGTCAAAAGATTAATCACGATTAATCACATCCAAAATAAAAGTTTGTGTTTACATAATATATTTGTGTGTACTCTGTATAATTATTATGTTTATATAAATATTCATGTATATATTTAAGAAATTATTATGTAAACACAAACTTTTATTTTGGATGTGATTAATCGTGATTAATCTTTTGACAGCCCTAATAAAAATACATAATAATTGAAGCACATTCTTCACATTTTTTCAACTTAAATTCCAATTTCTTAAACTCACCATTTCATGCATAACCCTTTTAATTCACCTCAGAATATCTCACTTTGGGTGTCTTTGCCAACCTCAGTAGTTAGTATACTATACCAAATGTCAAAATTTGATTGATTGACAGGTGGGCGGGGCTTCCGGTATAGGGGGCGGGACTTCCGGTGTAGGCGGGACTTCCGGTGTAGGCGGGACTTCCGGTGTAGGCGGGACTTCCGGTGTAGGCGGGACTTCCTGTATAGGCGGGACTTCCTGTATAGGCGGGACTTCCTGTATAGGCGGGACTTCCGGTGTAGGCGGGACTTCCTGTATAGGCGGGACTTCCTGTTTAATAAATCATGTGATTGACATTAGGTTTTGACAGTTGGTTTTTGACCTATTGTCATAATAAATCATATGATTGACAGTTGGTTTTGATGGTTTTTTGACATTAGGTTTTTTGTTTTGATTAATTTGACAGTTGGTTTTTTGTTTTTGAATGCGGTATAATAAATCATGTTATTGACAGAAGGTTTTGACAGTTGGTTTTTGACCTATTGTCATAATAAATCATATGATTGACAGTTGGTTTTGATGGTTTTTTGACATTAGGTTTTTTGTTTTGATTAATTTGACAGTTGGTTTTTTGTTTTTGAATGCGGTATAATAAATCATGTTATTGACAGAAGGTTTTATCTTTTGAAGTCGCTGTTATCAGAAAATTCCCCTCCCACCCTGCCACATCCCAGAGCAGCGTATATATATATAAATGGGGCCAGTGTGTTCTACAGCTATCAGCAAAAAGAGAAACATGAGCTACATGAGCATGGACGGATTATCAGCTCCTGAAACCCCAGATGCGGGGTTGCGCAGCAGGACGTTCGACAGTCTGATGACCAGTCTACCTATGGCGCCGAGAAAACCTTATGGGCACGTCCGTTTGACAAGCTTTCTCCATGAACTTTCGGAATGGACTAAAGGAGAATTTATGATGAACAGCAAGCGTGTAATCGGGTACAGATTTCATAAAACAACTCAAGTTGTTATACTCTACACCACCGACAGCGCGGGCGAGTTTCACCCCGGGGAAGACGCATGTCTTGTATTTCCTAAAAAAGACTGGGCATTATTTTACAATTTTGTGTGGAAGGATCTGAAGAGCGGCGGTCAAGAACCTCTGTACGTTGGAGAGTGGGACGGGGTCACCCCGAATGTCCGGTACCGCGTGGTAGGTGACCACACTAAAAAGAACCCGGATGATTCTGTCTACATATTCTGCTGTGATGACAAGACAAAGCTCACCGAAGATCGGTCAGGGGTCGTCCTGCCTAACGAGCATAACAATCTGTATGAAATGCAATTTTTGTTCAAGTGGCAAGATCTGAGTCAGCTGGATATTATGTTTTCAATCATAAACAAGCTGTTCAAATGGTGCGAGCTGCACGACGGCTACAACAAAATTAAAGTGCAGCTGTTCCACCCTGAGAGATGTCCGCGCAGCAGTACATACGCGGGGTATTCACCCCCCATTCACTACAGACATCCGGGACCTCGACGGTCAGCCCCTCCCAGACGTCGTTTATAAACCACAGCTGAAGCGCCACAACGTCCCCGCCCCTTTACTGCATCTGACATAAAGTCAGCGGCATTCAGTAGGCCCCAAAAGGCCATGGTCGGTCATGAGATAAGCCCCCAAAATGCGTAGTGCAATGGCGCCATCTATTGGACAGGCGTGTTTTTCTCCATTTTTTACCCATCACATATATATGTGTGAGGCGAGGGGAAATGCATTATAAAAGTGAACTTTTAGACCACAGCATCTCATCATCTCTCTCCCTCATCAAAATGCAGAACGGTGAGTATTTTTTCTCTATATTTGATGCTATAATGTTATACAATGATGCTTTAAACATGCAATGTGCTATTGATGTGATTTATCAACTATAACTAACATTAGCATTGAGTTAATGATGTTTTAAACATTCATGCATGGGTACAGTGTTTTAATCATTGAGTCATCTTTGGTCTATCAGCTATAACTAAAATCGGTGTCTTAAACACAGCATGTTACTGTTACTGTTACGGGTACTCTCCGGCACCACCCGGTGTCCCGGAGTTAAAACTACATCCAGTTATGACACAATTGTATGCTCTCCGGCGACACCCGGTGTCCCGGAGTTAAAACTACATCCAGTTATGGTGTAATTGCGCCCCTAGAGCACCGGGGTGAAATAACATTTAGAAAATTAATGATTTTTTTTTCAGCATCTGTCATCAGACATGCATATAAAGCGACTCACAAATGTTTCCATTCATAACAGGATTTTTTGCCTCACAGGTTCGAATGTTGAAAGTGATGCTCACGATAGCAATGATGCATGTGAGGACTGCTCTTTTATAAATTAAAAATTAAATAATAATAAATAAATAAAAATTAATAATAAAAAATTAATAAATAATTTAAAAAAAAAAATTTTTTTTTAATTGTCTCTCTTTTTTCATTCACAGTGACCCCTCAGCTGGTTGAAGCAGACAGCGCGTCTGATGGTAAGACAAGACCCATCGCCGACATCATGTTTTTTTTTTTTCTTAACATTTATGAAACATTTATTTATTTATTTATTTTAGATTTCATTCAGTTTATCACGCAACCCGGCTTCCCACTGACTGACACCGCTCAACAGAATAATGATGACGTGCCTGACCCCACGCCGACGCACGCTGTGGATCAAATAGTTCCTGCCGGCTCTGCTTTAGACCAGGTCGCTGGACCCAGCGGTGAACCTTTGAGAAAGAAGGGGTAGAAAAACCGATCGTCCTACCTCACCGACCTGTCCTGAGAGAAAAACGTTTTGTTTTATCCCGTCAATCAGTCCTGAAAACAGTCCTGACAGGAAAACTTTCTGTCCGACGCCGCCGAGCGGTCCTGCGCCGAGTCTTGACAGCGTATTTCTTTATGGTGAGACTATCTACATTATTATTTTCATTTAAACACAAATTGAATCATACCATAACAATTTTTGTGTTATATTTCTACACAGCAGGGTCGGGCTATAGCCCCGACCACATGACTAGCTGGCATACACCTCGACGCATCACTTGGACAAGTACGAAAGCGATCCAAACTCCGTTGGAAGAAGAAGACATCGAAGTTGAAGAAGTGTCAGCAGAGCATCGCCCGGCTGACAAGCCACTCGCCGATACTAATTTAATAGAGGCATTATGTCAAGAGTTTCGCGACACCCAGGTTTATTATTCTCATCATCATAGATGGAACGTTGCAGTTAATTCAATATAGATTTATTCCATTAAACTTTTGTATTGCATGTATTGATTTTTATATTCCAGATACTCTGTAATTTTGTTGTATGCATGCATGCATGTTTTTTACATCTATCATGTATTGATTTATTCCATATACTTTTTGTGATTTTGTAATATTTCATGTTTTGGTCTGAAATCTAAAATGGATGGGTCAAAAAGCTTTTGCTCAGACGACGACGCAGAACTGTCACCGGACGAAATTGAAATGCTAAGTTGGCTTCCGGATTCTTTAGAACAGTATTTGTTTAATCTAGAATCTTCGCAATCCCCCTCTAATTTGGATCTTTTTGAATTAGCCGTAAATTCAAATATTAATTTGTACGATCACGTGCTAACCGTAGACAACAATCATGTTGTACAATACGGTGGTGTTTTAAATAATCAACTCCCTGCATGTACCGACAGCGATCCTGACGCTGATGATACTCCACAGCCATCTACCAGCAGCAGCACGAGGCCCACATCAGGTAATATTGACGCTTTACGCGAGACTGACCCTAACAGACAGAGTCGATTAAGCCGTACGGAAATTGATACGCTGATCCGAGAAGGCGGGTTCGTTAACGGATATCACGTTTTACCACGACCACGCTTCAACAGTGTGTCGTTGAGAAGGAGCATGAATCTGAGAGAGATTAACTCTACAGATTTGGCCTCTTATCACACTTCATTACATCGCATGCTGAGCGAGATCGTCACCTTCGCTAGAGAAATCGGCCACGATGCACCCGTAATCAATATGACCATGTCGGCACCCACTCTACAAACACCCATCAGCGGTGTTCTCGCCCCCGGTAATGATTATGATGTGAATTCGCTTATGGATCAATTTGAAAGAGTTTTACAGAGCAACCAGCTGTTATTATCGGACGACGCCGTCGAGATCGACGCTACCGTAGCCTTGAACAGACAAGGAGGCGGTCGACGACGTAAACTTACAGATCTGGCCGTTGATCAGGTAATCAAAAGAAAAAAGACGAATTTGTTCTGCCCCATAAATTTGTCAAATCAATTGTGCTTCTCTATTTGTCTCGCTCGCTTTCTTAACCCCCAGCTACCCGAGAGCGAGTTAGAAAAACTGGCTGCAGTCATCCAAAACAGCGTCGGCTTCTCAATTCAAGACCGAATCGCTCTTAGCGACATAGCTTCGTTTGAACGAGCGCTAGGCATTAAAATCGTTGTATTTCACAGATCGAATGCCATGGTCTTAGAAACGTACAAAAATTCTGACGAACCCCACCCCAAAACGGTGTTCCTCTATCTACATGATAATCACTATTATATGATCATGAATCTGACAGGCTTCTTAGGTTCGCCATACGTCTGTCAATTTTGTTACAAAAGTTACAGCAACCGCAGAGACCACCAATGCAAGCACGTCTGCAATGTCTGTTTTGACGCCGAATGTCACAGATACCCTAAAAGAACCATACATTGTCCCGACTGTTTGCGCTACTGTAAATCGAGCTATTGCTTCGAAATGCATAAAAAGAACCCTCCTCCCGGTCAAGAATCCCCCTCCTGTGATATTATCAAATACTGCAAACTATGCAGGTTGCGTTACTACATTAAAGAGGGTGACAAGAAAGCAAAACACATATGCCCGACGGACAAATGCGTCCACTGTCGAGAACATCTGACGGGACACGGGACGCACCAATGTTTCATACAGCCCCTAGAGCCTAAGGAGCCATGCGAGAAATATATTTTCTACGATTTTGAAACGCGTTACGAAAACGGGCGCCACGTGGCTAATTTTGTTTGCGCAATCACTTTCAAAGGGAAGAAATTTACGGCGCAGGGTACCGACTGCATCGCTAAGCTAATCAACCGCTTCAGAAAACCCCGATATATTGGCTACTGCTTCATAGCTCATTACGCCTCCAGATTCGACTCCTTTCTGATTCTCGAGTATTTTTGCAAAGCCGGGATTGCGATTGAGGTCATAATGCAAGGCTGTAAATTAATTTACATGTACGACGAATCGTTTGGCCAACGATACATCGATAGCTACTCATTTTTTCCAATGGCCCTTGCCAAAATGCCCGCGGCGTTAGACTTGACGACGACTGAAAAAGGCTACTTCCCCCATCTTTTCAACAGGGTGGAAAACGAGAACTATGTTGGACCATACCCCGACAAAAAGTTCTACAACTACGATAACATGTCGGATAAAGACCGTGAAAAGTTTGATGCATGGTACAGCACGGTTGAGGGGGAGCAGTTTGACTTCAGGCAGGAACTGTACGCGTACGGGGTTAACGACGTCGTCTTATTACGCGAAGGCTGTATGAAATACCGTCAGGCGTTCCTAGAATGCACCGAAATTGACCCTTTTGGGTTCACGACGCTCCCCAGCTGTTCGATGGGGGTCTTCAAAACCCATTATCTCGGCAGAAACACCCTCGCTCTCACGCACAACAAAGCGTACATCCATCAGAATAAGTCCTACTCAAGTGGCTCGATCGAATGGCTCGAGTATGTCAAAAAGACTCGAAACGTGGATGTTCACCACGCCATAAACCACGGCGAAGTATCGATCGGTAAGTACTTTTTAGATGGCGTCTACCAGCAAGACGGTGTGCAGCACGGCTTAGAATACGCGGGGTGCATCTTCCACGGTCACTGCTGTCGCTTTGCACCCCATGAGTCACACCCCTTGTCGGGAGTACCCTATGGGGTTCTCAGGAGACAGTTTGACGATAAGATCGAAATTCTGCAGAACGCGTACGGTTTACAAGTCGAGGTTCTTTGGGAATGTGAATGGATCAAAATGAAAAAGACCGATCCCTCTGTGATAGAATTTATGGCCGGTTATTCAGCCCCGGAGAGACTGAACCCAAGAGAAACCTTGTATGGCGGCCGCACGAACGCTTATAAACTCTATCACAAAGTGAGCGGAGATGAGAAAATAAGGTATCTCGATTTCACCAGCCTCTACCCCTTCTGCCAGGCTAGGAAAAGCTACCCGATCGAACACCCCCAAATCATTTTCAAAGATTTTGAACCGATTGAAAATTATTACGGACTCATCAAAGCGACCGTGTACCCTCCCCGCAAATTACTGCATCCGGTTCTCCCTTACAGATGTCAAGGAAAACTCATGTTTCCGTTATGCCGAACCTGCGCTCACAATCAAAACCAGACCACGAGCTGTACCCACACGGATGAGGAAAGATCACTCTCCGGGTCCTGGGTATCCATCGAGCTTTTAAAAGCCATCGAGAAGGGTTATGTGGTAGCCAAGATTGACGAGGTTTGGCATTTTCCACAACGGTCAGACACGTTGTTTGTCGAATACGTCAAAACATTTTTGCGTTTGAAACAACAAGCGTCGGGGTACCCGTCGAATGTCGTCACGGACGCTGAGAAAGAAACTTACATTCGCGAGTATTTTGAAAAAGAGGGGGTTCAACTCGACCCCGAAAAGATCAAGCACAACCCCGCGCAGAGAGCTATCTCAAAGCTATGTCTGAATTCGCTTTGGGGGCGGTTCTCTTTAAAACCAAATTTACCTCAAACGACTCTGGTGAACGACCCCGAAGATTTCACCAGAATCGTCTTCGGTAATACCGACACCTTGTCGTATTTCTCATTCATCTCAGACAACGTGGCTCTCGTCCAGCATAAACCCAACAAAGAGGATGTTTGTAAGGCTCGCGACGTCAACGTGTTTATAGGGGCGTTCACTACGGCCCACGCCCGACTGGAATTGTACGAGTTGATGGACAGACTCAGCAGTCGTATACTTTACTCTGATACAGACTCCGTCGTGTTCGTGTCTAGGGACGGTGACTGGGAGCCGCCTCTGGGTGATTATTTGGGCGAGCTGACGAACGAAATAGACGATGGGGATTTTATCACGGAGTTTTGCTCTAGCGGCCCTAAATCGTATGGCTTTCGCACCGCTAAAGGCAAAGTATGCATGAAAGCTAAGGGGATAACGCTGAATGCTAAAAATTCCCAAGCCATCCGCCTGGATACCCTGATTGGTCTGGTTGATAGTTATGTGACGTCGTATGATAGTACCGAATACATCCTGGCTCACACGGAAAACATTGTGAGGGATAAAAAGACTCTCACATTGCAACACAAATCAGTCGTTAAAAGGTTTAAGGTGGTGTATAATAAACGCAGACTTTTGCCCGATTTCACCACGCTTCCTTATGGCTACTGATCAGATGATGCACAGAGGATCAATGGATGCTTCCGATTTTGATTTCAGACTTCAACATCCATTTAGTTGTGTTATCTCCGGGCCTTCCAATTCTGGAAAGTCTTATTTTGTGAAACTTTTGTTGGAAAAAGGTTTGAATTTAATTTCCAAGAAAATTGAAAACATTGTCTGGTTGTATGATTGTTGGCAGCCTTTGTACGACGATGTACTTAAATTGTATGACATTAAATTTGTGCAAGGAATACCAGAGAGTCTGAATGATGATGATTTGTTACCTGTCACTAAAACAAATCTTCTCATCGTGGATGATTTGATGCAGCAAGCTAGCGCCAATTTGGAGCTTCAAAGGGTTTTTACGCAGTACGTACACCACCGTAATCTCAGCGCTATTTATATAGTGCAAAATTTATTTGTACAGGGTAAATCCAGCCGAACCATCAGCTTAAACGCCAATTATATGATCCTGTTTAAAAATCCTCGGGACGTCAATCAAGTAGCGATGCTGGGACGCCAAATGTACCCCGGAAACACAAAATACTTTATGGAGTGCTACCACGATGCGGTCAACCAGCCTTTCGGCTACATAATGATAGACTATAAAGCAAAAACCCCCGAGCAGTACCGTCTCAGAACAGGATTGCTTTCCGACCGTCAAGTGGTTTACATCCCGAAAAAAAGAAGAAGAACGTGATCAAATCACCATGTCCGCCAGACTTTGTAAACATCTGCCGGTGTTAAAAATGCTACATAAAGCATCTCCTAAACAAAGGCGTCTTATTCTACAATCGGCGTCCGACGAATTCATTTTATCGTTGTGTGAAGTGGCGCTCAACATCCTCTACGGGACGATTCCGGTCAATCCACAACAGTACCGAAAACTGAGAAAGAGAAAAGCCGAAATTAAATTTGTAGCCAATAAAAAAATCGGCATAGCGGCAAAGAAACGAGTCTTCAACCAGAAGGGTGGATTCCTTTTACCGCTCCTGAGCGTCGCCGTACCCTTTCTTTCGAGCTTGATCGCAAACAGATAGGATGGAGTACGCCGAGAAGATGTATTTAGTCCCGCAACATCAACTGGATAAGGTGAGAACCGAAAATGTTCGCGAGAATATTCGACAGAGCGTGGAAAACGATTTGGACGGCGCCATGAGAAATATCTTACTCCGCACTGATTTGAACCCGTACGAAAAAGCAAAACTTTACACAAATACCCTGAGCAGGTTTTTGACCATCGTTAAACAAAGCGATCGGGAGAGCGGAGTTTTAACGCAGTCGTTGCCCGATCCCGCTCCTAAAGATGAAGTACCGACCGCGGCTAGCGTCGAAGATGACAACGGTGCTGAGGAGCATGTGGTGGATGAAGTTCTGAAGAATGTACCTTCGAGAAGTGTGAAAAACAGCAGATACATATTAGACAAGATGTCTAAAGCTAAAGGACTAAGCGCGTGGAACGAATCGGGGGAGTTTGTGTTCAGGGGTAAAGCCGTACAAGGCTCACACATGGTCGATTTGTTAAAAAATGTCACGGCACCGCAAAAGGTTCGGGATAACCGGAGACCTGTAGGATGGTCAGAGTTTCTACACGCCTTTGCCGAATTAAACATCCCTTTTTCTACAGTGCCGAATCAACAGGTCAGGAGCACCATTAAATCTCTAAAGAGTAAACCCGACACCCCCAGCCCACCCCGTGTCAGACCTTCCAAAAGGGCACGAAGACAATCACGCTCGGTGTTTCCAGAGTCCGAAGACTCTGTGTTTAAATCCCCGACTATCGATCGAAGACAATGGTTGGAATTTTAACGAATCCTTTCATTTTGTATGTACATTAATATGTATCTTATGATTAAATAAAAGACGATTAAAAATATAATGGTTTCAAGATTTTTATTTATATGTCAGACATGTCTGCACGCAGTGAACGCAGGACAACATTGTATCAATACAAACATACGGTCTTAATCTCTTCACAAATAGGGACACCATTTTATCATTTTTAATATAATCATCGGTGTATAGTTTCATCACATGATCATAGCCGTATCCTCTAGCTAGATGATATAGAAAAAACAGACAGTGCTGACCGCAGGTGTCCGATGAATAATCCTGGACTCGTCTGCCGGAATATAATACGTCGGCATCGTTGGCTGCTAGAAAGTCATTGATGCTGGTTGGAAAGCGATGGCTGGTGGGGGGGTTGCCGAAGCTGTCGAAAAAACACGCGCCCCCGTCTTGGGTTAAATAAACGGCGACCCAGTGCTCCCCCGGCATGCTAGCAGGGTCGGTGTTCACGATACAGGCCGACGGTAAGATCCTTATGGGTTTTTCGGGTAGTTGATCGCTCGGTAGAACGCCGAGAAAATGAGTCCTGCAGGTAATTTTATCCATGATGGCGGTGAGTTGCAGCGTGTTCATCTCAATAGTAGTCTATGAGTACCTGTCGGCGGTTAGACAATTCAATGATGCTGTCAAATACCGCGTAAACAATTAAATTAATGGTATTCGGCAGCGGTTTTCTGAAACGAGCTTCGACTCTGATATTCCCGGACTTGATGAGGGAAATGTGCTGACCACACTCTTCGTCGGGCGTGAGGTTAAATGCGTAAAGCGTGTATCCGTTCAGGAAATCATTCCTGCCGAAACAGAGCGGTTGGTCTTTAAGATGTCTCCCGGTCGTCATCACCAACTGATAATATTCGCGTACTGCCAAACCAGCTTCGAAATTGGGCTGTAGAGGCTTGGCCGGGTACTGTTGTCCGTCAACGTAGACGGCTAAGAATTCAAGGTCGTAGTGTTTGAACGCGAATGGATTTTTTGCGTAGGAACCGGTGAATGCGTCGTTGTCGACCATGGCAATGACGATAGACTTTGGCAGTGTTCCTAAAAACAGATTTTCCTGATTCGAAACACGAGAGCCGGCCGGTATGGAGAACGATTTTAGACTGACCCTATCGACAGGGTACTTGGCCGTTGTCGAGAGCAACGTCTGGGCGTGAGCCAGTCTCACCGGCGGTGATACAGTAACTTTCTTGACAAATAGGGATGCGGCCACTATATTTAATTTGTAAGCCACATCGTCGGCCCTCATCAGACAGAATTCATCTTTTGCTTGAATTAGGCGTATTTTGATATCCACCCCATTTATCATAAGTTTCTCTTGGAAGAATATATCGCTGTGTATGGGGGCTAGTAGTTCCACCTCCTTGCTTTCGCTGGTGTAGCCTGATCTCTTTGTCAACCCCGCGTTATGGCCTGCCGGGTCTTGAACGTCCATATGACCCGCCGTGTCTTTATGGAACAATCCGGCGCTGAAGACAGATTCCAACGTATCTTTACCGTAGTTGATCAGACTCTCGATGATACAGCGATAAGGGTAAGTGCTCGAACTCTGAGATATCAGACGATCGCCAAGGGTCACGTCGACTTGTGAAAACATAGTGGCTCCGGGGTAGTTGATTAGACCCACCTTGGCAGGGTGTGCAATCTCTTCCCCGTTAGGTTTCGTGATTTTCACCCGCAGGTAGAGCATCGTGTTATTGAGATCCACATAATCATCGCCGTTGCCTGCGATAAAAAATTCCAATGGTGCAGAGCCCGATATGGCCGATAACGGTGCTACTTCTAAATAGCCATTTTTCTCAATAACTGTCTGTGTCAGCGGGACCGAAAATAAGTCCAGCTCAGACTTGATGCATTCACCCGACATGCGATGGAGTAGTGCCATGTTAGAATATGGATTTTGCGGCTCTCTTGATCGATACGTTTCGACTAACAGACCTCTTACGCTTTCTGCGTACGAGTGAGCGCTTGTTTGATCCGCGCACTGTTTTCTTCTTCTTCTTCTGTACCACCCGTTGGCCACGCCTCCTCACACCCGGCGGCTTAGACATTCTCTTACGAGCCATGACCATGAGACCGGATCCGTCTTGAGCTTTATCGTTATGCGAACGCGTCAATACGTTTGAGACGACGTCGGATACTATATTTTTAGCAGCCGATTTTAGGTGAGGTTTCGCAATGCTAAATCCTCTTTTTAACAACGGTACGGCCATCCTGAACAGACCTCTGAATAGGCCTCCTAACCCCGCACCGTACATAACTCCCGATCCCGAATACCCCGGCAAACCGGAACCGGCCTGATTTTGGTAATAGCTCACATAGTCCGCGGTATTGGACTCTCCGGGTCTATAATAAACCATTTTTTTAAAGAATAGAAATATTTTTTGGTTTAAAGTGTAGTTTTACGATGACTTTCCCGTAAGAAAATGGTACTTCGTGGTTTTGATCGTCCTTCAACTCTATGACGATGCTGCTGATGTGATCCTTGTTGATCGATGCGTAATGGGGGTTGTCGTATCTAGCAATGACCGCGTCGTTGCCTTTACCCGTTATATGTACACATCTCAAGAGGGGCACGTGCGAATCACCGACCGCTTGATATTGGATGATGTCCGTGTAAACGTACATTGTATAGAACCCAGCATTGATGTCGGATTGATGAGGAGCGTATGTGATGACGTCCGTAGTAAAATCGGGTTCTTTATGATCGTTTAAACCTCCGAGAGGTTTTTTAGTCATTCCTAAAATAGTGGCTAGTCTTCCTCGGAAACTCACTGAAATGTTTGGTTTCGCGACCAGAAAGACTTTGTTTTTTAATTCGTCGTGATTCAATACGGCCGCTGGTGTGATGAGTTGATTTATAGCCCGGAGGATCGCGCGAATGTTTGCGTAGTAACCCCCGCTTATGTGTAATTTCGTAATGATAGAAAAACCAATATTTGAGGGATTGCTATCCGGGGGTTCCGGGGTCGTATGTAGGATGAAATGACCATCTTCGTCATTAAAGTTGTACCAACTTCTAGGATATTCGATTTCGGCGAGTCCGACTTCCCATTGTCCTTTCAAGTCTATAGCTTTAGCCAACCTGGTTGTATAGCTGGCTATACGATTTTCAGGATAAACCGACGACGACGCATTGCATGGCAACGTGACGTAGAACCCGTGATCCTCCATGATGCTCCTTCGCTCGTATGGTCTCATCCGTTAACGACTGTGCGTTTTAAGGAGATTGCAAGTCCAGCAGAGTTTTTTTATCTATATAACTATTAAATTTTGAAGGCCATCCTAGCCATTTCACTAGAACAAGCGTAGATTTCCCCTGTTTTTTCTGACCTAAAATCTTTTCCACCTTAAAAGATTTGTTTTTACTCACAATTATTTTTTGCAACTCTTCTTCATAAAAAACCCCATCTATGACATCGCCATCATAATCCTTGAGTCTGTAGACCGGGGGGTGACGCGGAATACATGAGGATACTGTGAAAAATTCTTCCGTGTAGTTCTGCTCATAACCTTTGGCGAACGGTCCTCTCACTTTAGAAATCCTGACAACGTCGCCGACTTTGAAATTAAATACGGTCTTCTTCTTCTTCTTTATATCGCCGTACAAATTTTCAAACACTTGACCCTCATTTGCTTTGTCGACGTCCACGGGTCTCATTCTGATACTTCGGTGATAACTGCTGTTGTATCCTTGAATAATGTCTTGTAAAACATCAATGTATCGGCGGGAATTTGTAGCCGTTAAAAATCTCCACATGCGGCTTTTTAATGTTCTATTAAATCGTTCTACGACGCTGGCTTTCAAATCGGTAGCGGTGGCGAAGTGGTTGATGTCGTGCTTTTTCATCACATCTTGAAAATGTTTGTTAAAAAATTCCTTTCCCTTATCCGTCTGCAATTTCTGAGGTACACGACCCTCTTCGAGTATAGACTGGAACGCTTTAGTGACCTCAATGCCACTCTTATTCTTCAAAACTCTGACCCATGAGAACTTGCTAAATACATCTATGCATGTCAGTAGGTATTTATGACCGTCATTATCCTTGGCGTAGGCAGTCATGTCGACAAGATCAGCCTGGAACTGTGTATCGATCCCATACACAACCACTCTATTTCGTTTGTATTTTATAGGTGCTGTTTTGTGTAATGTGTAAGCATCCTCACCCGCCAACCAATCTGAAACCTCTTTATCGCTTAGACGGACGCCGGTATCTTTTAAGACGGCGTCTTTTAATCGTTTTTTACCCCCTAGAGAGCCGGGGTTGGACGGTGTATAATAAGCCTTTTTCATGAGCTCCGACATGCTGTCGTTTCAACCGCCGCAAAAGAATAACGCGTACAAGTATTTTGAATCAATCTTTTATTTAAAAAAATCCGTTACAGGATACATGCAAGATCTAAGTAAAAATGGAAATAATACAGGTAGAGTAAAAAAAAAAAATGGATATAACGACATTACAGGATACACAGTAAGTACAAAAAGGATATAATGATGTTAATATAACACAATCTAACTAAAAATGGATATAATAAGTAGCAGTAAGTAAAAAACAAAATGGAAAATAACATTACAGGATACATAGTAGCTAAAATGGATATAATACAACATTACAGGATAGACAGTGGCTAAAATGGATATAATACAACAGAGTAAGCTAAAAAATGGTTAGTAAAAAAATAATAATGTAGTAAATGGTTAGTGATAATGACATTACTGACTGTCTAACCAGAAAAGAAAGTCGCGACAGGCCTTCATGTTTTTGTCTAGGATGAAATCGATATACATTTCGGTAATTTTGGCAGAGTCGTCATCATCACCCTTTTTCTTTATCAACTCGGTACATACATCTGCCACGTAGGTACAAGTACACAACACGTCTGAGATTGTGATCTCAGCGCGTGATTCACACATCATTTCTAGAATAGCTTCTATCATTACATCGGGTGGATCGAGACCATCAACACATTTTTCAATCAAATCGTCCCATGCATTAGCCATCCCTCTCATTATCGGCATATTCTTCTTGAGATTTGCCTGACGCGTAGTGTCATGACCAACTGGGATATCAGGGTGGGCAGCGTCCGCAATAATCTTATCCAGTAGCTCGGTCATCTGATGTTTGAAATGGTCTTTAAACACGAGTTCCAAACAGCTCCTTAGACTACAGACTACACCCATCGCGGAGGGGGGTTGGTCACTCTCCATTCACAATTGAGAGACCTTGCCAGAGATCAACGACGTCGTAGACTATTTCCTTGCAGGGTTTGTCCAGAAGTTTCAACCTGATTTCTTCTAGCTTGGCAATGATGAATGGTTCGTCTTTTAATTCGTGCAGAATACCCCCGACTGTCCCTTGAATACGCTGGGGGTGAGATTTTAGCCCGCAGCGGTTTAGGAGAATGCCGATGATGGAATGGAAAAAGGGCTTAAACAGCTTGCCTGACAGCTCGTCAAAGTGTGTGTCGAAGTAGAAGTTGGGAGGGTCAAACAGGCAGGAATGTTGCAGCTGGCTGGGGTGGTCAATCGCACACCCCTCGCAGTCGGCCTTCAGCTTATCACCGATGAGATGTTCCAGCAGCACCACGGTTGCTGCTTTTACGATTTTGAATCCGACGTCGCTGAAACATCCGTCTGTAGCGTCGTGACCGGCTTTAGCACTGGGGAGGTAAGTCAGGTTGTGTGATCCGAGGTCCGAGCCTAATTTGTCCAGCCAGTCTTTGGAGCGTTTGATAGTTTTAGCAGGACCGTGGCCGCAGTCGCATTCGATTAACGGGTCCCAGTCGATTTGGAGGGGCGATTGCCAGTCTTTGTGAAGGTCCGATGATCCAAGGGGGTAAGTCAGACAATAGTTGCTTGCGTTGTCGTCAGGAGGGTCGAGAATGCTGCCGAAAGAGATGCCGCAGCTGCACACATGAGCGGGTTCTGAAGCGCCGTCTTCAGCCATGGTTTATAAATGTTGCTTGAGAGGGTTTGGCCGCTGACTTTATGTCAGATGCAGTAAAGGGGCGGGGACGTTGTGGCGCTTCAGCTGTGGTTTATAAACGACGTCTGGGAGGGGCTGACCGTCGAGGTCCCGGATGTCTGTAGTGAATGGGGGGTGAATACCCCGCGTATGTACTGCTGCGCGGACATCTCTCAGGGTGGAACAGCTGCACTTTAATTTTGTTGTAGCCGTCGTGCAGCTCGCACCATTTGAACAGCTTGTTTATGATTGAAAACATAATATCCAGCTGACTCAGATCTTGCCACTTGAACAAAAATTGCATTTCATACAGATTGTTATGCTCGTTAGGCAGGACGACCCCTGACCGATCTTCGGTGAGCTTTGTCTTGTCATCACAGCAGAATATGTAGACAGAATCATCCGGGTTCTTTTTAGTGTGGTCACCTACCACGCGGTACCGGACATTCGGGGTGACCCCGTCCCACTCTCCAACGTACAGAGGTTCTTGACCGCCGCTCTTCAGATCCTTCCACACAAAATTGTAAAATAATGCCCAGTCTTTTTTAGGAAATACAAGACATGCGTCTTCCCCGGGGTGAAACTCGCCCGCGCTGTCGGTGGTGTAGAGTATAACAACTTGAGTTGTTTTATGAAATCTGTACCCGATTACACGCTTGCTGTTCATCATAAATTCTCCTTTAGTCCATTCCGAAAGTTCATGGAGAAAGCTTGTCAAACGGACGTGCCCATAAGGTTTTCTCGGCGCCATAGGTAGACTGGTCATCAGACTGTCGAACGTCCTGCTGCGCAACCCCGCATCTGGGGTTTCAGGAGCTGATAATCCGTCCATGCTCATGTAGCTCATGTTTCTCTTTTTGCTGATAGCTGTAGAACACACTGGCCCCATTTATATATATATACGCTGCTCTGGGATGTGGCAGGGTGGGAGGGGAATTTTCTGATAACAGCGACTTCAAAAGATAAAACCTTCTGTCAATAACATGATTTATTATACCGCATTCAAAAACAAAAAACCAACTGTCAAATTAATCAAAACAAAAAACCTAATGTCAAAAAACCATCAAAACCAACTGTCAATTATATGATTTATTATGACAATAGGTCAAAAACCAACTGTCAAAACCTAATGTCAATCACATGATTTATTAAACAGGAAGTCCCGCTTATACCGCATTCAAAAACAAAAAACCAACTGTCAAATTAATCAAAACAAAAAACCTAATGTCAAAAAACCATCAAAACCAACTGTCAATCATATGATTTATTATGACAATAGGTCAAAAACCAACTGTCAAAACCTAATGTCAATCACATGATTTATTAAACAGGAAGTCCCGCCTATACAGGAAGTCCCGCCTATACAGGAAGTCCCGCCTATACAGGAAGTCCCGCCTATACAGGAAGTCCCGCCTATACAGGAAGTCCCGCCTACACCGGAAGTCCCGCCTACACCGGAAGTCCCGCCTACACCGGAAGTCCCGCCCCCTATACCGGAAGTCCCGCCCCCTATACCGGAAGCCCCGCCCACCTGTCAATCAATCAAATTTTGACATTTGGTATAGTATACTAACTACTAACCTCTTGTGGAAAAAATATAATACACCATGATTAGTGCTGTGCAATCGATTAATCGTGATTAATCACATCCAAAATAAACGTTTGTTTACGTAATGTTTGTGTACTGTGTATACTTGAATATATATACATACACACACACACACACATAAACTTATATTTCAATATAAATATTTTATATATAAATATAATGTTGTTTTTGTTTTTTACATACACTCTAAAAAAAAAAGGTTCTATATGGCACCAAAAATGGTTCTTCGTCGTAATCATAGGGGAACCACTTTTGGTGCTATATAGCACCATATCTTAACATGTTCTGTATATGGTAGCGGTGCTATATAGCACCTTAGTTAGCGGTGCTATATAGCACCTTAGTCAAAGAACCAGTGAAGAACCTCTGAAGAACCGCTGAAGAACCACTGAAGCACCAAAATTGGTGCTATATAGCACTTAAAAAGGTTCCCCTATGATTACGAGCCAAGAACCATTTTTGGTGCCATATAGAACCTTTTTTTTTAGAGTGTATATACATGCATGTGTGTGTGTGTATTTATATATACATAGCAGTTATACACAGTACACACACATATATTATGTAAGCACAAACTTTTATTTTGGATGTGATTAATCGCGATTAATCGATTGCCCAGCACTAAACATATTTCATGACTCTTGCCACTAGATGGCCTTATATATGGAGCAAATTAGCTGTTCTCCTGGGTCCTAAAGTCAGTTATTCCATTTTTTTTTCATTCAGATATCCATTTAGACATTATAAAATTATATTTTGGTCAAGTTTTAGCATTTTTAGTTATAATTTTGATTTTATTTTTAGGTTTTTCTGAAGAGTCAGATACTGTAATAATTCAAGTTAGTAAAGTGGAAACAACAACAACTAAAACTTTGAAACATATTTTTTAAATGCTGGTTTTAATTCAGAATAAAAAAACCCACTTCATATCTGTGTGCAGTCTGCATTGTGAGTGATTGATTTTTATTTGAAAAAAAATTGCAGAAAAAAACCTTTTGCCCGCGTTATATGACCTCTCATTCATTTTAATGGGAAGCTGTGTGTGTGTGTGTGTGTGTGTGTGTGTGTGTGTGTGTGTGTGTGTGTGTGTGTGTGTGCATGTGATTGTGTTCTGCATTGGAGATGTTCTATAGTCTCATGCCTTCATTTGTGTGTGTGCCAAAAATCCTCACATTCCATTCATTCCTAAGAGGGTCAAATTTGTTGTGTGTATTCCAAGTTCAAGTGCGATAAAATTCCGATGAACACTCAATTTTTAGGAATTAATTTCGGGTCAAAATGACCAGAGGGAAGAATGAGATGTTTCCCTACACTCAAAAACATAAAAAACCCCACTTCATTTCAATATTTACTCCCCATTTCCAGTCATAGGCAAATTATGCTGGGAAGTAACAATCACAGGCAAATGGTGTCTCTAAATAAAACACATAATTGAACTAATTATAATAACTAATTTAATTTGATCAGCTTAATCGGTTCCTCAATTCAAGCCTCAAAATGCTTTCCTTGAAGAAATCAGGAAAATGTATCACTTGGTTTTATTAGTGAAATGCTCTCAATATTTTCTATACAACACTGAACCACAATATCCTTAATAAAATATACACTCTATTTTTTACTAACTAACTATCAATTTTGTGGAAAATTTGATAGATTTCTTTTTTTCCAGGATTATTTGATGAATAGAACGTTCAAAAGAACGTTCAAAAGAATATTTTGTAACATTATAAATGTCTTTACAGTCACTTCTGATCAATTTCATTTCATTTTAATTTAATATAGTCATGCTGAATAAAAGTAGGGTGGGGAAAACAAAATATATGCAAATGTAGTGCAATATACAACAATATACTCAAAACATATGACTGACATAATGAACATATACAATAATAACAAACTGACTATTCATAATGATGTTATCAGAGCTAAATCTATGTCAAAAAACGTATTGGGAATTTAGTTTTATCATCTGAATATTCCATTATCCTAATTTTGTCGTTTAACGTTGCTGTCATAAATTACTATTATGCAATTATTTAAAAGATAAAACAGGCCCCTGCACTGTCACCGTCCCACAGGTGGGACGCCTGGTGCTCTTTTTTTGATTGCCTTTTTTTGCATCATATATTTAAGAAATTACCATAAATTAGGTATCATTTGAAAGCTTACAAACTCAAAATTCATCCTGTGAAAACCGTTTTGAAATTGGACATTGTGTTACCATGGAAACCTTACTCTAAATTATTCTAGCGGGCTCCTCCCCTACGCTCTAAAAAAAAAAGGTTCTATATGGCACCAAAAAAGGTTCTTGGCTCATAATCATAGGGGAACCTTTTTTAGTGCTATATAGCACCACTTTTGGTGCTTCAGTGGTTCTTCAGCGGTTCTTCAGAGGTGCTATATAGCACTTTAGTCAAAGAACCGGTGAAGAACCTCTGAAGAACCGCTGAAGAACCGCTGAAGCACCAAAAGTGGTGCTATATAGCACTAAAAAAGGTTCCCCTATGATTACGAGCCAAGAACCTTTTTTGGTGCCATATAGAACCTTTTTTTTTTAGAGTGTAGTGGGCGGTGTCATGTTTCATATTACAACATTTATTTGAACGACTTTATATTCAAAATCTTTTCCAATCTTGACAAAACACATATTGTCGGAAAGGTATGAGTCTCAAGGGTCCATATTTGGTGACTGTTTTGTGATGGAAGTGATATTTGGACAGAAATGTACAGGAAAATGCATTAAAAAAAACAATCAATGGAATTTGAATGACACCCGGTGGCTGTTTTTGGTACAGCGCCTAAACAAAATCTCATGGGAACTTCAATTTTTTGTGATATCAACTTCAAATTTGGAACACAAATTGGTTAGACATATGGCTTTGATTTTATAGTAATTTTAGAGTAAATTCTTTTTGTAAAATATATATTTTATATGAAATAAAAAATATTTAGTACAGTATTTTTCATTTACAGTAAATTTAAACTTCCATAACTCTTTCATACTTTCATATTTTGAATTGCTTTCACTTTAGCAATAATCTGCAGAGTGTCGTCTTTAAAACAAGACCAAACTTTGGTCTAGCATTCTTGAATTACAGCCCTTTAAGTTTGGATAGTGCATTTTCATGTGTATTCTCAAAAAGGGGGGTGACAGTTAAAATAACCATAACCTTTTATAACACGTATCACTTTTATAAAGAATCATGTTCATGTTTGTGATGAGTGTGGCTGAGGTGTCAGCAGGCGTCAGTGTTTGTCTACCTGTGTGTGTGTGTGTGATGTGCCTCAGGTGTGTGTATGTGCGCGTGGTGGCTCCTCCCATCTGACCTGCCCAACACACACAGGAAGAGAGAGAGAGAGAAAGCGGAAAACTTCAGCTGATCTGCTCATGGCTGTTCTTTGAATCTCAAGTCTTTACCATGAAGCACAAGGACTTTATATCAATCGTCAGAGGTATTAATGACAGCTCTATAGATTGACAGCTTAGACTGATAGGTTTAGAGACTTAACGCGTAGTTTGTTTATTCGAGAGCGAGACAAACTTGCGCCAAAACACGCGCACGGACTCGGAGACTTTTGCGCGGCCATCCGCGCGCTATCATCAGGGCGGTTGTTGAGTCGCGGAGTGTCCGTGTACAAAGAACGAATCTTGGCTTCAGGCTTCAGGCTTAAGGGTTCAAACTTCCCTCCTTTTCCTTTGTGCCGGAGGACGAGCGCAGGCCGGCGGCGCGCGGCAGCAGCAGGCCGCGGTTAAGACGCCCTGAGAGGCAGGCAGACAGACAAGAGATACCGCGAGCGTGTGAGGAACCAGCACTGCACTTTTTGTGGAATATAAGCGATTTTATAGCACAACAATGGATCCAAACTCCGCATCAGCTGGTGCTCCCAAAAGTGGGAAAGACAAGGAGAAGAAAAGCAAGAAGAACTATGAAGATGGAGACGGGAAGAAGAAGTTTGTAAGTGTTTTATGTTCGTATTGTGTGGGTTTACTGTCAGTACTGGGGTGTTTGAATTGAATCTGTCTGTTTATTAAACTCAGAGGTGTTTATTAAACTCAGAGGTCCTACATGTCGTAAATAAAAAATAAACCTCTCAAGTTTGGGAAGTTTTGAGGTGTTGCAGCTCGCGCGGTACGTGCTCCGACATCTCTGATGAGGAAGTCGAGTGAAGTGTGTTTTGAAGAATCACTGTGTTCCCCTAAAGTACTGTTGGTAGTAGACCTTTCAGCTCGTTATGTCAGGGGTCTGTGCTGAGACATGTCACTTCTGACAGCTATCATTAACAAAAGTATGTTTTGGACCTGTATAGTGATAATGCCATCAGGAGTGCATTGGAGTTCAATGTAAATATCATACTTTGAAATATACCATATGGTGCTGCCACTAAAGTACCGCGACATGCCGCATTGTTTCACAATGTTGTTTAAGTGCCACATTATTGCATTCTGACCGCAGCAACGTTCCATTTCGACGTGTAACATTGTTTCATCTGAAAAGCTTTGGAAGTGTAACATTGTTTCAGTTTAAGAGCGGTTTGAGTGTAACAGTTTAATTTTTGGCGCTGCGTGCTGTCACTCGCAGATCTGCATCGAGTACAGAACAGATTCACTAATAGGAATTGTATTGCCTTTGGGCGAATAACACTAGGACACCACAGACACTCCTGGGAAGTCGTGGAACTGGAAAAGCGCGAATGATAGGGAATTCGGTGACGTCATTAAATAGCGGGGGAAGGGGATGGTTCGAAGGGAGGGCCCTCGAGCGCGCCCGCGTGAATTCTCAAGCCACGCCTGTGCGTGTGTCTCTCTGCTCGACTGTTTATAATGGACTGCATGCTGCACACTATATACTTTAAAATGCAAAATCATGCTTTGGTCAATTATAATTGACATACTGAGTCCTCATGAGATGAACATTCAAAATTATGACTTAATATGTGAAGATAAAATAATGATGAAAGTCATCATTTCGGTTTTTTTTACATCTCATTTTCAACCCTTTATTTCATAATTATTACTTGGTGACAGTATTGGGAAATTTTATTCTTATTTTTCTTAGTTTATGTCTCAGAATTCTGACTTTTTTCTCAGAATTGTGAGATGTAAAGTCAGGATTGCGGGATGTAAAGTCAGGATTGCGAGATGTAAAGTCGGAATTGCGAGATGTAAAGTCGGAATTGCGTGATGTAAAGTCAGAGTTGCGTGATGTAAAGTCAGGATTGCGTGATGTAAAGTCAGGATTGCGAGATGTAAAGTCAGGATTGCGAGATGTAAAGTCAGGATTGCGTGACGTAAAGTCAGGATTGCGAGACGTAAAGTCAGGATTGCGTGACGTAAAGTCAGGATTGCGAGACGTAAAGTCAGGATTGCGAGACGTAAAGTCAGGATTGCGAGACGTAAAGTCAGGATTGCGTGACGTAAAGTCAGGATTGCGTGACGTAAAGTCAGGATTGCGAGACGTAAAGTCAGGATTGCGTGACGTAAAGTCAGGATTGCGTGACGTAAAGTCAGGATTGCGTGATGTAAAGTCAGGATTGCGTGATGTAAAGTCAGGATTGCGAGATGTAAAGTCAGGATTGCGGGATGTAAAGTCAGGATTGCGGGATGTAAAGTCAGGATTGCGGGATGTAAAGTCAGAATTGCGTGATGTAAAGTCAGGATTGCGAGATGTAAAGTCAGGATTGCGAGATGTAAAGTCAGGATTGCGTGACGTAAAGTCAGGATTGCGAGACGTAAAGTCAGGATTGCGTGACGTAAAGTCAGGATTGCGAGACGTAAAGTCAGGATTGCGAGACGTAAAGTCAGGATTGCGTGACGTAAAGTCAGGATTGCGAGACGTAAAGTCAGGATTGCGTGACGTAAAGTCAGGATTGCGTGATGTAAAGTCAGGATTGCGAGATGTAAAGTCAGGATTGCGTGATGTAAAGTCAGAATTGTGTGATGTAAAGTCAGAATTGTGTGATGTAAAGTCAGGATTGCGAGATGTAAAGTCAGGATTGCGTGACGTAAAGTCAGGATCGCGAGACGTAAAGTCAGGATCGCGTGACGTAAAGTCAGGATCGCGAGACGTAAAGTCAGGATTGCGTGACGTAAAGTAAGGATTGCGTGACGTAAAGTCAGGATTGCGAGACGTAAAGTCAGGATTGCGTGACGTAAAGTCAGGATTGCGAGATGTAAAGTCAGGATTGCGTGACGTAAAGTCAGGATTGCGAGACGTAAAGTCAGGATTGCGTGACGTAAAGTCAGGATTGCGAGACGTAAAGTCAGGATTGCGTGACGTAAAGTCAGGATTGCGAGACGTAAAGTCAGGATTGTGAGATGTAAAGTCAGGATTGCGTGACGTAAAGTCAGGATTGCGTGACGTAAAGTCAGGATTGCGAGACGTAAAGTCAGGATTGTGAGATGTAAAGTCAGGATTGCGTGACGTAAAGTCAGGATTGCGAGATGTAAAGTCAGGATTGCGTGACGTAAAGTCAGGATTGCGAGACGTAAAGTCAGGATTGCGTGACGTAAAGTCAGGATTGCGAGACGTAAAGTCAGGATTGCGTGACGTAAAGTCAGGATTGCGAGACGTAAAGTCAGGATTGTGAGATGTAAAGTCAGGATTGCGTGACGTAAAGTCAGGATTGCGTGACGTAAAGTCAGGATTGCGAGACGTAAAGTCAGGATTGTGAGATGTAAAGTCAGGATTGCGAGACGTAAAGTCAGGATTGTGAGATGTAAAGTCAGGATTGCGTGACGTAAAGTCAGGATTGCGAGACGTAAAGTCAGGATTGCGAGATGTAAAGTCAGAATATAAGTTTCTCACAATTCTGACTTTATATCATTTTGACAGAAAATAGATGTATTAATTAGGGGTGCTCCGATTGATCGGCAACCGATCTCGATCGGCCGATAATCGCTTTGGGATGATTGATCGGCGGTCTCTAAAAAGGCCGATCTCATGAACCGATCGCATGCTGACGACACATAAACCCGCACCTGCCGTGAGAGCTAGGGCATGATATGCAGCGACACCGTCTCATTCTCTTTCCAGCGCGGGTAAAATAATTATAATGCTGAAGGTGAGGTACAATTCATATTTCTATATTAAATAACTTACGTCTCACAGAAAGTTTTCAAATGACTGCGTAAGTTCACAAACAGCGCGAGTGAATCACCGCGTGCGCGCGCTCTCTCTCCCTTTCAAACTGCTCAAATGGCTTCATATCATCGCATCTGCACTAAAATCAAGCTGCACAGTTGACAGGATTTGCCACTTGCACAATCGAGGCAGTGTCGCATCGTCACTAAAGTTTATCATTTGCATTTATTTTTAAGTCTTGCCAGTGTTCAAACCGCTCAGCACTCGCGCGCTCTCCAGACCGTGAGCGCGCGCCCACACACACACACACACACACAGGCCATCTCACAAAAAGCTTGCGAGAACAAATTGCGGTGAAATGGTCAGATACACACAAATGTATGTACTAAATTACCGTCTTGACGAGAATGCACGTAAACCCCGTCGTGACTCGCGAGTGAACGTTTGTGCAGCTGCATGTAACGTTAACTGTAACCGTGTTCACTCTTAAAGTGACAGCTGTCGAATAAACTGCTGCTGTCTCTGAGTTTCTCTGTCTTGTGGTGTTTGATGAACCTTTATGACACTCACTGCTCTTGAATGACTAACTTTTGCAACCTTAAGTGTAAGGATTAATCTAATTTAATTTATTCAGGGAAGACCAATATAAATTTACATTTGATTTCTTATTAAATGTCTTTAGTATCTCTTATCTCAATACTAATGTTAGACCTACCTGAAAATTTGTCTTTAAAAACAAAAATGCACTGCATGATCAAATATTTAGGTGAGATAATTATATACATTTATTATATACATTTATTTGGGAAAGATGGCCTACAGTAGCCTTAAGTTATCTCATTTTCTAAAATAAACACTTGGTGGTTCTTCAAGATCTTGACTCTAGCCTATTTCTACAGTTTTTTTTCTCAATACAGTTAATTTAGAGTTAGTTTCATTTCTACAAATGGTGCAAACTCTGCAAGATTATAGATAAAAGATTCCCATTCCCCTGCCATTCTGTGATCGGCAGTGATCGGCAATCGGCAGATCATGATCTTGGTGATCGGTAATCGGTGATCGGCCCCAAAAATGCTGATCGGAGCATCTCTAGTATTAATCATTAATATTATCATAAGTAACTGTAATTGAATTACTGATTACAGTTATTCCCCAACACTGCTTAGCATTTTTGCCTTTTATGTCATAATTAAGATTTTTTTTGTGGCAGAAATGGCTTTCATACATGTTTATGTTTACTTTTCTCAGTGTGCAAAAAGTATGAACAAGCACATGTCGGTTGTTCCTTGTGGTAAGACTGCACTATTTAATCAACACCTGAATGATTTTTTGCAGTTGTTCCTTGTACGTCACACACAGAGCTCAAAGTACAATGCCAATAAGGAGGAAATATGTAAAGGAATGTCTTTATATGACAGACCTGATAATGTACTTCACCAGAGATTGTGAATGTGAAGAAGCTTCTTTTAGTGTTCATCAGTCAGACCGTTTCCTGGTGTGTTATATCACACTGGAAATGAAAGTTCAATTTGAGCACATTGTATTGTGGGAGACAGTACCTCATGCAGTATGTTATGTTTACATAACGTGTGGATGTAGATATTAATGCAGAATATAGTAAGATGGTACCATGCTGAGTAAAACAAGCCCTTGTTCTGAGAGGAAACTGATATTCCATCATCAGTGTTTCCATAGACTCCCAAACGCACCTGGTGTGTTATAGTGAAACTAGACACTGTGATGAGAGGAAACTGTAAACCATCACTGTGTGTGAAGCAGAGCGCTTATTAACATTTACTATGGTCGTAGAAACAATAATTACCACCAAAACACCATAGTTACTACAGTTAACCATTATGCATTAATATGAGTTCTCATTCAAACTGTGTATGAAGCTTTTTTTTGGTGGCTTTATTTTAATAATAGCTGTATGGACTGTATGGTATTTTGCTGGTTAATGTTTATAAGCATGTGTGAGTCTGTATGGAAGCTTATGCGTAGAAGAATTCAATTTGCAATGCAATATGAAAAATGGCAATGCGTTTCAGTATTTCAATTTACATTTTACATACCATGTGTGCAACATTTGTTGCAAAATGATAATTCAAATTGAATAATATAATTTAAATTTGCTATTGCATACACTAGTTTTAAAGCAGCACTAGGTAACTTTTGCTCTCTGGGTCCCTCTACAGTTTGGAAACAGTATTGTCCTCTACTACTGTCGTAAACTCTGTCATCCTACATCAGGGGATGCATATAGCACGTGCATTTGTTGACATGACAACTATGATAGCCCTGAACACTGCAGGAGGAGTTCACATGCAGGTGTTCTGCTTGTGTCGTGTGTGAAATGTCTTCATCCCAGGTACAGTGGCATATGTTTCAGCATGACATATGAATATAATTTCATGGGTTAAATTTTTTTTTTCAAACGCCAAATGATCGCGATGCTCACGTTTACAAGCCAGTGTCATTATAGTAGTCTAGTCTATTGGTTACCGTTTTACAGAATCTATATGATACTTCAATTCAATGTTTGAGTGGTAGGTAATAACATATATCGTCAATATAATATCAAGCTACCATAGATGAATCTTCAAATTTGAAAAGTCGATTTGCATTATAGCTTGAGGCAAGACAAATAAACAAATATCACAGACATGTTAGGTATTGTAACGAGTAGGAAAATAGTGTGGCCCCTTTAAGAGCGTTCGCCCCGGTTGGAGCGCCTGCGTTCTGTGTGTGAACACTGCGCCTCGAGCTCCCATGTGTGCGGATTATTTTCTGTCTTCTGTTGCAAACATTAATTTATTTTTGTTTTGGTGGGTAATGCTGTGGACGGAAGTGGAGTTTGTGCCGGACTCTTGTGGGGTTTCTGCGGGGAATAAAGTGCGGGCTGTTTGATGTCAATCGCCTCCGTGTTTGCATCGACTCCAGTTGCGTTGAGTGAGCTATCCGTATTTTTAACCGGGACACACGCGTTACAGTATCCTAAAATATGATTTTGTACGTCTTATGTATTTACTTGCAAGAATGTAGCCCCTACCAAACTTGTACACGCCGTTTAGACGTAGGCTAACCCTAACCCTCGCACGTCCGAATTTAAGGTGACGTATAAAAATAAAGTGACGTATATGCCGTAAAGCAGTCGAATTTTGTAGTTCTTATTTTTCTCGGGTTACTACCCGAAACCCGAAGTTTAAAAGTACGATTAAAAACGATACAGACCCCGTCAGGCTATGGCAGACGTGTCATTCAACCTATTGTAAGTCGATGATGAAGTCAAAATGAAAATGAAAATGTATTACAGAAATTATTAAATGTGTTTAACATGTTCAAGCAAAAATTGTAGCAAAATGATCATTTAAATGTTATTTTTCTTAAAGGTCCCGTTCTTCGGGTTTTTTTGAAGCTTTGATTGTGTTTACAGTGTGCAATATCTATAAAAATATAGTATTTTTAACACAATGTACTTATCTGTATACCGCTGTTTTCACTGTCCTAAAACGGCTCATGACTTCCTTTATTCTATGAAGTCCCTCCTTCAGAAATACGTAACGAGTTCTGATTGTGCCAGCGGTTCCCGTGTTGTGATTCGACAGCAGCTTAGCGCACGTAACTTGCACGGAAAGGTCACGCCTCTTAACGGGAGATATATGCGCTTAATGATCTCTACAGCGTCCCTGGGAAAGCCAAACAAAGGTGATTTGACTCCGGGATGAAAATAACAGCGTCTCGACGACATGGCGACAAACACACTCAAACGCAACACTTCCTTTTCTCCACGCGACACTTCCTCTTCTCCACGTGGGACAGCAACAAGACCACGCCCCCTTTTTTCACGTATTTTTGTGGGCAGAGGTTAGTCTGTTCTACTGTTCTACTGACGTCATTTATGAAGGAAGTACCAGGATGTAGTCCAAGCCAGCCGTTCGCTGTAGGCTTTGAAACGGAACTTCTGTTAAATAAAATATCTCGCTTGGCATTGAACTTTGAGCTTTATAATTTTACAGGTATTATTTATGCTCTAACAGCAACATTACACACTAACTAAAGTTTGAACAGTGGGATCACGAAGAACGGGACCTTTAATTGCATTTACACTCACAGTTAAGATACTTGCATTTTCATTATATGTCCCGCAACGAATGTAGCAAAATGTAAAAAAAATTCAAAATGCAATCCGAGCCGATCAAGTCTCCGCCCCTTTTTGTCAATCATCGCATCAAGGCGGGGCCAGGCGTTGGAAACATGGCGACCGCAGAGCTATTAGAGCGAGGCGTTTACTGGCAGATGAAGTGGAGCAAGAACACAGAAATGATCGCGAAATGATTACTGTCAGTGACTGTTCTGTTAGACCAGCACGTTATTAGAACCATAGATATTTATGGTTAGAAGAAAGTCTCGCAGAGAACACGCCTGGCTCGTGCACCTTAACACAAGCGCGTGTTTGCTGAAGTGCTGAAGTGAGCGGTGGTTTACAGCAGGTTATTTTACCCTCAAACAATCTTAGACAAGCTGTCCATGATTATTGTTTGCTAAATCAGTATGGCTGTATTTTTTCTCTCTTTTTACCATTCTGATTGTTGTTTCATGCATCAAATATATTAATAAAACGATGTGTCGTCCATCTGGATGGTGATGGGTGTTATCCTGGCAGAGCGTTGTTCAAGCACCCATCTGTGGACTCGTTCCGCCACCTCTGGCCAGCTTGCTTTCGGTCCGCGATTAGCTTTCTTTGTTTTCTTGATTACAGTTAAAGTAAGCTTTGCTTTTCGCCAGTCCCTCACAAGTTTCTCACTCACTCCAAACTTTCTTTCTGCTGCTCGATTACCGTTTTCGGCTGCATATTTTACTACCTGCAGTTTGTAATTTGCAGAATAGGATTTTCTTTATGGGGGGCATTTTGTTTGTGTTCAGTCTTTAAGTTAATATTTCAGTTTTTTCAGTTTTCAGTTAATTTTTCAGGGCTACAGGAGCAGCATAGAGCACTCTCTCACAGCTGTAGACGTAGCTAAATGTTTATTCTTGTCAGTCAGTATGAATTCATTTTGATATAGAAGTCACAGGACCAGCCAAACTATGAAAAAAAGTGTGACTTATAGTCTGGAAAATACGGTACAAGCTCATTGCTTTCAAATTTTCATGTTCATGTCCAATTTTTAACTATAAGGAAACTCATATTTACGATAATTCCTATAGCACGTGAAGGCAACATTAAATGTGTTAATCTGTGTATGAAGCAATTTTTTTTTTGTATTAGGTTTTGTATTAACCCTCTAGGTGCACGGTCGAGTTTACTCGACAAGATGCGGCACTGAATAAAACGGCCAATTTTGTCAAATAGGGTGTCAAAATTTTGTTCTACCTCCCCTCCACTAGATGGCAGACATGTCATACTTCATCCCGACTCAAAAAAACGTCATGCTTCTATACAAAATCTTCGAGCAAGAGCACATTGAATCAGTGCGAACAAACGCGGAGCTAGTGTGCGAGTGAGACATTTTTGAGTAATATTGTCAACGTCAGCAAGTATTTGCATTAGATTATTATTATTTTCTAATGGCATCAATAAAGCTTACCCGCAATGAAGTGTTGGGTCTTCTATTTGCGGCCCCTGATTCTGAAGGGGAATATCTGCCTTCAGAATATGACATGATTCTGAAAGTGAAAGTATAGGCCTACACCAAGCCCAAACGGTGAATCCTTTGCCCAATGTAGATGGTCATTTGCCCAATGTCAGTGGTGGAAACAATGTTTCCCGGGGTCGGAGTGTTCGTCGCAAAGTTACCAGGTGTGTTATGGTGCGTTCACACCGGACGCTTGAACATTTTGAGTTTACTCGCTTCATTCGCGCGTGAAATTCACGTGTGACAACTACACAACAGATGCGAATTCGCGTCAAGTGAGGGGCTTCTGCCCTATATGAGCCAGCTCGTCTTTTTTGTAAAAAATACTACTATTAATGTGTGACAAAACGTAGTTTAAAGACTTTTTCAGGCGATAATATAGTTGTTTAAAGCTCAAATCTGTGGTTATTTTATAAAAAGAGTGCCTATTTAAGCATTTTATCTGGCGTTTTCGGAGTTGTGAGATCCAGGGGATCAGCGGCGCTCAGCGCTCGTTTACCCGGCGAGACCCACCTTTCCTCGGCTAGTTCTTCTCACATTTGCCGCTGGCTCTGGCTCTTTTTTTCTGCTCCTGTCTCGTTGTGAAATGGCTCACTTGGATCACAATGGCTCACAATAACTCATTTTCTTCCATGCATGATCCTTTTTATTCCTTTATTCCTTTTATTCCTGTTCCTCTAGTGATAAGATGATGTATCATACAGCTCCGGGTATCCACATACGGCCACGATTATCTTGTCCTCCATTGTTGTTTGGATTTCTGCCTCCGCTTGTAAATGCGTCACTACTAGAGCAAGCTCGTGATTGGTTAACGCGGCGCGAAATATCCGCCAGAGTTCAGATTTTTCAACTTGAGCGATTTGCGCCGCAGAATGCCATTTCGCGTCTCTGCATTGACTTAACATGTAAATCACTCGCGCGAATCGCGTCCGGTGTGAACGCACCATTAGTGTTGTGGGGAACGAGACGGGAGATTTTTACCGTGCTAGCCGTGAAGCTTTGTCTTCTGACCGTGTGCCTTTCCGCAATCGCGGCGACAGTATTGTGGTGGAGACTTTGTCTAATACCACTGGGTATGTTAGACAAGGGCGAAGTATTCATAGGACAGTTAGGGGGCAACGTGGAGGCAGGGTGGGGAGTCGCAATGACAATTACAGTAGTCCGAACTGTGCAACATCTTGATGTGGGTCTGGCTTGTCAGGCTAAAATATATTTAAAAAAAAAGTTAAATAAAAATATTTTTATTTGGCCATCTTATCTTATCTTTGGCCTACAGGTCTCATAATCAGATCACTGAGGTGCTCTATTAAATGATGTAGGCTAAGCAACGGCTCCACCACAGCACTGAGTGTACAGGGAGACATTTAAGATAATCTAGACATTTAAAAAATATTTATTAAATATTTTTCTATGAATCTATTAGTCTGCCTTTATATTGCTTTAATGTGTTAATGTGCGACGTGTAAAAGAATAGTTTTATTCAATGGATTATAAGGGTGCTTTCACACATGGTTCGATTGCCTGGACTGAACCCGAGTTCGATTGCTCCCCTGTCCCCCCGCTGGACTGCGTTCATATTAGGGATGCTCAAAACGCTTAATTTTCCTGACCGACAACCGCCGCTCATTATCCGATTATTAATCATTAACTGATAAGATTATAATATTGAATTGGCAAGTCGGAAGTGGGGGTGCTGCAAAGGATTGCACATTTTTGTTCATTTTATTCATTTTTAAAATTTAATAATTTACTTGTAATAAACATTTTAAGTGGCCCATTAAAAAGTATTATTTATTTGTTGAATTATGTTTTTAAACGATTCCGCTCATTTCTGAAGCCCATTCCGCTCAGCACCGCACGCTCAACCCAGAACTCCCTTTGTGACATGCTGGATAAAATATAAGCCTATCTGAAATAAATAGCTAGGGCTGCCCCTGACTAAAGTTTTTTTTTCTTTTCTAGTAGTTCATTTAAGCCGTTGTTCATTCTGCGCCGCCGCCTCCTCCATGTCATTGTCTCTTATAGGCTATTTGCTTATTATTTATTATATCCGGGCAATTTGGTTGATTAAACATAGATTAAAATTAGGATACAATTTATACAAAAACGAAATTCACTTTAAAGAAAAGTTTTGTTTTGTTGAAAGCCTATTGAAGTGTTATTGAACTTATTGAAGACCCCCGTCTTCTGACATTATGCATCTTATGTGTCCTGTTCACTTTTTAACGTAAATTAAATAAAAAAATAACATTATAATATTTAAACTGAAACTAATTGCGTGTTTTAATGGCTACAAGCATAGTAGGCTATAGTACAGAGAAATGTCATGTCAGACGTCATTTTACCGCTGAGCAGTTCATGAGTGAAGCTCCGCTTTGCTTTGCTCGCATGCTCTGGTAAGGTTGGCAGGTTTTTTGCGTTAATTTTTATTTCCTGTCGCTGTGCAAGCTCGTTTAATGTATATGACTGTGTAAACCTTTTATTTAAAGGTTTAATGTAGGCCACAGTCCATTGCATTACGATTGCAAGAATAATCAATATTGGGAAAATTGTGATATGCAGACAAAAAAACCTTTTTAAACCGTTTAACTGATAGTATTAATCGGTCAAAATTCATACTATCGTTTAAACGGTCAATATGAGCATCCCTAGTTCACATTATACTATTTGGGTCCGAACCGGGGTGCGTTTGCAGCAGCTGTTTACCTGGTTGCTTGGTAACAACAGCGAGCGTGAAGGCGGCAAAATGCATAGCATTGCTCACCTCACTAGGGCTGTAATCAACCAAAGAAAATCTTGGTCGACTTAAGTCCTGAAATGTTAGACTAAAAATCGACTAAAAATGACGTTAGGAAAAAAAAAAGTTAAATTAATTATCCAAATCAAATCAAATCACTTTATTGTCACACAGCCATATACACAAGTGCAACAGCAGGTGAAATTCTTAGCTGCACACTGTGCGCAGTACTTGGTAGCCTTGTTGTCTGCCTAAATGAATTATAAATAAACATAAAAAAAACTAGTAGGCTATTTGGAGTATATTAAATCGTTTTTGACCTGATTATTTTTCACTGAAATTAGTCTGACACGAGTCTTTCGGCTCTGACAGCGTTGCATCACGTGCACCATCATAGCCTATGATTTCCGAAAACATAGTACTATGTTGTCAACTAGTGATATCATCACAAGAACTTTTGAGGAATATGCAACATAATTTAGACAATTGTTTTTGTCATATGTATTATAATAACTGACAGACACTATCATTTCAGCTGCTCTGTGCAGGCTGCAGCTCGAACATAGGATCAGCTCAGCTTCCCGGCTGAGACACGAATAGACTATTAACTTAAAGCTTTTACTCTTAAACACAAAAGGCACGTCCACTTTAATAAAAAAGGAATATGCCAGATCAAGAGCAGAAAAAAACGCTCTCACAATTAAATAAATAATATACAGCAAACTAGCCTTCTTCAATCTGTCTCTCTTCACCAGTGGGTTGGGCTAATCCAAAAGAAGTGGAAACAAGGGGGTGTTCTGAAGACAGACTGTTACCTGTGAAACAGGGGTGCTCTGAAAACACCCCCATTAGCAATTAGTGCTTTCCACCTGATGAAATGAACGTGGCAAAACCGACAGTACAGATCCACTTTGGCAGCACGACTGAAGCGTGGTGTTGTGACGCTTCCCCTCATGTGTATGTTGATTGGCGTTCCTCAAGTTTACCGCTATGGGCGTGCGTTTGAGCCAGCGGGGAATGAAAAACAAAGGACCAGCGAGAGACTTCTCTTCACCAGTGGGTTGGGCTAATCCAAAAGACGTGGAAACAAGGGGGTGTTCTGAAGACAGACTGTTACCTGTAAAACAGGGGTGCTCTGAAAACACCCCCATTAGCAATTAGTGCTTTCCACCTGATGAAATGAATGCGGCGCGGCAAAAAAACCCCAACCAATCAGAACTTTGGTCGAGCCAGAACGTATCGACTAATCGACTGGGAGATTACAGCCCTACACCTCACTTTTATATTTTTGTTTTTGAACCATTGGTTTTGTTTCCAAAGCTTCAGTACGTAATGGCACTTGCGCCCATCTGCCGCGAATGTACTGCAAATGCTCTAAAGAACGCTGGAGACGAGCAGAAATGAGATCTACAGCTCTCTGCTTGCAGTACATCAGTCACGCTCGCCAGGAAAATGAGCGAAACACATATTTTTATCAAATCATAACTCAGCACTGAATAAAAACTCTGAAATGGAATTTGGGAAAAAGTTAATAGATTTCATAAGGCCCTAAAGAAATGCTTTTCTCAAAGCTGAGTTTGCATTACTGGAGGCCTTGTGTTGCGTCTGGAGTTTATGATGTAAATGTTTTCTCTGTTAGTTCATTTAGCTTGTTTGCTTCTGATCGATTCTACTTCAGAAAGGTTTTAAAGTCCAGAATTTCCATTTCCATCCCAGTGAACACACACACACACACACACACACACACACACACACACACACACACACACACACACACACACACACACACACACACACACACACACAGAGAGAGATAGATCTGGAGCGGAGTGTCCTTGTCTCTCATCTGCCCTCTCAATGGTTTCATACTCTGGACATACCCAAGGATGTAAAATACACACACCTGCCACTGGTGTTTTTCCATAATGTGTGTAAGGTCATGTTTTTGTACGGAAGTCATCTCTGTGGTGAAGATTGGATCAGTGGCTGAATATCCATAGGATGCCGCTTACATCTGTTCCCCGCCAAGAGATGATGTTGTCATATCCTCTTCCCCTGGCTTAACCTGCTTGTTATGCTTACAGATCATCCCCAGAGATCATGAGCACACAATAGGACACATTTCAAAATAATTTAGAAAGTGGAGCAGTTATTCATCAAAAGTTCAAATGTAGGCAATGGCTGTGTTTGCTCAACAGGACATGTTTGGTGTTATCAGAACACTAAGAATAGCTCGACACTGTCAGTGACGAAGACACATTCAGCAGTTCAAAAGTCAAAAGTCAGGAACCGTGCAACGTGCGTTAAGCTGCTGTCGAATCACAACACAGGAACCGTGCAATGTGCGTTAAGCTGCTGTCGAATCACAACACAGGAACCGTGCAATGTGCGTTAAGCTGCTGTCGAATCACAACACAGGAACCGTGCAATGTGCGTTAAGCTGCTATCGAATCACAACACAGGAACCGTGCAACGTGCGCTAAGCTGCTGTCGAATCACAACACAGGAACCGTGCAATGTGCGTTAAGCTGCTGTCGAATCACAACACCAACGTGCGCTAAGCTGCTGTCGAATCACAACACAGGAACCGTGCAACGTGCGTTAAGCTGCTGTCGAATCACAACACAGGAACCGTGCAACGTGTGCTAAGCTGCGGTCAAATCACAACACGGGAACCGCTGGCACAATCAGAACTCGTTACGTATTTCTGAAGGAGGGACTTCATAGAACAAGGAACTCATCAGCCTGTTTTTAGGACAGTGAAAACAGCGGTATACAGATAAGTCAATTGTGTGAAAAATACTGTGTTTTTTTACACGCGAAACATGAACACATGTTATATTGCACACTGTAAACACAATCAAAGCTTCAAAAAAACACAAAGAACGGGACCTTTAATAATCGGATAATGAGCAGCGGTTGTCCTTTGCTGTACCTGAAGTTGCTGCATTGGCTGCTGTCTGTAGATTCCCTCATCCACAACTCGTATTCTTTTGGATGTTTAATACGCAAATGTTTTAACAGCGGCTATTGTTTAGGGTCCTAATTGACAAATTGACATTGCAAATTGAACATGTAGCTCAACTTGAATCGCCTTCTTTTGACTGAAAGTACTGCCGAATAACACGTTTTTTGTTCCGTTTTCACTTTCTCATAGCCGAATGCATTCGAATGGTCCACCTAGTAAAAACTAGGGATGCAACAATACAGTTAGTCCGCGGTTCAATACATACCTCGGTTTTTAACCACGGTTTTCGGTTCGGTTCGGTTCTGATGGCTTGTCACATCAGTTTTTTGCTATTCTATTTTTAAGCAACAGGAACAGCAAGAGGTTAAGGAGAAAAAAGACTATTTTTTAATTGCAGTACTCTTTCTTTATTTTACTTAAAAGAATTGAAAAACCTTACTTAAACTTAAAACTTTACTTAAAAAAAAACCCTTGTACACATTCCTAGTGTATTGTAAAATATAAAATAAATATAAAATTTACACTGGCTGCTCAGAGCAGTACAACAGCATTTAAGTATGAAATTGAATGAATAAATGTAAAAATAAAACACTACATAGACTTCACTATAAAATATACATTGATTCTTATTAAAGCTACTCTATTAAAGTTTTTCAGTCAAGAGCAGTGAGTGGTTTTCTCTTTGTCTTTTGTTGTTGTATTAACATTAAAGGGATAGTTCACTCAAAAATGAAAATTCTGTCATTGAGAAATGAATACAGGTTTAGAAAAATATTAGAGTGAGTAAATAATGACATAATTTTAGAGGTGAACTGTCCCTTTAAGGACAGCATGTTCACTATAGGCTGCGCTGCTGTCAATTTAAGACCTGCGTGCATTTAATATAGCCTACAGACACGCCGATTTTACTTTCACTTTAGACATAACCGACTGTTTATGTTGACCTTGTGTGTATTTGACAGTATTAGCGAAGTAAGACTACTTAGTCCAGTAATCACATGTTTGACAGGCGTTTAGTGCATGCGCTCTGAAAAGCGAATATTTAACCAGCAAGGCTGTAAAACGCATGTAAATAATGAACTTTCGTGATTGTGAATAACTATAGTGTTCCGTGAGTGTAACTCTATCACTAACGTGTGATTTGAATGTATGTCGCGTTGTTCAGTATTGGGAGGCAAATTATATAATTTGTAGAAAAATAATTAATTAAATGCAAAACCGGAAAAAACGCAATTCACAAGCGCGTATTGAACCGTGAATGCCGTACCGAACGGTTCAATATTATATTGAGTATTGTGGCATCCCTAGTAAACACGTTCCCGTAATCAACGGCGGCGTCATTCCGTTGACCAGTGTAGCACTTGTAGTGTAAGCCTAGGGTTCGGTTCGGTGGAAACTGAACCCCGTCAAAAAGCCCAATATTTGGCCGAACCCGAATCCTAGATTCGGTGCATCCCTAATTATAACACTGGTGTATTTAGGTGGAATACAAGCGTGTTCATTTAGTTAGAATCAGTGTTGAAGATATTTTTTGCTTGAAATATTTTGAATCTATTTGTTTTTTGTCACACTTTCACAACATACATTTGGTAAGACTCGAGCTAATACATAAATGTGTTGAGACGATATATTTAAAAAATGGTCAAACGTCTAAAAAATATCGAGATGGATCTTTTTTTCCACGGTAAATGATGTCATGCACTAATGCGTCCAGTTTTTCTGTTCACTGATGAATGTCTCCTGACAGCTGTAATGTTGTTGCTCAGGTTTGTTCTGGAACATTCCATTGAGGAATATCAACTGGGCAGTATGTTTGTATAAAAACACAGACATGAATCTGCATTACAGCATGAGTCTCTGGGGGCGGGGCTGTCCCTCGGGTCAGACGGATGATTAGGACTGTGGCTAACAAAGGTGCTAACGTTGATGTTTGAGACCCGTCTCGTGTGCATTTGAAAGCTCAGGTGGAAAACTGCATCACACTCATGCACTGCCGCAGACATGACAGGACTCGAGCCATCAGCTCTTGTGCTTCGTCCTGCCAAACTAATGCTTTACCAGTCAAGGACAACATTTATATTTACTGGTAATAAAACTATCATTATTAGTATTAATAATTATGTATGTTAAATCATTAATATTAGTGTATAATTAACGCATAAAATAATATATACACTACTGTTCAAAAGTTTGGAGTCGTAAGATTTATAAAAAAAAACAGAAAAACAGTAATATTGTGAAATATTATTACAGTTTAGAATAATGGTTTTCTATTTTAATATACTTTTAAAATGTACTTGTCAGCATCATTACTCCAGTCTTCAGTGTCACATGATCCTTCAGAAATCATTCGGATATGATGATTTGAACTTTTGCAACATACATTGTACAAATGTGTTGAGAAGATGTATTTAAAAAGTCTAAAAAATATTGAGATTGATCTTTTTTCCACGGTAAATGATGTCATGCACTAATGCGTCCAGTTTTTCTGTTCACCTGATGAATGTCTCCTGACAGCTGTAATGTGCAGCAGTGCATGAGTGTGATGCAGTTTTCCACCTGAGCTTTCAAATGCGCGCAAGACGGGTCTCAAACATCCACGTTAGCACCTTTGTTAGCCACAGTCCTAATCATCCGTCTGACCCGAGGGACAGAATGATTTCTGAAGGATCATGTGACAATGAAGACTGGAGTAATGATGCTGAAAATTCAGCTTTGATCACAGGAATACATTACATTTTAAAATTATATTAAAATTGTAATAATATTTCACAATATTACTGTTTGTACTGTATTTTTGATCAGATAAATGCAGCATTGGTGAGCAGAAGAGACTTCTTTCAAAACATTAAAGAATCTGATTCTAAACTTTTGAAAGGTATCGCATTTTATATATTTTTACGCTTCACAATCGGTTTTGGTGCTTGATGAGTGTTAATTGTGGACCTTTTTCACCAGCATTCATACCTGGGTGTGTATCTGTATATACAGCTGTATACTACTAGCCCTGTATGAATTGCTAGAATTATTTTAAGGGGGGCTTCAGACTTATCCCTTAAAGCTACACTGTGTAACTTTTTTAGTTTATTCTTAGCTAAAAACACTTAGTTCTTTCAAAAATATAAGTGCTCATTAATGTATATTTACTTATTTCAAGTTATAAAGTATTCTCGTAAGTTTATAATATGCCATTGAAAATACATACGGGTAAGGGGTTCGAATGGGGGTCGCCATGTTGCCCCTCCATCTTGAAAGTACATTAGCCAAAGAGGGACATACCCGTAAATTCAAGCTTCGAGCTTTCGCGTTTTAACACTCGATGGCACCGTGTCTGGATTGAACTGGAAGCCATGTTAATCTTGGACTAAATCGGCCACCGTAGGAGTTAAACGAAATCGGAATTGGGAGGAACAGAACCTAATATTTACTGGATGGTCATATACCTTTTCACCGCTAGATGGGGGAAAATATCACACAGTGTAGCTTTAATAAACCATGAACAAATACATGGTGAACTACTGTATTTATTACAGTATTTTATTATCTGACATGCATTTGACAGTAATATTATTTATTTTTCTTAAGCGAAAAAGAACTTCAAATGCAGCCACAAATCTAACACTGCAAACTGAAAAAGGTATTTTAGTTGTACAATATAACTGTATAAAAAACAATGCAACAAATAAATGTAGGAATATATATAATTAGCGGTGGGCATAGATAATTTTTTTTTAATCTAAATAACTTCTGTCCCTTTAAGACCTGACGCACGCATATCCAAACACTGTTCCTGTGAGCTGGTTACGACTGTGTTTCCGTTAAAACTCACCAAGATGGGCATTGAGAAATTTTTGAGTGTATTTGGCCATTAATAAGATGGAAAAAGGAGCTCATTTTTGCACTTGTATGTCAGAAGCGGCTTTATTACGGTATGTGTGTGTGCGCTTCAGATGCGAGCGCGAAATCTGTGGTAATTAGTAGAATTAACGTTATGTGCAACCCCGCGCAAAATTCAGACCGGTCACACCAATACTAACAAAAGTCCAGCAGAACACGCGTTCACAATGTTTAGAGGGTTAAATGGACTGAATGAGAGGAGGCGGGTGTGTGTCACTCGCTGTCGGTCGGAGAGGAGAGCGCAGCTGATATCTATACTGTAGAAAATGAGTATTGTATCGTTTCAGATATTTCAGTATCAATACATAGCGAAATATGGATATTTTTGACAACACTAGTAGGCATACACACAGGTTCGAATACTCGTTCTCTCGCCCCCTTCAGTGCAATTCGGCTAGGTGTACATCCGCGTTAAAATATCAAATATATATATATAGCTCAATCAGAAAATAATCTCTACAACAAAACAAGTGAAAAATAAGCAACCATCTAGGCATTATTATTATTAGTAGAGACGTAGAGATTAGTAGAGATTATTACATAGCGACGTAGCTAAATCCACTGTACAGCAGTAGCCTAATATATTCTGTCAATTTAAAATGTTTTAAACCGAACTTTTATTTTGACGGGTTGCCATGAAGATATTTCAGTGTCTGTGTTCCTTACATGACAGTTTTCCCAAATGAAACGGTAAATTCTCATGAAGTGACAGTTTATGCGTTCGTGTCCTCATAGTGACCATAGACTGTGAATATGGACGTAGAGAAACTGGGGGAGGTTGCCGCTTGATAGTGACACACGGCAGAGATTACAAAGACAGCGAGCGAGTGTCACGTGCGCGAGGGCGGGCGCCATCCACACAGAGACGAAATACTGCTAAACAGCCAGTAAACAGCGGACATAGCCTACTGCTAACGCGTTTTAATTTCTTCTTCGCTGCTCTAAACAGTGGTTGCTTGTGGCAAAACAGCACAACTTCCTGAGTTTGCAATGCATTCGGAGCACCAAAGAAGAACCGCGCAGTGGTTAGGCAAAGCTCGCGGTCATAGCTAGGTCTTGTTTAAGAAAATGGTATCGGATCGGTACATGGGTTCAAGTACTCGCCGATACCGATGCCATAATTTTTTGTGGTATCGGGGATATTTCCGATACTAGTAACTCTAATTCAGATATGCCTTGAATGGTTAACTTAAGCCCCGTTTCCACCGAAATTACCCGGAACAATTTGTACCAGGAACCTTTTTTTACCAGAACTTTTTCCCCCCAGACCTGCTACTGTCTGCGTTTCCACTGCGGTCTAAAGTACTGTGAAGATTAGGCAAATTAGTCCGGTGACGGACAGTAATAATTTTTGTGTGAAACTGCAACAATAACAAGTGGAGGAGATTCAAGCAGCGCTGCTTTTGCTGGTTATGTATTGGTTTACTAAAGAGGTCATTAACAAAGCGGCGGAAAAGAGACGAGCACTGATACTAAAGCGTATTCTGAAAGCTCGTAAAGCTAGATTTTAAATAAGACAACTTATGTTATTATCAGCTATTACGGACATTGATTGTGAGATTTCTGAGATGAACGCACGCCATCGGACAGAAAGAGCAAGACTGATATTTACTGAACGCAGAACGAACCTCGCAAAAGTCTTGCCGGTTGAAATAAAATGCTGCGTGAGCTCAACCAATCAGCATGTTCAGCGCCCTAGTCCCACCCCCGAAAGTTCCTGAACTTTGAAAGAGTACTACCTCACGAGCAGGGCAGTTTGGTGGGGGAAATATTTACCCGGAACTTCATTTAGACCCTGGTTCCTGCGGTCGAAACACACAGAGCACCACCCCAAAGTTCCTCGTTCCTGGGGAAAGTTCCTGTGGTGGAAACGCGGCTTTAGAGTGTTTACTCCTTTCTTTAATGCTGACAGGCAGAAGAGTCGCTCTTCCTGATGACGCTCAAACAGACTCAATTCTACAGGTTTCTCTGCCTCCAATTTCTGATCACAATCACAAACCAGTTTCATAAACTCACAGATTGACAGCTGCTAAATCCCATCTGTCAGGAGGACAGGGGAGAGATGTTTTTGAGCATGTTTTCTGGAGAGATCTGAGAGCTTGTTCTGTTCCCCATCCCGTTCTATATCTGTACAGATGTCCAGGAAAACATGACTGCTGATTCAGATCTGCCGCCCACCCGCCTCTGATTATGAGCATCCTCCTCATGTGCCAGAGAACAGGGAGGATAACAACACTTATTCTTAGAAGAAGAATAAGTGTTTGTAGCTCTTGAAAATCAGATCACATTCTCAGACGCCCAATGATGTGATTCAGATGCTGTCTGGGAAACGCCTCTGAACCCTCCTCTCATAAAATAACAGTGGCATTCACAGAAGCCAGTGCTTTAGGAGCAGGGGCCTCTGCGTTCAGACTGTCCCTTTACTATGGAAAAGAGAACTTTTCTTACCCATTATTGGTGGCATTTGCTAATGGACCCCCCCTGTTGTGAAAATCAAATTTTTGGTGATGTTTGTGGGGTGTTTTTTTTTTAGGTGTGGTGTTTTTTTATATGCTTTAAGACAAACCATGTGCAAATTCATAAGTCAACACCGTTGCTGAGTATTTTCTCCTTAACTGCAGTGATCTAAAGACGGTCTCAAAAACACGCTTTGAAATCGCTGGTGTTTCTGACGTCATAAACTACCTTGTAACCAATCACGTCAATGCGTGGGTGGGCTTTAGCATATCATTAACTGCTGCAGAGGGGTTTTCAGAAAAGTCATGTTTTCCCGGTATATTTTTCTATTGATGTGAAAAATTGTGTGGGCTACATTTCACAATATAGTGTGTGTCTTTCTCCACTGATGTTCTGTGATGTTCAAAGCGTTTCTAATAGAACGATTCACTCAACTCGCGATGCGATACGATTCACGATGCTAATTTCACTATACGATTTTCTCACATTTTCTTTTTTAAACAAAAATGGTATTTAAGACATTAAAAAATGAGTGTCCTTTTATTTCTCAGACAAAATTCAGCATAGTCGGCACCAATAGCCTCGTGGGCAGTGCGCTGACATATAGTGCTGTTGCGCTTCGGGCGACCCGAGTTCGAGTCCCGGCTCGTGGACCTTTCCCGATCCCGTCCCCCTCTCTCTCTCCCACCTCACTTCCTGTCTACCTACTGTCCTATCATAATAAAAAAAAAAAAAAAAAATCTTCAAAATTCAGCATATTTCTTTGTAAAATTTAAATATATATAGTATGTCGCATCCTCAAAAAGTCCCTTCAAGGAGATCTTCCAGTGGTGTTTTCTTGGGAGGAGGTTGTTTCAGCTTCACCCTCGGAAAAGCAGAAATAAAAAGACTGGGTCAAATTTTAGTACAACAATGACAGGGGTTTCACGTTGTTATAAAGGCAAGATTTTAATAATAATTTGTATCCATTACACTTGCAAGAGTTGGAAAAACAGAACACATTTATATAAATATGTTATAATAATCAACAAACTATTGAAAAAAAATCCATGTGCAAATTTAGAGAAAGAGATAGTAAAATAAATACAACACCTGATTAGACGTGTGCCGGTAAACGGTAATACGATATACCGCAATAATGAACATGCACAATATTGTTATTGTGGGCACTTCAAAATACCGTGAATAATTATTTATTACGAATTATTCAGATTTTTAGAATACTTTACCCATCAACCGTTTAAAATGAACAACACGTCAAAGAGGAACACGCACTGATGTAAACAGACCGTGCATGAGCCGAGCACATGGCGGAGATGTGCTGAAGTGCACATTCACTCTCTGACAGCAGAGGCCGCTGATGGAACAGCAGAAATGCAGCCGTTTCCCCGGTAACCCTCGTAAACAAAACCATACGGTGCTCATCACATAACCTAATACTTAAAGTCCCTGTAAAGTCAAAACTAAACATGTGTTCTGAGTTTCTCACACCACAGATAAATGTGTTATTAACCACCCAGCCAAATTTGAATCATAAAAAAATCCGGGAAGTACATAAAATAGCTTATCTAAAACCTGAAAAAATGAGCAGCATTCTCTGCTCTCAAACGCTGGGGGTGTGTCCGCTGTCGGCGCCGAAACCACGCCCACTCGCGGGAAAGCGGCAGTAGCACACAAGACAACACTCACTGATCACGAGCGTCTATGATCACGACGCACCAGATGTCGGTGGGACGGGAGGATGACGGCCTGGGCGGGGGATAGTCGGTTCTGCAAAATTAATCCACCTCTTCATCGTTTTTGTTTTGTAAGCTGTTATGCAAGTTGTTGACTATAGTAACTAACAGTACTAACAGTAACTCGCGATCGAACTGATGCGAATGTGCTCTAGTTATGATCGTGTTAGGGGAGGAGTCAGGCTCGGTGGCTCCAGTGCGTCATCGAGCCACCGTTTTAGCCCCGCCCAGAAAATCCTGAACACAGCAACGGTGAAAAACTGTTTAACGGTCTAACTTCTGAATTCAGTACTTCATAGTTCACAGTCTTTGTAATGTGTTTCAGCAATACATTTCTAACATTTATAATGTGTTTAGAAACAAATCTCAGAATTGCCTTTACAGGGACTTTAATACTTAAAGACTTGAGGCTATTCATTTTCAAACTTAAACATTTTATATTTTAATCTGGACTAAATTACATGCCCTAGATGTTGTTTGAATATGTTCTGACTGTTGTTCAGTCACACACTTTACAATAAGGCTCCATTATTTAACATTAGTTCATTCATTAACAAACTGACAATGAAAAACACTTCTAAAGCATATATTCATCTTAGTTAAATGTACATTTCAGCATTTAATAACACATTATTAAAATCAAAAGTTGTAACTGTATTGTTTAATGGACCTGAGCTTACACTAACAGTTGCTTTTTTAAACTAACATTGACAAAGAATGAATAGCTACATTTTTACAGAAGTTATTCTTCTTTGATAATGTTAATGCGTTAAGTGGTGAGACATTATTGAAAAATGTGTTACCTATTGTTCTTTATAATTCTTTTGCACTTAATCTGTTTTAAATATTTGTTTACTTTATACATTTTTGTGTATTGCTTTATTGTATTTAAATGTTTGGTTCTTTTGTTATAAGAAAGTTATTAAACCTGTTATAGTGTGACAACACTTTTCCCCCAACTTATTTCAATATCGTGATAATACCGTATACCGTGATAAAAGCTTCAGCAATTAATCACAACATGAAAATTTGATACCGGCACATGCCTACACCTGATTCTGCAGCAGCACCACGTTCTCCTTCAGTCTGTGGAATACATCCTCGCGCTGGTCTTTCTCTTGTTGAGGAAAAGCCTGGAATCCATTCACTACGGTAGAAAACAGCCTTGTATCTTTCTCTGTGAAAACACTGATGCACCTTGTGATCTCCTTGGCAATCGCCCTCGACGCCGCGAGTGGGGCTGCAAATCCGCTGGTCAGTGTGGTTTGGCCTATTTTACATGCAGGCGGAGGTGACTGAAGCCTCTCACTGTGGTGATTATTAGTCTTAGTCAGAAAGTCAAAATATCGCTACACCTCCTATTTGAATTGGTAAACGCTGTTTTCGCTCTTCTTCGCGCCAATGTGCACGCACAGTCCGTAACGCTTGCTCATTGCTATCGTGCCTGTAAAGTGAGGTCACAGTATATGTTTCAGCGTCCCTGCTGTTTAAATCGCGTATCGCGATTAATTTAACATCTCAACCGACTTGAATCGTCACACATTTGTATCGATTTTCAACCGGCTCCGAATTAATTGTTACATCCCTAGTTTCTTAGGATGCTGACTCTGAGATAGTGAACGGGAACACGGTTTGAGTAACATTAGCACACATTATTAGCTGTTTTGATAGTCAGGCCAAAGGCTAATTATATTAATAACCGCTGTGTCCGAAGTTGTAAAGAGCGAGACTTAAAGCGCATTATTATTCTGATACATCAACTCAATATTCATGATTCCACATATACTAAATGAAGCAAGGGTGTAGAGTTGCATTCAAGCTATTTTAAGGCATAAAGAAATTTTTTTCCACAGGGAAAAACGTCCTTTATGGAATTTAACGTCCTTTATTTATTTTTATTTTTTTTTAAATAGCAATAATATTGTATTGTTGCTCAAGTATCGCAAAATCGAATCGTGGGGCCTCTGGCGATTCCCACCCCTACTGTGTTTGTGTGAAGAAAGTTTCTCATGTTGAATTCAGGGCAAGTTAACACGACAATAGTGCATTGACAGTTTTAAAAAATAGGGTCAAAAAGAGCCTGCTTTTATATAGCTATGAATCACCCATAATTCAAGCCACGGTTGCCAGGTCTGCAGTTTTTCCCTAAACACTATTTGACTCTAGAGCAGTGGAGACGTGTTTTCTGGAGTGACCAATCACACTTCTCTGTCTGGCAATCCGATGGACGAGTCTGGGTTTGGCAGTTGCCAGGAGAACGGTACTTGCCTGACTGCATTTTGCCAAGTGTAAAGTTTGGTGGAAGGGGGATTATGGGGTGGAGTTGTTTTTCAGGGGTTGTGCTTGGCCCCCTTAGTTCCAGTGAAAGGGACATTTTCCAAGTGCTTCAGCACACCAAGACAATTTCATGCCCCAAACTTTGTGGGAACAGTTTTGGGATGGCCCCTTCCTGTTTCAACATGAGCGTCGGTCCATAAAGACATGGATGAGCGAGTTTGGTGTGGAGGAATTTGACTGGCCTGCACAGTCCTGACCTCAACCCAATAGAACACCTTTGGGATGAATTAGAGCGGAGACTGTGAGCCAGGCCTTCTCGTCCAACATCAGTGCCTTACCTCACAAATGCGCTTCTAGAAGAATGGTCAAATATTCCCATAAACACACTCCTAAACTTTGTGGAAAGCCTTCCCAGAAGAGTTGAAGCTGTTATAGCTGCAAAGGGTGGGACAACTCCATATTAAACCCTACGGATTAAGAATGGGATGTCTTTAAAGTTCATGTGCGTGTAAAGGCAGGCGTCCCAACTTTTGGCAATATAGTGAATGTATGCTAGAATCAATTTGTCATGAAGTGAAGTGCAAAAAAATGCAAAAAAAAAAAATGCAATCGAGTTGTATACAAACATTTCATTTTTTTTATTTGGGTGTATTAGCCTATTATATCTGAAAATAAATAGCAGTTTAATATTATACCATTGTTGTTAATTGCAACCAATATTATTGTGTTTGCAGCATTATATGGGAGAGGTTTTTCTTCCATAAGAAAAATCTAACTATCGGTATAGACACTGGCCGACATCGTTCTAACTAATCGGCTATCAGTATCGGCTTTAGAGTTTAAAGTCATTTTATCACTCAAAGTTTTAAGTGATAAAATGATTGTTTCATCATTCTCAAGTTCATCAGTCAACAGTCGTTGTGATATTATTTATTCTCTTTATGTAGCTGAAGATGTTTCATCTATAGTGAATATTTTACCTCTTATATGTGTGTTTTTTTGAAAGAAGTCTCTTCTGCTCGCCAAGGCTGCATTTATTTGATAAAAAATAATCAAATGTGAAATATTATTGCAATTTAAAACAGCTGTTTTCTGTGTGAATATATTGTAAAATGTAATTTATTCCTGTGATCAAAGCTGAATTTTCAGCATCATTACTCCAGTCTTCAGTGTCACATGATCCTTCAGAAATCATTCTAATGATGATTTACTGCTCAATAAACCTTGATGCGTTATATTTTCAGGATTCTTTATTTGAAATTGAAACCTTTTGTAACATAAGTATCTTTACTGTTAGTTTTGATCAGTTGAATGCCTCCTTGCTTAATATGTCTCTGTGTGGGGGCGAAATGTTTGTTGATTTGTTCATCATAAGTTCAGAGTTTTGGCAGACAGTGCCTGCTGACTCAGTCGCGTGTGTATGATGCCGTTTGTTTGCGTGTTTTCTTAGAAATGAGTCTTCGTGTTGCTTTCAGGAAGTAACGGTTCTAACGACAGGATGTCATTGGGTTTACCCTCTTGCTCTCACTCTTGTTTTACTGTCACATTATGTCATAAAGGAAATCAGGCAGATATAAACGAATATCAGTTTCCCTGCGTTCATTCAGCTTCACCGTTGTGATTGGATAATGAGAAACCAACACGCACAGCTTCAGCCAATGACAGGCTGTTCCACCCCATTGACAGACAGTTTTGCATACAAACTGAAATTATGAAGACCACCTGTGCAGCTGAATCATAAACGGGGCCTGAATTTCGTTTCGGAAAATGGGGAGAAACTCTTTTGCAGGGGATTTTTTTTGTTTTACTTGTGGGGGGTAAAGAAATTAAAATGTTTGTTGAAGGCAGATGAGTTCAGTGTAAAGGACTGTCTATGGCTACAGGGATCTGAAAGGAGAGTTAAACTCCTCATTGTGTATTTAACTCCATGTGACTAAAGTTTGTCAGTGTCAAAGATTGTAACTGCAGATACAAATGTTGGTGTAAGGAGTTGAGTGTGATGTTCAGTCATACGTGATCAGTGTCTCTGAGCTGAACACTTTGTATGGACTTTGTTTGTACTTATCCTATAAAGCATACTGTATCATATTTGATATGCAGATTTCTAAGGCTTCTATATTATCAACATAAAACTTTGCTGAAAAAAAAAAACTGCTGCACACAATCTACTACATGCCGTCGGAGTGATAGTTTAAAGGGTTAGTTCACCCAAAAAATGAAAATTCTGTCATTAATTACTCACCCTCATGTCGTTCGACACCCATAAGACATTCGTTCATCTTCGGAACACAAATGAAGATATTTTGGTTGAAAGCTGATGCTCAGAAAGGCTTCAGACAGGCCTCCATAGGGATTCTGTTCATTTACACTCACAAGACCCATAAAAAGGCACTAAAAACGTCGTTACAAAGTCCATCTCACTACAGTGGCTCTACAATAATGTTATGAAGCGACGACAATAGTTTTTGAGCGAAAAAAAAAATCAAAATAACGACTTTATTCCACAAGTTCTTGTCTTCTGTGTGAATGTCATTGAACGAATGTCTTACGGGTGTCGAACGACATGAGGGTGAGTAATTAATGACATAATTTTCATTTTTGGGTGAACTAACCCTTTAACATGACCGATGACAGCAGGTTTATTAGGCTTCTGTCACTTTAAGAGTTTATGCACGGATCCAATATACTGTTACACAACATGCGCTATCTTTCTCAACTAGGCCTATTTATGTTCCAAAACTGACTGCATTTACCTGAATACTTGCTAAGACGGGCATTTTGGCATCGTTCTGTGTGTATTTAAGCGCAGTGAGCCACATATTTTGGTACTTGCAACTCACAAGCTGTTTGAGAGGTGGCTTTATGTGCTCCACTTTTATATAGATCAGTGTTGTGCGAGCGCGAAACCTGTGGGAATTTGTCAAATTATGCGCAATTTAACTGGAGCGAGTGAGAGGAGGCGGGTGTGTGTCACTTTGCCGTTGGAGAAAAGAGAGCGAGAACTTGCAGCTGATGTTATTGCCTGTGTTGTTGGCAACAAAAAACGGCTAGGAATCGGAAAGACGTGAGACTGGCCGGTCACCGGTCTGGACCGATCGTGTGGAAAAGGGGCTGATTTCTGTGCCTGGTCGGTCAATCGGTGCATCTATACATCTTACTAAGACATATTATTGAGAGATGTATTCGAGGGACGACTGATATTTATATGCATTTCATGTATCTAGCCTGCTATACTGTTATAAAGATCTCATTGAATTACATTACAAGCGTCAGAATTTCACCTTACTACTTCTTGTCCATATAAATATCAGCAACTGAGTTTTCCTCTTTGAGTTTGAACTTCATATTCTCACTGTATCATGAGGTATCAAATATGATATTCATCAAAAAACAGACATGCAAACATTTTTTGAATATAAATATTTTTATAAATATAAATATATAAAGGTTAAAAAATTAATAATAAAATTAATAATTAATACAATTATTTATACTATTATTTTCACTATTTCATAGGTCAGGCTTTACAGGGTTAAGGGCCAAATGTCCTCACTAATATAGTAATATCATGAGAAGTGACTTCACTCGTTCAAAAGGCTCATAAATGGTCCCGATCAGTGGTCCTTTTTCCAGGTCCAGAAATCACACTTTTAAAGGTGCAGTGTGTAAGTTGCAACCGCCCACCGCTCACCCCTTCCTTTCGAAGCACATAGAGAAGCTACGGCGGCCGACACAGGACAAAGATGTCGTCTGAGACAGCAGAGAGTGACTAGCGCTCTGTAGAGAAGTATGTGCATTTAGGGCTACTGTAGAAACAAAATGGCGACTTCACTGTAAAGGGATCCGCGGTGTGTGTAGATAGAAATGGCTCATTCTGAGGTAATAAAAAAAAAAAGGTTCCATATGTAAGGTCTTTATACAACACTGAAAACATAGTTGCGTATATTATATTGCATTTCTGTCAATAGATTCTCATAAGTATTACACACTGCACTTTTAAGATTAGACCATTTTATGAATCCAGGTTCAAGACATAATTGGAACAGTGGTGGTTCTCCTTCTCTCTTTATTCTATACATCTGTCTAATCAGAGGCAATAGCGCTCTAACACATGGCGTGGTTACACCTCAGTGACTCCAAAAATTTTTTTTTAGTTGTTTTAAAGGTGCCCTAGAATGAAAAATCGAATGAACCTTGCCATAGTTGAATAACAGGAGTTCAGTGCATGTAAATAACATACAGTGAGTCTCAAACACCAATGCCTCCTCCTTCACATGTAAATCTCGTTTGTGAAAAACACCACGGAAAAATAGGCAAATCTCAACGTAACGCCAGCAGTGATGCAATACACGGGATCATTAATATGTACGCCCCCCAACATTTTCATAAGCAAGCACATGTTCACTATCTGGCGGAACTGCGCAGCCGCCGTATCAACTGGAGTTCTGCAGCAGTAAGCCTGACGCGAGGATAGCGAACATGACAGATCATGGAAACAAATGTTATGTTCCAGGCTGTGCAGGGGTTTTATACTCTTCCCACAGATAAAACATGTCAACAGGCATGGTTGATGTTTATTTATAATCGGATATCGCAACAATTTAATTCAAAGTTGTTAGTTTGCTCAGCCCATTTGACCACGGACAGTTTTCAAACCTGGGACAATATCAAGCAGACTTTGCTCAGCGTCTGACACTGAAGAAAGGGGCAATTCCAACCATATACCTGCAACCAGTAAGTGATTTTATCCACTTCTTGACTGTCTAAACCATTTCTGATTAAATCGAAAGTTTCTTAGAGAGAAAACACGATAATATCCCCGTTGTTGTCTATATCCAACGCAAGATGCTAAACGGTAAGAAAAGGATATTCCAAGTGGTTTACATAACTAAATAGTATGTCTAATGACAGGTTAATATTATTTCATGCCAGTGTTGTCATAAATTAGTAAATGCAACCATAGATACGTAACATACTATGTTAGTTTAGATGCTTACACATAGCTCACTCGATCCTTCTAGCTAACGTCAACACCTCCACCATTTAAGTTGAAACGATAGTAATTTGATATTTATTTATTTATATTTTTGACAACTGAAGTATGATTATATACTGATTGATATATATAAGGTTGATTGCCTAATCTCTCCATCGTCATGACGGTCAGTATAGATGTGCATGCTATCATTGAGCCGCGCAGTGAAACAGCCAAACAGAGCAGAACTCTGCATTAATATTCATGACCCTTCCAAACAAGGCAAAAACAGACCATTTCATCCTGGGGATGATTTCTAGAGTTGTAAATGGACCTGTAAAACCGTAGCTGGACAATTGTTGACCTTAAATAAGCCATATACCCTCTATGTAGATACCAGAGAACAATTTAAAATGTTGTTTCAAATCATTCTAGGGCACCTTTAAAAATTTTTTTTGTTAATTTGAAGTCCTCTGTGAAGTTTTCTGAGGCCCTCTAATGTTCCCTGGAGCCCTTGTGGAGAATCACTGCTCCAGATGATGTTTGTGTTTAAATCTAATGATGTGCACAGGTTTCTGTGAGGATTGATTTACGGGTGGATTAGGAGATTAAAAGAATATTAACTGGACAGAAAAACAATGGAAGTCTATGAGATGAGCTCACTAATATAGTGATTTAAATCAAACGTGTGTGTGTGTGTGTGTGTGTGTGTGTGTGTGTGGTCAGTGGAATGTGCTCCGTTCAGGCTGAATGGCTTAAGTCAGACTGCCAAAGTTGTGTGTGTGTGTGTGTGTGTGTGTGTGTGTGTGTGTGTGTGAGTGAGAGAGAGAGAGAGAGAGAGAGAGAGAGAGAATCGTTTTTAAATAGGTTGTGAGTCACTGGATTAGATTCTGAGGTGCAGGCGCAGGTGAACAGATACGTGTGTGTGTGTGTGTGTGGATTGTGGTTCAGTAATTTAGTCAGTTGTGCAGTTTGACAATTAAATGAATCCTGTTCATAATGACTCATGAAGTACCATCATACCGCAGTGAAGCGGCGTGTTTTCTTGTTTAGTGCTCATCTCTTTTGCCATTAGTCTTTAATGATGGTTTACTTTGCTACAAAACTTCCCTAATACATCTCAGTGACAGTTACAGCAGTGAAATTCCCTTTGACCTGCAGTCTCTCATTAACAGACAGATTAATCTGTCTAATCTCTCTCTCTTTCCCTCTCTGACACACACCGTCTGTGATTCAATCCCAATCCTTGTTTGGATGTTTGGTGTGCCTGAAGAGTTTTATTTGTATTTGACTCAATGTTAATCAAACTCTCATTAATGAAGCAGAGTGTGACAATTGTGCTACACACACACACACACACACACACACGCACACGCACACACACGCACGCAGTTTGAATGGCTTTCTTTGTGAGTTTTAACTAGTGGTGGGCCGTTATCGGCGTTAACGTGCTGCGTTAATGCGAGACTCTTATCGGGCGATTTAAAAAAAAATATCTCCGTTAATCTATTCTCAAAGTTGGGTTGGGAGCTGGGTCTATACTACGCAAGCTATGATGACTTTCACCTTGATATTTTAGCGCGGATGTACACCTAGCCGAATTGCACTGTAGGGGGCGAGATGACGAGTCTTCGAACCTGTGTGTATGCCTATTAGTGTTGTCAAAAATATCCATATTTCGCTATGTATTGATACTGAAATATCTGAAACGATACAATACTCATTCTCTACAGTATCTATATCAGCTGCGCTCTCCTCTCCGACAGACAGCGAGTGACATGCACCCGCCTCCTCACATTCAGTCCGTTTAATCCTCTGAACATTGCGAACGCGTGTTCTGCTGGACTTTTGTTAGTATTGGTGTGACCGGTCTGAATTTCGCGCGGGGTTGCACATAACGTTAATTCTACTAATTCCCGCAGATTTCGCGCTCGCATCTGAAGCGCACACACACATACCGTAATAAAGCCGCCTCTGACATACAAGTGCAAAAATGAGCTCCTTTTTCCAGCTTATTAATGGCCAAATACACTCAAAAATGTCTCAATGCCCATCTTGTTGAGTTTTAACGTAAACGCGGTCGTAACCAGCTCACAGGAACAGTGTTTGGATATGCGTGTGTCAGGTCTTAAAGGGACAGAAGTTATTTATTATTCAAACTACAAAAAGACAAACGATCACTTACGAGCACACATATTCTGAATGCCTTCGGCAGAATTCAAATGAGCCATTTTATTAAAAAAAATAAATCTATGCCCACCACTAGTTTTAACCCAGTAGATTCCCTGTCTTGATGTCAGATGCACACAGGCTTGCAAACACAGGCAGAATATTAAGTGTGTGTGTTAGTGCTGGTGATGCAGTTTAACATGTTCGTCATGATTTGAAGCAGTTAAAATAAAAACTATCCTTTTAAAAAGTAGTTGGCTATATTTTACCCAATAAAAAGTTAACTTTACTGCTTAAAATGTATTCTTCACCCAAACATTTAAATTCTGTCAGCGTTTACTTATTTTATTTGTTATTGCAAGTTTTATTTTCTTTCAATGGATTGTATAGGTAATTGTTCACCGCATCTAGTGCTTTTTTTCCGCTATTTTGGTGCGAGAAATCGCTGCAAATGATTCAGCTTGTGAGTGAACCGTCTAAAATGAATCAAACTGAATCATGAACAAATTCAGAACTTTATGCAAAACTGTTGGTCAGATTACATCATGAATGATTTGTTCGTGAATCTGACATTGTTAGTTCTGATTCTAAAACAGCGGATCGAAAACGCACACGACGACATGATTGCTGAAATATCATCAAGAAAAAAATAATTAGTATATCATAATCTCCATTATCAGACAAGGATTTATCAGTTATATTTTGCATGGGCTCAGGCTCATGACCCAGTAAAAAGTGTTAGGTAGTAAGTGATGACGTAGTAGTAAGTCATACAGGCTTGTAATGGCAGGATGGTGAAGACATAAGGTTACACCTGTAAACAGGATACACAACTTTCTGTTTCTTCTTTTGTTATATGAAAAAAGTTCATAAACTTGTTATTAAGAGAACAACACTTACATTGTATGTGTTGTGTAATTCAGTAACCGTAACAATACTGTATACCATGATAAAAGCCTATAATTATCGGGATATGAAAATCCCTTTAAGCTTTTTTAGTTAATTGTGTTTCAATTGAAAACGTTTTAATTAAGTATTTCTCTGCAAAATATGATCAAGATGACACATCAGAAGTTTTGTGACTGCTATTTACTGACGACGCTCTTGAATATGCTTGGGCTGTCACTAACGATTATTTTGGTAATCAAGTAATCGGCCGATTATTTTGACGATTAATCGCACAAATAGACCTAAGCAAAGACCTAAGCCTTTAAAATCATATACAGTAACAATGAGGCAATAATATTTGGATCAAATGAAGTATCAAAAACAAGTAGTCATATTGTTTCATAGAGCAACACCGTTTAAACGCATAATATACAAAATATAAACAATCATCGCGTGTACATTATGTATTATAACAAATGCCTGCAGAGGGCACACACGGTCTGGTATTGTTACACTTTACAGCAGATCAAATTCTGATTTAATTTTGGCAAAACATTTCATTAAAATTTTTATTTAATCTTTAATATTTGCCCGCTTCTTTACGATAGAAATGCTATAGCCACTGTAATTTTTTTGAACAAGAACAAACTTTTATTTTGAAATCGCGATGAACAGTTGCATATTTAGAAACATATTGATGTATTCTCCTTTGTTGGCGTGGGTTAATAAATTATTTACCTTACAAATCTGGTGAAATGGCGCACATTGCGATGAACAACAGATGAATGTGTGACGCACACAAGTAGCCTACACGCACGTAAATGAAGCACATATTAATGTAAATCGAGTCCTCAAAATTAATCGTTGAATCATGACAACCCTAATGTGCGCGTCTGTTTCTCTAACCATTTCATTCAAATTAACTGATCTGAATGAACCGAAAACAAACCCACCCGAATAAAAAGATTCAGAAATTGGATGCTGCTTGAGAGAGGGTTTGATTTTTATTGCAAGTTTTATTTTCTTTCAATGGATTGTATAGGTAATTGTTCACCGCATCTAGTGCTTTTTTTCCGCTATTTTGGTGCGAGAAATCGCTGCAAATGATTCAGCTTGTGAGTGAACCGTCTAAAATGAATCAAACTGAATCATGAACAAATTCAGAACTTTATGCAAAACTGTTGGTCAGATTACATCATGAATGATTTGTTCGTGAATCTGACATTGTTAGTTCTGATTCTAAAACAGCGGATCGAAAACGCACACGACGACATGATTGCTGAAATATCATCAAGAAAAAAATAATTAGTATATCATAATCTCCATTATCAGACAAGGATTTATCAGTTATATTTTGCATGGGCTCAGGCTCATGACCCAGTAAAAAGTGTTAGGTAGTAAGTGATGACGTAGTAGTAAGTCATACAGGCTTGTAATGGCAGGATGGTGAAGACATAAGGTTACACCTGTAAACAGGATACACAACTTTCTGTTTCTTCTTTTGTTATATGAAAAAAGTTCATAAACTTGTTATTAAGAGAACAACACTTACATTGTATGTGTTGTGTAATTCAGTAACCGTAACAATACTGTATACCATGATAAAAGCCTATAATTATCGGGATATGAAAATCCCTTTAAGCTTTTTTAGTTAATTGTGTTTCAATTGAAAACGTTTTAATTAAGTATTTCTCTGCAAAATATGATCAAGATGACACATCAGAAGTTTTGTGACTGCTATTTACTGACGACGCTCTTGAATATGCTTGGGCTGTCACTAACGATTATTTTGGTAATCAAGTAATCGGCCGATTATTTTGACGATTAATCGCACAAATAGACCTAAGCAAAGACCTAAGCCTTTAAAATCATATACAGTAACAATGAGGCAATAATATTTGGATCAAAAACAAGTAGTCATATTGTTTCATAGAGCAACACCGTTTAAACACATAATATACAAAATATAAACAATCATCGCGTGTACATTATGTATTATAACAAATGCCTGCAGAGGGCACACACGGTCTGGTATTGTTACACTTTACAGCAGATCAAATTCTGATTTAATTTTGGCAAAACAACATTTCATTAAAATGTTTATTTAATCTTTAATATTTGCCCGCTTCTTTACGATAGAAATGCTATAGCCACTGTAATTGTTTTGAACAAGAACATGTGGACATCAAAGCGGGCAAACTCAGAACGCGGGTTTAAACTTTTATTTTGAAATCGCGATGAACAGTTGCATATTTAGAAACATATTGATGTATTCTCCTTTGTTGGTGTGGGTTAATAAATTATTTACCTTACAAATCTGGTGAAATGGCGCACATTGCGATGAACAACAGATGAATGTGTGACGCACACAAGTAGCCTACACGCACGTAAATGAAGCACATATTAATGTAAATCGAGTCCTCAAAATTAATCGTTGAATCATGACAACCCTAATGTGCGCGTCTGTTTCTCTAACCATTTCATTCAAATTAACTGATCTGAACGAACCGAAAACAAACCCACCCGAATAAAAAGATTCAGAAATTGGATGCTGCTTGAGAGAGGGTTTGATTTTTACCTCAGATCATTTATATGCTCTCCAATTTCACATAGAAGTATGTGTTGTGTCGTTTTGTCATGCCACACCAGAGCCTTTTACTGGAAAATATATAATTTTCATAAGCTTACTTAGAGACTGTCATGCTATTGACAAATACAGTTAATTTAGTAATACTGCTCAAGTCTGGTGTGAACAACAACACTAAGTGTGAGTGTGAACGAACACAGCACGTTTCAAATAAGTACACACACACACACACACACACGATCATTTGTCTGTTTGCTTTTGCAGAAGCTCGCGTTAAGCTTCTGCAAAGGCAAACAGACAACCAATCGTGTGTGTGTGTGTGTGCGTCTCACAGGGTCAATATTGTGAGACGTTTAGACTTTTGCATTTTCTGCAGAAAATGTGACTGCTGTTTTCTCATGAAAGGGATCCCTTTGTTTTCATGACATGAGCTCTTTCTCTCCCTGTTGGATAATGGTTGGTCATTATGTAGTCGTTATTGAATTATTGACCTCTGACATCACTTCCTTTTTCTGTCATTGTCAGTGGAGGGAATTCTCTCATTTCCACCCTTATCATACCAATTAAACTTGTTCTCTTTTATATTTATCCTCTCTAATGTTCAGGATCCCTTTGAACCAGGGTTATTATAGTTCACTATAGTTTTACTATGGTAGTTTTACTGAATGTACTAAAATAACAGAACTAAAACTGGAATACAAATGAGTAAAAAACTCTAGAAACACATTAGATATAATTAATACAAATATGAATAAAAATAACAAAAACATAACAAAAACCTTAATTGGTTCTCCAAAAAAAAAAAAAAAAAAACACACATGCACTCACACATTGTGTGTTGTGATTTTACCGGTACTGATAAAGATCGTTTTATATATATATATATATATATACAGGGAGTGCAGAATTATTAGGCAAATGAGTATTTTGACCACATCATCCTCGTTATGCATGTTGTCTTACTCCAAGCTGTATAGGCTGGAAAGCCTACTACCAATTAAGCATATTAGGTGATGTGCATCTCTGTAATGAGAAGGGGTGTGGTCTAATGACATCAACACCCTATATCAGGTGTGCATAATTATTAGGCAACTTCCTTTCCTTTGGCAAAATGGGTCAAAAGAAGGACTTGACAGGCTCAGAAAAGTCAAAAATAGTGAGATATATTGCAGAGGGATGCAGCAGTCTTAAAATAGCCAAGCTTCAGAAGCGTGATCATCGAACAATCAAGCATTTCATTCAAAATAGTCAACAGGGTCGCAAGAAGCGTGTGGAAAAACCAAGGCGCAAAATAACTGCCCGTGAACTGAGAAAAGTCAAGCGTGCAGCTGCCAAGATGCCACTTGCCACCAGTTTGGCCATATTTCAGAGCTGCAACATCACTGGAGTGCCCAAAAGAACAAGGTGTGCAATACTCAGAGACATGGCCAAGGTAAGAAAGGCAGAAAGTCGACCACCACTGAACAAGACACACAAGCTGAAACGTCAAGACTGGGCCAAGAAATATCTCAAGACTGATTTTTCTAAGGTTTTATGGACTGATGAAATGAGAGTGAGTCTTGATGGGCCAGATGGATGGGCCCGTGGCTGGATTGGTAAAGGGCAGAGAGCTCCAGTCCGACTCAGACGCCAGCAAGGTGGAGGTGGAGTACTGGTTTGGGCTGGTATCATCAAAGATGAGCTTGTGGGGCCTTTTCGGGTTGAGGATGGAGTCAAGCTCAACTCCCAGTCCTACTGCCAGTTTCTGGAAGACACCTTCTTCAAGCAGTGGTACAGGAAGAAGTCTGCATCCTTCAAGAAAAACATGATTTTCATGCAGGACAATGCTCCATCACACGCGTCCAAGTACTCCACAGCGTGGCTGGCAAGAAAGGGTATAAAAGAAGAAAATCTAATGATATGGCCTCCTTGTTCACCTGATCTGAACCCCATTGAGAACCTGTGGTCCATCATCAAATGTGCGATTTACAAGGAGGGAAAACAGTACACCTCTCTGAACAGTGTCTGGGAGGCTGTGGTTGCTGCTGCACGCAATGTTGATGGTGAACAGATCAAAACACTGACAGAATCCATGGATGGCAGGCTTTTGAGTGTCCTTGCAAAGAAAGGTGGCTATATTGGTCACTGATTTGTTTTTGTTTGGTTTTTGAATGTCAGAAATGTATATTTGTGAATGTTGAGATGTTATATTGGTTTCACTGGTAAAAATAAATAATTGAAATGGGTATAAATTAGTTTTTTGTTAAGTTGCCTAATAATTATGCACAGTAATAGTCACCTGCACACACAGATATCCCCCTAAAATAGCTAAAACTAAAAACTACTTACAAAAATATTCAGCTTTGATATTAATGAGTTTTTTGTGTTCATTGAGAACATGGTTGTTGTTTAATTATTAATGTTGTAAAATTAATCCTCAAAAATACAACTTGCCTAATAATTCTGCACTCCCTGTACACACACACACACACACACACACACACACACACACACACACACACACACACACACACACACACACACACACACACACACACACACACACACACACACACACACACACACACACACACACACACACACACACACACACACACACACACACACACACACAAGGCATAACATTATCACAGCACCTGTTAGTGGGTGGGATATATTAGGCAGCAAGTGAACATTTTGTCAATTTTGACAAGTTGATGTGTTAGAAGCAGGAAAAATGGGAAAGCGTGAGGATTTGAGCGAGTTTGACAAGGGCCAAATTGTGATGGCTAGACGACTGGGTCAGAGCATCTCCAAAATGGCAGCTCTTGTGGGGTGTTCCCGGTCTGCAGTGGTCAGTATCTATCAAAAGTGCTCCAAGGAAGGAACAGTGGTGAACCGGTGACAGGGTCATGGGTGGCCAAGGCTCATTGATGCACGTGGGGAGCGAAGGCTGGCCCGTGTGGTCCGATCAAACAGACGAGCTACTGGAGCTCAAATTGCTCAAGAAGTTAATGCTGGTTCTGATAGAAAGGTGTCAGAATACACAGTGCATCACAGTTTGTTGTGTATGGGGCGGCATAGCCACAGACCAGTCAGGGTGCCCAAGCTGACCCCTGTCCACCGCCGAAAGCACCAACAGTGGCACGTGAGCATCAGAACTGGACCACGGAGCAATGGAAGAAGGTGGCCTGATCTGATGAATCGCGTTTTCTTTTACATCACGTGGATGGCCGTGTGCGTTGCTTGCCTGGGGAGTGCATGGCACCCTGGTATTTTGCAAGTTCTCCCAATTAGAAATCATGGAGGGGTCTGAAATTGTCATCGTAGGTGCATGTCCACTGTGAGACATAATCTAAAAAAAAATCCAGAAATCACAATGTATGATTTTTTAAAAACTATTTATTTGTATGATACAGCTGCAAATAAGTATTTGAACACCTGAGAAAATCAATGTTAATATTTGGTACAGTAGCCTTTGTTTGCAATTACAGAGGTCAAACGTTTCCTGTAGTTTTCACCAGGTTTGCACACACTGCAGGAGGGATTTTGGCCCACTCCTCCACACAGATCTTTTCTAGATCAGTCAGGTTTCTGGCCTGTCGCTGAGAAACACGGAGTTTGAGCTCCCTCCAAATATTCTCTATTGGGTTTAGGTCTGGAGACTGGCTAGGCCACGCCAGAACCTTGATATGCTTCTTACAGAGCCACTCCTTGTTTAACCTGGCTGTGTGTCATTGTCATGTTGGAAGTCCCAGCCTCGACCCATCTTCAATGCTCTAACTGAGGGAAGGAGGTTGTTCCCCAAAATCTCGTAATACATGGCCCCGGTCATCCTCTCCTTAATACAGTGCAGTCGCCCTGTCCCATGTGTAGAAAAACACCCTCAAAGCATGATGCTACCACCCCCATGCTTCACAGTAGGGATGGTGTTCTTGGGATGGTACTCCTCATTCTTCTTCCTCCAAACACGTTTAGTGGAATTATGACCAAAAAGTTATATTTTGGTCTCATCTGACCACATGACTTTCTCCCATGACTCCTCTGGATCATCCTCTGGGAGATTGACAGTCATGTTTAGCTTCTTCCATTTTCTAATGATTGCTCCAACAGTGGACCTTTTTCACCAAGCTGCTTGGCAATTTCCCTGTAGCCCTTTCCAACCTTGTGGAGGTGTACAATTTTGTCTCTAGTGTCTTTGGACAGCTCTTTGGTCTTGGCCATGTTAGTAGTTGGATTCTTACTGATTGTGTGGGGTGGACAGGTGTCTTTATGCAGCTAACGACCTCAAACAGGTGCATCTAATTTAGGATAATAAATGGAGTGGAGGTGGACATTTTAAAGGCAGACTAACAGGTCTTTGAGGGTCAGAATTCTAGCTGATAGACAGGTGTTCAAATACTTATTTGCAGCTGTATCATACAAATAAATAGTTAAAAAATCATATATTGTGGATTTTTTTTTTTTAGATTATGTCTCTCACAGTGGACATGCACCTATGATGACAATTTCAGACCCCTCCATGATTTCCAAGTGGGAGAACTTGCAAAATAGCAGGGTGTTCAAATAATATAAATAAATAAATAAATCCACATTATATTTAATCTGTAGCAGCATTGTGAATTTTTGTAAAGATACGTTTGTTATTAACTTTTAAATGCATCACTATGCAAGTTGCAAACACATGAGGAGAGTTCTCCCCATGAAAGACCCATGACTGGCAGATCAACGTGCTGATTTCCCTCCAAAATGGTAGGAAATTAAATTAAGTTGAATGTGGAGGATTTTAAATGGTGACTGAATGCATGTAACTAGGCGACAGCACTGAGTGTGTGTGTGTGTGTGTGTGTGAATAAACACATGATTGCAACCATATATGGCTTAACGTGTTCAAGCCATCTCGGGTATTTTCAAAAGGATAATGTATGTTTTGAATGCAATGCTAATCAACATAGCATTAGTTACAGCATAGGATACTATAAAGTAATATCGTTTCTGCCTCAATCTGTGATTATAAGCCACATCAGTTCACAGAAGGAAGTTGATTGATGACACAAGTTTGAAGTAAAAATGTACCGTTATTCTCATACATTGACGAAAAAAAAAAAAACAGCATTTTGGCCTTAGTGATGGTTCATTGTTGCATCCACAGCGTCTGTTGTCCTGGTAACCTCATTAACCACCTCCCAAACAGGGTTGCTGGGTTACGGGTGGGCATCGTGGTGATAGGAAGTGTTTGTTTAGTTGTGAAGAATCTGTTTGTGCTATTGTCTAAATGAAAGGTCTTCAATGAGGTCCTGTCATCAGAAGCTACTCGGCGAGGGTCAGTCCATTGTCCGTTTGTGTGTGTGTGTGTAGCAGGTGCTTATTCATGCGAGTAACTGTTCCCCTGCGTCCAGCCAAGCGTTATCACAGAAAGCATGTTACCACGAGCAGAGAGCACGCTCGGAGGAAGCAGGCGAATTTAGCTTAAAGGACTTCCTGTTGACATGTAGACACACACACACACCCACACACACACACACACACACACACACACACACACACACACACACACACACACACACACACACACACACACACACACACACACACACACACACACACACACACACACACACACACACACACACACACACACACACACACACACACACTGTTAATGTACTGTACAGTTATTCTGAAGGTGTCAGTCAGAAAAGAAAGTCTTGGTCTTCTCTTTTCTGCGTTCTCCTCATTCTTTACTTTTATAAAATCAGGATGCGTGACTGTTTGCTGAAGGATGGAGAACCGTAAGGGGGAATCTTGCATGTCAAGATTTTTTTTTTGTTTGCTTTGGCAATTTTCTTGACAAACACAAGCATCGTCCTAAAACTCTCATTATTATTAAAAAAATATATATATTATATATAATTTAAATTTGAAGTTTTATTTATTTTGGTATATTTGTTGTATTGCTTTTAAAAGTATTGACAGAAAAAAAGAAATAAATTAATACAAATATTTAAATTATTTTTATAAAATTAATAATAAAAAAGAAGAATAAAAAAAAATAATAATAATAAAATAAAAATGTAAATAAGTAAATAAAATTAAACAAATACATGACAGCTCAAATGTTTGGATATTTTAAAAATAAATTAATACTTTTATTTTCCAACGATGCATTAAATTGATAAGTGACAGATACAAAAAGATTTATATTTCAAATAATGCTGTTGTTTTGAACTTTCTGTTTATCGAAGAATCCTGAAAAAAATTATGTGAAACACATACGAAACAGACCATCTGTTTTCAACATTGATGAGAATCATAAATATTTCTTGAGCAGGAAATCATATCAGAATGATTTCTGAAGGATCACGTGACTCTGAAGACTGGAGTGATGATGCTGATAAATTCAGCTTTGATCACTGGAATAAATTACACTTTACAATATATTCACACAGAAAACAGTGTTATAATAATAGTTATAAACAGTGTAAATAATGTTTCACATTTTTACTGTATTTTTGACCTAATTAATGCAGCCTCAGTGAGCACAAGTTACTTATAACTTATTTTAAATTGTAATAATATTTCACAATATTACTGTTTTTACTGCAGCCTTGATGAGCAGAACCGACGCCTTTAAGAACATATCTTACTGACCCCAAACTTTTAGAATACAGTTACATTGTATTTATTGTTATACACGGGAACACATTAAACTCTTCGACCTATGAAATTATATTATCCTGCTATTTTGTTCTTTATATAGACTAAAACAATGATCTGCTAGTGTGTGTGTGTGTGTGTGTGTGTGTGTGTGTGTGTGTGTGTGTGTTCCTAAAGCAGCTTTTGCATGTGTGTCTTTCTTTGTGACACTTCCTGTGAGCACTTTGTGCAGGAAGTGGCTTGTCACATTTTAAAGGGCGTGTCTGGTGTGGCCCAAATTATGACATCATTTCAACACCCCACACACACACACACACACACACACCAAGCTTCAGTTAGCAAACCGAAATGGACATTTGTCTCCATGGAAACCAAGCAGGCAGAAATTACAACACACGCACACACACACACACGCACACACATGCACGCACACACACACAAAAGAATGTTCAAGACTTCATATCAGTATATCTATTTTTAGAAGGACATGAGAAATGCAGAACCTGTCATCCCCTCCTGTGTTTGGGTGACTAACTAACATTAATCTGATTTGACTAAAAAAATCACAACACACAATTTAACACAAATTTTATTTTAAAAACCTATATTATGTCAGTGCTACTAAAATGACACACTGTGTGTGTGTACTTGTTTTTGAGTGTGTTTAAGCACTGTGGAAGTTGATGCTGTTTTTCCTTCTCTCTTCGCTGCATCTCCTGTCATTTTCAGATGTTTTTATTTTTTAATTGTCAACTTATGTATAATTTATAGCCCGCATAAAATCTCATTTTACCATCAAGAAGCCTTTAAGTAAATAGTTTTTATGAGCAAGAGAAACATCAATTCAGTCGAGTATCTGAAACCTTTGAGTTGATCTGAAATCTGAAATCTTCATTCAGAAAGTTCTACAGATTTCCTGTTCGTTGTATGTTCATTTAGAAAATCTTTGAGTAAATCTGATTCCTATTAGGGTTGGGCGATGTCTCATAAATTGGCAGCTGACGATGTTTACAGTAAAACATCGTGATGGACGATGATATTGTCGTTTTTTTTTAATTAATACAAATTTATAATTTACTATATCTGTATTTTACTATCTCTTTACATAAATACTATTTTCTACTTCAAATCTATATATAATTTCGTTATTTTACTAACCCAAATAATGACTCATCCGCGCTAGGTTGCACGTGAGGGGAAAAAGTAGCTTCCTTCCACTTAAGAAGAGTTGTGCACTTTTTATTTTAATAAATCTCTTTACATAAATGCTACTTCAAAACTATAATTTCGTTACTAACCCAGTGTTCTGTATGTTAATGCTGTTTTACTTGAATAATACCGAGTGAAGCACAAAGCTTTGTTTACAAAGGAAATAAATTCGCAGCCATGAATGGATTCATGCCGAATGAGAGAGGTAGGCTGAGCCCAATTTAGGATTTGTCAGCTTTTTTATTCTGTTTTGCGACTTCCGTGAACAATAGGCCTAACGTTAGTCCATTTTATCCCACATGGACATCTCGTTTCTTTTCTCAAATCTTCACTCGCGTCGCACCCATTTTCGCAGGGAATTATAAACGTTTCTTCCTTTCGTTTGTTTATAATTAAGTCTATTATACCCATTCACGTCCTTTACTGTGGGAAAGTAGAAAAACACTGTAGGATGAGTAGGCTACCTTTTTACTTAATTTTATTTAACACAGTTTGTGCTTGTTATTAGACTTGGTAAGGCGCGTCAAGTTTATTTGAATGGCGCATTTCACACACACAGGCCATTTTACTTTCGTTTTCTCTGGCAGTGAATAATCAAACAGCTTAAATGTCTTGACCCTGTTGAAGATAAAATTCGCTCTTCAGAACAAGTGTTGTTGTTGTTTTTTTTTTTTTACTAATATTTAATTATTCTTTAGGTTACCATTATTTACTGATAATCGTTTAAATGTTTTACGGGCTGTGGTGTGTTGTTTCACTGACGGAAGTGCTGAAATAAACATGCATGCTTATGAAATGGATGTTTGAGCCTCGTTTATTATTTCAAAATGTAGGCTATAGCTGGCAAAGACTACAGTATTTAAAATATAATATATGCATATATTCTCAATATATGTTATTCTCAATATAATTTACAGAGCAATCCCTGCAAAGTTTTTAGTTTAACTATAGAAGAAGATTAGTGTGCGTCCCACTCACAACAAGACTCGCAAAGGGGGGTGTGGCATCACGATGATGATATCATCCATCAGCACAACCCTAATTCCTATCATACTAACTGCTGATAAGATTGTAATTCTCCTTTATCCGCCCCACAGAATTCTGGAGATTCCCCCTAAAACATCTCATAAAATGTGTAAATGACTATTCTATTCTACTCCTACATCTCTGTATTAATGATATTTACTGATATTTTGGCTCACACATTGTTTCCTGTATGATTACATTGTGACCCCTGTCAGTGACTCAGTTCTCTCTCTCTCTCTCTCTCTCTCTCTCTCTCTCTCTCACTCTCACTCTCACTCTCACTCTCACTCTCACTCTCACTCTCACTCTCACTCTCACTCTCTCTCTCTCTCTCTCTCTCACTCTCACTCTCACTCTCACTCTCACTCTCACTCTCACTCTCACTCTCACTCTCACTCTCACTCTCACTCTCACTCTCACTCTCACTCTCACTCTCACTCTCACTCTCACTCTCTCTCTCTCTCTCTCTCTCTCTCTCTCTCTCTCTCTCTCTCTCTCTCTCTCTCTCTCTCTCTCTCTCTCTCTCTGTCTGTGTGTGTGTCTTTTTTATATTGAGCGTTTGGGTGTGTCTTGGTGATTTTTGTGTGTTTGGTGATTTTGTGAGGGTGTAGCTGTAAAGAATTAACTTTGAGTAATGAGAGAGAAGTGACTATTTTGAAGTATGCAACCCATTTTGAACACACACACTCACTCACACACACACACACACACACACACACACACACACACACACACACACACACACACACACACACACACACACACACACACACACACACACACACACACACACACACACACACACACACACACACACACACACACACACACACACGAGTTGTGTAGTATCTGAGTGATGAAGAGTGAGGTTGATTTGAGTCATGTTTTTTGATAGTCACTCCAGAAGGTCACCTTGAGTTTGATTGGTTTGTGCTGGTGAAGTGGGAGGAGCCAGTTGACTAGGGATGCTGTGACTTTCACATATATTAATTTGTTTATTTATTTAGGTTTTATTTGTTTATTTTTATTTTATGAATGTTCTGTGTATATATATTTTTTTCTTCCCCATTTTAATGCATTTTAACGCATCATCTGTTTTTAGCGTTACAGTATATGATAAAGTATGTGGCTAGAGTACTGTACACACTATATGACCAGCGTTGCTGTATTTAATCATTCATTCAAGTGCTTTTAAAACATCCAAACGCGATAAGACTCAAAACAAAGAGAACTCAAATATATACTGGCACTCTTGTGTAGCTTTTTTTTGCCAGAGCAGGTCCTGATATATTAAGGACACAGCTACATGTGACATTTATTATAATAGGTTAAAGCTGCAGTCTGTGTTTTTTCCTCTTTGTTGCCATCTCTGTTAGAAATCTGCAATTGCAGTTCGCGGAATTATCAACTTTTATTATTTGTGCCTCGGCACGGCACGGCACGGAGGAATCCAATGTTTTAAGGAGACTGTGCGGCTGTCAGTCACCGCGCCAGTGTGGATACTGTCATTCAGAATCAGATTATACTTTTTGAAAGTATAACCAACATAATAATTTTCACCGGAAAATGTCATCTGAACAAGTAAGCAGATTACATCCACTTTTGTTCTGACCAACTAAGGGGAAAAAAAGCATTGCAGTAAATCGAGATGATTAAATCTAACGTCCGCTTATCATATCTAGTCAACCCGTGCAAATTATACTTTGTTTTTTAAATTGTTAATGTTAACAACATCAGCATAGCGTGTCTACATTTAATGTGTATTAGGGATACCTGTAGTTCAGTTTCCATTTCTGTCCAGTCTAATTTCTAACTGTCATATGCCAACAAATGAATGTGGAGTAGAGGGGAATTGCTCCCTCTCATAGCTAGCACAAAATAGTAAGCAGATAGTATTGAACACTGGCTGGTTATGTACTTGCTCAAATTTATTTTGGATCATTTTTAACCCAAAAAAGTTACGGACTGCAGCTTTAATGTGAAGTTCACATAGATTTAAAATTGTTAAATACAGGTGCTGGTCATATAATTAGAATATCATCAAAAAGTTGATTTATTTCACTAATTCCATTCAAAAAGTGAAACTTGTATATTATATTCATTCATTACACACACTGATATATTTCAAATGTTTATTTCTTTTCATTTTGATGATTATAACTGACAACTAAAGAAAATCCCAAATTCAGTATCTCAGAAAATTAGAATATTACTTAAGACCAATACAAAGAAAGGATTTTCGAAATCTTGGCCAACTGAAAAGTATGAACATGAAAAGTTTGAGCATGTCCAGCACTCAATACTTAGTTGGGGCTCCTTTTGCCTGAATTACTGCAGCAATGCGGCGTGGCATGGAGTCGATCAGTCTGTGGCACTGCTCAGGTGTTATGAGAGCCCAGGTTGCTCTGATAGTGGCCTTCAGCTCTTCTGCATTGTTGGGTCTGGCATATCGCATCTTCCTCTTCACAATACCTCATAGATTTTCTATGGAGTTAAGTTCAGGCGAGTTTGCTGGCCAATTAAGAACAGGGATACCATGGTCTTTAAATCAGATACTGGTTGCTTTGGCACTGTGTGCAGGTGCCAAGTCCTGTTGGAAAATGAAATCTGCATCTCCATAAAGTTGGTCAGCAGCAGGAAGCATGAAGTGCTCTAAAACTTCCTGGTATATGGCTGCGTTGACCTTGGACCTCAGAAAACACAGTGGACCAACACCAGCAGATGACATGGAACCCCAAACCATCACTGACTGTGGAAACTTTACACTGGACCTCAAGCAACGTGGATTGTGTGCCTCTCCTCTCTTCCTCCAGACTCTGGGACCCTGATTTCCAAAGGAAATGCAAAATCTACTTTCATCATAACTTTGGACCACTCAGTAGCAGTCCAGTCTTTAGCCAGGCGAGACGCTTCTGATGCTGTCTGTTGTTCAAGAGTAGCTTGACACAAGGAATGCGACAGCTGAAACCCATGTCTTGCATACGTCTGTGCATAGTGGTTCTTGAAGCACTGACTCCAGCTCCAGTCCACTCTTTGTGAATCTCCCCCACAGTTTTGTTTCACAATCCTCTCCAGGGTGCGGTTATCCCTATTGCTTGTACACTTTTTTTCTACCACATCTTTTCCTTCCCTTCGCTTCTCTATTAATGTGCTTGGACACAGAGCTCTGTGAACAGCCAGCCTCTTTTGCAATGACCTTTTGTGTCTTGCCCTCCTTGTGCAAGGTGTCAATGGTCGTCTTTTGGACAACTGTCAAGTCAGCAGTCTTCCCCATGATTGTGTAGCCTACAGAACTCGACTGAGAGACCATTTAAAGGCCTTTGCAGGTGTTTTGAGTTAATTAGCTGATTAGAGTGTGGCACCAGGTGTCTTCAATATTGAACCTTTTCACAATATTCTAATTAGGTGTCAGTTATAATCATCAAAATTAAAAGAAATAAACATTTGAAATATATCAGTCTGTGTGTAATGAATGAATATAATATACAAGTTTCACTTTTTGAATGGAATTAGTGAAATAAATAAATCTTTTTCATGATATTCTAATTATATGACCAGCACCTGTATATGCATGTATTTTAAAGGCACAATATGTAAGATTTGTAGATTAAAATATCCAAAAACCACTTGAACAATGTTATATATTTTGTTATATACATGTCTCTCTATCATACTGTAATGTTGACTGGCTATAATTACACATTACATCCCCAGACATTGAGAAAACTATTTTCTGTACATCAGTAGCTGTACTGGTATTGGTGAGACTGGGCTTCATGTTTATATGTGTATGTTATTATTAAACATATGTAGATGATGTACTATTTCTGTATCATTCTGTGGTAATATTTATATATTTTTGTAATGCATATCTGTAATGTTTGATATCCACATCCCTCAGCACCGGTCATGTGATCTCTGCTGATTTAGTTTTGAGGTCAGAGGTCACATCTCTTATCACATTCCACAATGCTGACTCGTGGATTCACTCATAACATTTGGTGAATCAGCTTTGTTTTGTTTGGTCACCAGAAATGCCTGATGATATGCAGGTGACTGTTGATTTCCTGGGAAGAGGAAGTGATGCGCTGATGTTTATTGCTGACCTGCACTGCCCTCGTGTGGCAGGATTGTGCTAGTGCCACACTGATTTATGAGAAATGAGAAATGAAAATAACTTTCCGATTGAAATATGTGTTGTCCATGTGTTAAATTAAATAATATAGAAATTATATTGTGTTTTGAATAGATTTGAAATCGTTTTTGGCCCTTGATTTCTTTCTACTCCCTGCTGTCTTTCTTTCCCCCCTGTTTTCCTCCCTCTCTTTCTCTGGGCTCTCATGTTTTTTTTCTTGTCTTTCTCTGCCTCTCTCTGAATATAGTTTTCATGTTTTTTCTCTTTCCTGCTTCCTGTATAGACTCTCAAACGGCTGATTCCTGATGAGGTAGGTCCACACGCGTGTGTCTGTGTGTTTTAACTCTCTTGTCGCCTCCTTCCATGTAACGCCTCTGACATCATCACTGGCCACCGTCCCCAATGACCTTTCACCCCTCACGATATGTCTGTAACGCACGCTTTGCCTTCACCGGTCTGATCACTGCAGAACTGAACACCTGACCTCAGATCAGTGTTCATGCTGACAGACAGCAGAAACCGATCTGACATCAGTGTTCAGTGATTTTTCACGCGCACGCGCACACACTCACACGCACATATGCACACACACACACACACTGACAAATGCACACACACACACACACACACACACACACCACACACACACACGCACTCTGACAAACACGGTTTGTGTGTTGTTTGTCAGTATGTATGTATGTATGTTTACCGTATATGCATATTTGTCTGTCTGTGTGTGTGTTTGTCAGTGTGTGTGCGTGCGTGCATATTTGTTTGTGTGCTTGTCTGTGTGTATGTGTGTTTGTATATTTGTCTGTCTGCTTGTTTGTCTGTCTGTGTGTGAGTTTGTGTATATTTTGCCATTCGTCATTGACACACACACACACACACACACACACACACACACACACACACACACACACACACACACACACACACACACACACACACACACACACACACACACACACACACACACACAGAGACAAATATGCATATCACACACACACACACACAGAGACAAATATGCATATCACACACACACAGAGAGACAAATATGCATATAAACATACATGTATGTATGTATGTATGTTTATATGCATATTTGTCTCTCTCTGTGTGTGTGTGTGTGTGTGTGTGTGTGTGTGTGTGTGTGTGTGTGTGTGTGTGTGTGTGTGTGTGTGTGTGTGTGTGTGTGTGTGTGTGTGTGTGTGTGTGTGTGTTTGTCAATGACAAATATGCAAAACATACACAAACTCACACATAGACAAATATGAACATAAACAAACAGACAGACAAACACACACACACACACACACACACACACACACACACACACACACACACACACACACACACACACACACACACACACACACACACACACACACACACACACACACAAACAGACAAACACACACACGGATCACGCTCAAATGTGTGTTTTGTCTGAAGGGTTTTTGATGATGTTTTACTTTTCCAATATTGTCCAGACAATAAAGATAAAATAACTGAACACATTATTTATTTTGTTTAATTGTTTCTTTAATTGCATTTGTTTATTAATTACTTATTATTTATTTAATTTTACTGTTTGTTTTTATTTGTGTATTTACGACTTCTTATTTGTTTACCTATTTATAAATTATTTATGTTTACTTATTCTTCTCTAGTGGGTCTGTTCATTTATTAAATATTAAAATGTTTATTATTTTATAGAAATATTCATGATTCATATTGTTCATGAATAATTACAATTTTACTTCTATAAAATGTTGCTAAAATATTGAAAGATAGTGTCATGTAGGTTTTTCTTAGATTTATTTTTTTGTCATTACATATCAAAATCTTTGTTGAAAGTATAAGATTATCAAAAAAACTACAAAAGCATTTTTATGAACTTGATATCAGCTATGAATTGCTCTCCAATTGAGATTCTGCTGCTCAGTGTTGAATGTGCTTGAGGACGTGCTGACGACTCTCTGTAAGTTTGGACTTGAACAGATTCCTCAGGAGAGCTGGATTCTGCCGGATTACACAATTGTTCTGGAATTTCCTCAAACACATTTTATTCTTGTTGATTGATAGTCTTGAGATTAAGACAATTAAATATGAGATATGATATCAGTTGACTGATCCCAGAAGGGACTGTTCTGTCTAATTAAACCCCATGTTTCTCTGTTCAGAATGGAATACTAGTGTACGGCACAGTGTACACTGCATACTGCTTAGGGTTTTTGTGCAGTATGCAATGAGCATTTCCAGCAGTAGTATGCTATATCATACTGGAAGTTCAAGGTCAATTCGAGCACATTGCCTCGTGGGAAATTGACTTTTAGACAGTGAGTTCTGGTTATATTGTGCATCTTCTGCAAATGCATACTATAACTTCACACACTGTGTGTATGGTGTAGGATGTTAGTATGCCATTCTGAACATGCAATGAGTAACAAGATCCAGAGTATAACCTGTGTGTTTCTGCTGTGCCGAGCATTGACCTTTTGCCCTTTGACCCCGCTTCAGCTGGAGCGCTTCACCAGCATGCGGACGAAAAAGGAGAAGTCGGGCACGGTGCCAACCAGACACTCGTCGGCCGCCCAGTATGAAGTACCGTCTCCGTCCACGTCACTGCACGAGCTGTCAGACGAACATGTGCTGGAGCTGTTTGAGCAGATGCTGGTGAGTGTGTGTGTGTGTGTGCGCCAACTTTTGAGGGGACCAGAAGTGGGCTAAATTTGGCAAAATCTCTCTCAACCTCTTTTTGGGATGTCCTCATTTGTAAAATTATAGGCAATTATAATTTTTTTTGTGTATTTGTAAATTGTCTGTGTTTAAAACCTTGCTGTTTTAAAATGTAACTTTGAACGGTAAACAACTGTTTTCAAATGTACTAAACAGTTATTGGGGTCAACACTTTTCTGGTTTCATAATTTATTAAATATGAAAAATATAGAAATTTAAATGATAAAAAAACATTCATAAGCACTCTTTTTGGCTGAATCTATGACTTTATTTAAAAAAAAATATAAATTAAAAACAAATATATTTTTATATTTTTTCATAATAAAATGTGTATTTTATTGTAATATATAATATAATATTTTTCATTTGTCATAAATTAATTTAAAAATATACATGTATTAATTCACATTGAATTGAAATTTGAGTTTTATTAATATAAATAATTATCACGCTAAAATTAAAATAAAAGTAATGTATTTTTTATTTAATGCTAAATTCATATTTACAAAAAAGTTGTATCCCTGTTCTTAAAAATCTGTATTAATGACAGAATTTTTAAAAAATAATTAATTAATATTAATTAATATTAATTATTTTCATGATAAAATTAGTATTTTTAATTTTTTTTATATCCTTTTAAATAGTTTCATGCCAAATTCATATTATTCATAAAAAATACGTATATTACATAATTTTTTTCTATATAAAAATATTTCTCTGTCTGTAGGTGGATATGAATCTGAATGAGGAGAAGCAGCAGCCACTAAGAAAGAAGGATATCATGATCAAGAGAGAGATGGTGTCTCAGTATCTACACACCTCCAATGCAGTAAGAACACACACACACACACACACACACACACACACACACACACACACACACACACACACACACACACACACACACACACACACACACACACGCACGCCTGTCTGTAAAAGTTTGAATGCTATATATCAGCAGAAATAGTATAGATTCATAATAAGTACTATGTTACACACATCTGCTGCTGTAAACACACTCTCACAATCCCAGATGTCTCTGTGTGTGTGTTAAATTTTACATTCTATCTGAATCTTTGGTTGTATCCAAAATCGCATACTTCTCTACTATATAGTAGGCAAAAAAATGGTTTGTGATGAGTAGTATGTCCGAATTCATAAAAGAGTAGGCAGTCCCCAGATGACCTACTACTTCTGGCTAGATACTGAAATGTGCATACAATGGACACTTAATTATCCCATGAGGTCACGGGAGAGGATATGTGAAGCGACGCAATGGACACTGGTAGGTCACATGAGAATGACAACATGGTCGATGTAGTACATCCGGATTACATTCATACTACACACATTCATACTATATAGAACATACTTTTTTAGCGGTCGTGAAGTAATTACTTATTCAAAATAAGTACCTGCTCAAGAGTGTGTGATTTCGGACGGAGCCTCTGAATCAATCACTGAGTCTCAGAGGTGATGAACATGATCAGGTGCTCTTCCTGTGGCGGTTTGATGTTCTTCCTGTCGCACACACAGGATGTGGTTCAGATTTCTCTACAGATGTCAGAGAGGGCACCGCAGCTGCTGTTCGTTTGGATCATGTCCTTTCATTCTACTGACACACCACTATTTTCAAATAGTTTTACTTGGGTGATTTTTATTTTTACTTTTTCAATATTGTCAGACCAATACAGATGAAATACTATAAATAATATATTATTAGATTTTTTATTTATTAAATATTAAAATGATTATTTAAAAAAATATGAATCAGGTTGTCACATTACAAAAATTCCAGTAGTCGTACCAAAACCAGTAATATTTTGGAGATTGGAAATATTTTACTATTTTATTTAACTATTTGAAAATAAATGCTGCCAAAATTTACGTTAACATATTCAATTACCGGTCATTTTTTTAGTTTAACACGTTACAAATATTTGATGCAATTAATGCAGCATCTGTTTTTTTTCCTGTCATCCTTTTTAACAGTGGTTCCCAACCTTTTGTCCATGAAGCATCCCCCCCCCACCCCAAGCGGCAACCTCCCGCAATTTCTCTTGAAGCCGACACGGAAGTGACTTAAACTGTAATTCGTCGACTGGCCACTAGGGACAGGCTCCAGAAGGGAGCAGAATCTCATTGAGCCCCATGTTAAAATGCCCAACTTTACAGCAGAATAAAACATGTTTACAGCCTGGTACAAATTGTGGTTTTGGTATATACAGCTATTTTTTCCCTTGTGACGACTAGAGTGCGTATCGGGCCGCATTTTTCTGTCCTGTCCGGGCCCGGCCCGCATCCGACAGAGTAGTAACTGAATCCGACCCGAGTCCGACAGGCATTAAGATATTATGTCCGAGCCCGACCCGAACCTATTTTTTTTCTCATACTAATGACACATGTATCATTTGTTCATGTGGAAAGCCCGCTTTTATTAAAGGGGTGGTAAAACACACTCTTTCGAAGGCTTGATTGTGTTTGTGGGGTGCACTGTAACATGTGTTCATGCTTCGGTTTTAAAAAATTGCATTATTTTTCATATATTTTACCTTTATTCTACACTGCTCTGTCCCTCCTTGTAAAAACGGTCTGATGGTTTCCGGGTTCTATGAAGCCGGTCCCTCAAAAATACGCAATGGGCTCAGATTGGTTAGCTGGCCCAGTGTGTTGTGATTCGCTAACCGCCTAGTGCACGTTTGTCGGAAACGTCACGCCCCTTACCTTTACCGGTAGACGGTGCTTTGGGTAGTATTAGAAACAATGGCGTCAATAAAACAATATCGATTTGAGCCGAATCAGACCCAGACAATATTAGTGAAGATGATCGAGCAGAACCTGTTCAGTCCTCAAGAGTAAAGACTGCGGATCTATAGTGATCGCTACTGAATGACACCGTTACTTTTGTATTTTTAGAACGATTATAGCCAAATATCTGTCGCAAGAACGAACACTAAACATTGGCTTTACTATAGTATCCAAATCAAACACAGAACCATGTTTAGCATGCCTGTAGATAAACAATACATAAAAGCTCCAATCAAAGAATAATTTACACTAATGCCAAGTTCGCTGTTGAGATTTTAAAAAAGTTTGTAACGTTAGGTGTTTGTCGGATAACGTTATGAATGAATGAGCATTTAACAAACTGGTTTGCAGAGCCAAACAGCGTTGTCATGTGTACTTCCTTGCTACAACGTACAATTAACAATACGAACTATTACAGGAAAACACATAGACGAAAAATAAATCACACTTACAGGTTGTGGCCCGTAAACAGCTTCTGTTTAGGACAAGCCGTTGTGCGAATCCTGCATTGAATTCGTGAAGATTGTGGAAGCTTTCCTCTGTAAAATGTGCAGCGGGAGCCGCGCGCGCCCATCGTGCATTCACACACTGGCAGTGTTTGTCTCGCGCAGCTGAACCGCGGCTCGTGTATTGCAAATACAGACGAATATTGTCCATTATGTCACATTTTCCGGTCTTCTCCTCCGACCCCTGTCTGTCTCGTGCTTTGATTTATGATGGGCAGCATATATCTGCTGCAAATGCGACCGTGTTCCCCTCTGTCTCATACACACATGCATGTTGTATGTTAAACGCACTGCAACGCACCCCCGTCCCTAGGAAGGCTGAACAAAGTGGACCTGCAATCCGGATAAAAATAACAGCATTTCGTCGGCATTGGCAACAACACTCCAGCCTACTAACTAGCCTACCACAACAACGCTTCCCTGCTGCGATACAACATGGCCTCGCCCCCCCTTATTTCATATTCTCGGAGGAGGGGTTTATGTTAATATTGGGGCTGGTGATGTCAGCAACCCTGGAGGAATGTCTGTAGTCCCTAGCGGCCGTTTGCTGTAGTCCTTAGAAATTGATTTCTTTAAAAGCAAATATCTCCCTTTGCTTTAAACTTTGAACGTTGTAACTTTGCAGATGTTGTTTATGCTCAAACAGCAACATTACACACTAGCTAAAGTTAGAAAAGTGAAATCGTGGTTTACCACCCCTTTAAGCAACTGTAGGAAGGCATTCTAAAATGATTAGCCTACTGATTAGCGCATCAGCGCGCATACGGGGAAACAAATACACACGTTAACACAGGGCCAAATCAAATAGCCAATTTAAATTAAATGAACAAAGGTCTACCAAAAATGGCCCAAGCTAACAGAACAAAACATTAACGTAACACAAATGCAGTTTATTGAAATGAAAATCACTCCATTTTTCTCAAACTGTATGGCTACTAAACTGCAACATGGGATCTATTTACACAATCCATCCATCCATCAAAGTTTAGGCTAATCCAGGTTTTCATGCAGAAAAAGGATTGCATCAACTGTGGATGGCTTCAAGGCTCTCCTCCTCTGCTCAATGGTCCTGCCAGCAGCTCTGAAGTTGCGCTGCCAGTCACATGTAGCCTAATATGCAATATGCACACATATGTTGCGCGTTGTCACAGCTACATAAACAAATTTATGCACGCAGGAAGACGGATGTTAGGGTAATATTTTTAAGTTATTTCAATCACAAAAACATACCTTTGTATCAAGTTAAACGGGCCCATTGGCTACCTACAAAATAAGCGGTCTTAAATTTCAAATGTTCAATGCCTTATCGCGCAGATGTGACCGAGCCCAACCTGAACATTATTTCTAAATATCTGTCCGAACCCGGCTCAGCCCGTCGGTTACTGACTCTAGTGACAACTGTGAGGGGGGTGAATTTTGTATAACTCATTGGTTTACATTATATAAAGCCTTAAAGTTCTGCATAATTAAGGGCGTGGCCACTTTGAGTGACAGGTGGATAGCCATTTATCTGCTGTCTGTTAGTCATCGAGTCACCTCAGCTCCACTCACGTCCCGCTTCTTTGCCCATTTTCTATTATCCGGGAGTGACGTGCTGCATATAACGCTTTTAACTTTTTAACTGAATTAACATTTATCTTTAACAAGTATCCGTTTAGTAAGGAGACCTCAGAAATCTGAAACCAGAATGAAAAAAAAAAGGTTTTGCTCAAAATGGTGGTTTCCAAACAAAGGGAAAAAAATAAACATATCTGTATCGATATCGGCATCGGCCCAAATGGGTTGAAAAATATCGGCATATCGGATATTGGCAAAAATCCAATATCGTGCATCCCTACAACACATGCCTCGTGAGCAGCAGGACTTTTATTATGCCACAGTCGCCGACGCCACTTCCGCTTTTCCGGTCATGATTATGAGGTAACGCAGCTCTGTTTATCATATGTTGATAATGATGTTATGACGTTACTCTGTGCATTCGCTCGGCAGCTGCTATGACACTTGTTGCACAGGGCAGTCGGAAACCGAGGGTAACGCAGATATGATGCAATTGACAGGCGACTCCCTCACACGCCCCGGTTCCTTGAGTAAAATAGCAAATTTCTCACCATTTACAAATATTTGGAAAGCGCTGTGATTGGTCTGTCTGAACCCCTCCCTCAGGGGTACACATGCTCCCTCTGCCCACGGCATAGAGGCTATGGCACAGGTCCGACGCAGAAGTATAAATCAGCCTTTAAGGTCCTTGCACAATTTTTGCGCATTAATAAATAATAATTTCTCTGGGAAATTCGGATCTGGTTCGATTTTTCTCTGTTTTTCGCATCCGTAGCTAGCATTTCGAGAGGTGTTTTGACAATTCAGAGCCACCGGAAGCCAAATATGAAAAAAAAAGCATACAAACATGCAAAGAACTTCAGGAGCAAATACCGCCAAAAAGTTGCGCTAATGCACACCATGTAAAGCTTTAATGTGAGCATGAGGCTTTAGACCGTCATTACAGGTGTGTGAGACCAGCACTGCACCTGTTCATACTGTAAACTTATTCTACGTTCTGTGTGTTTTAGGGCATGAGTCAGAAGGAGAGCTCAAAGTCGGCACTGATTTACATCCAGGAACTGAAGACCGATCTGAGAGACACACAGTTACTGAGCTGCCTGGAGTCACTGCGGGTGTCATTGAACAACAACCCTGTCAGGTACACACACACACACACACACACACACACACACACACACACACACACACACTCATACAATGAACCATTTCTTTGTGTGTGATTTCAGCTGATCGATGTGTGTGTGTTTTTTCTCAGTTGGGTCCAGACGTTTGGAGCCGAGGGTTTGGCTTTGCTTCTGGCGTTCCTCAAGAAACTTCAAGATGAGAGAGAAGAACCCTTGTATGACATTAACACAATATTCATTTTCAAGATTTATCCTATATAAGACATTCTGCATTGAGGGGAAGTTTTGACTTCTGAATATTTCTTTTACATTTCGAGCTGTAATAATGTTGCTAAAACTAATTTGATTTAAAGCAAATATTAAGCAAACATTCTAGGAGAAAAATATAGAAGCTCTATTTAAAAAAATAACAATTCCTGATGAAGGTCTCATGACCGAAACGTTGCATTAAAATAAGAAATACAAGCTATAGAGTTGTGCAGGATTCATCTGTTTTTGTTATATTATTTTCTTTTTGCGCATGCTGATAGGATTTAAGGAGTTGCAGTTGCATTTCGTTTATATTTACAAGGAAAAATAATAAATAAGGTACCAGATACCATTGTAAATTTAGTCACGACTAAAGAGTTTTGTTATACACTTTATATATATATTTTTATATTAATGTATGGTTAATGTATTTTAGCTGGAATGCTGTATTGACCAATCAGAGTCCAGGATCAGAACTCTCCATGTGCTTGATGTGTATTTTGAAATCATTTGCAAATGATGATGTGATTTGTCTCATTCACTCTGTGTTTCGCAGGAATGCTGGGATTGGTGTTAAATGTCAACATGAGATCATTCGATGTCTCAAAGCGTTCATGAACAATAAGGTGAGCGCAGATCCTAGCTCATATTGAATACAGATGCATGTGGAAAATGTTATTAACGTCTCTTTCTCTTTCAGCACGGTCTTAAAGCCATGCTGACGTCACCCGAGGGAATCCCTCTCCTCGTCCGATCAATCAATCCGAAGGTCCCGCACATGATGGTAGATGTTGTCAAACTGCTGTCTGCCATCTGTATCCTGGAGCATCCAGGCAACACGTGAGTGTGTGAAGCTGTGTTGATGGGTCTAAAGTAAATCCATTTTCCAGACAGCATTTTTATAGCAAGCACACAAGCTCATCAAGTGCAGTTTTGCCTGGTGCCAAATAGACGCCCAAGAACATAAATCATGTTCACCTGAGGAGGTTACCATAGTAACAGTCCTTTAGGATCACTTTTAATTTGATATTTTCTGTTTGTATTTTAATTTTACAGTTTTAATAATGTTTTTATGTTTGTATAGTTCTTATTAGGTTTTAGTTCCTCAATTTGAAATAACATGTATAAAAACATCTAATTTCAGCTTGTTGCCAAGGTAACATTTCTCATTTTAATTTAGTTAATTTTAAGTTGATGTTTATTTCAAGTAGTGGATTTTTAATTATGGTTTTAGTTAATGATAATAACTGCTATTTTCTCTTTTTACAAAATTTGTTAGACAATGTCTGAACTAGTGATGCTCCGATCGATCGGCCACCGATCATGATCGGCAGATATTGACTAAAATTAGCTTGATCGGCGAACCCCAAAAGCGCCGATCAAAAAAGCCGATCACGTGACGTAAATTACTCATGCGACTTTTTCACACGTGCATGCACACGGCGCACAGGTACACAACAGCAGAGCCGAGCTTGTCGCAGTGTTGCCAAGTCCGCGGTTTTCCCGCGGAATTGGGCTACTTCAACACAGTTGCCGCGGGCTGTTTTTCATGTCCGCGGGTTGAAGCGACCCCAATTATATGATATTTAGCCCCGGGAATGCGAATTTTAGTAGGCAACCATGCCAAAAGCCCCCCAAATGCGATTTTTACTGGAGATGCCCCCCTGAAACGAGATTGGGCTTGTTTTGGGCTAGTTTTGAGTAGCAATTGGGCGGGTTTTGTTGTGAAAACCTGGCAACCCTGCTTGTCAGTGGCAACATGAGCTCTCCCATCTGGAAGTTTTTCAAAGTGTCCGATAAAGACGTAAAGTTAGCCGTTTGCAATGTATGTCGTGATGAAATCCCCCGAGGTGGAAGCACGCAACGTCATTTTAACACCATTAACATGATTAGGCATCTTCGAACACGCCATTCAACTGAATATGCCGAGTATGGGAAACTAAACCAACCGAAGCCAACAACATCCGCATCCCTCAACCAGCCGACTGTGAGTGATGCATTCATAATAATAACAGAAAAAAAACGTGCCATAGTTTTGTCCTTTGTGGCAGTAGCCAGTTTTGGTGTAAGAAGTTTTTCATATAGCTGCCAATTATTACATGTAATCAGTGTTTTAAGAAGCTACATCCCATTAAGCTGATATGATGTGTGTTGGTCTGCCTAACCCCTCTTTGTTTGGAATCATTTTATGCTACTCTACCTTATTTGGGAAAGATGGCCTACTGTAGCATTAAATTCTCATTTTCTAAAATAAACACTTGGTGGTTCTTCAAGATCTTGACTCTAGCCTATTTCTACAGTTTTTTTCTGTTTCATTTCTACAAATGGTGCAAACTCTGCAAGATTATAGATAAAAGATTCCCATTCCCCTGCCATTCTGTGATCGGCAGTGATCGGCAATCGGCAGATCATGATCTTGGTGATCGGTAATCGGTGATCGGCCCCAAAAATGCTGATCGGAGCATCTCTAGTCTGAACTTCTGTTTGGGATGAAAAAATAGTCGGTTTGACAGTAAACATGTGTTGGTTGCACTATATTTAATACTTCTTTCATACTTGGCCATAAAACGGATAAAAATTGTTTTCAGTATTTAAAATAAAAAAATAAGATAAAACAAATATTAGAAAGAAAAAAATAAACTTAAAAACATGGCAACTAACGGAAATAAGTTTAGGTATTAAATATTAATACAACTGAAATAATAAATGGAAATACGAAATGTCAAAAGCATATAAAAGTAAAATCTCATTCAAAACATTAATATATACTGAATATAAACAATAAAAAGCTGTCTTAAAGTGAAGAACAAACCCAATTACACACCAGTAAGTCATTATTTAAAGGGGTCATATGATGGTTCTAAAAATAAGCTTATTTTGTATTTGTATATTGTATTTGGTTTGATGCAATGTATTTACGTGGTTTTAGGTTAAAATAAAGTCATTATTTTTTACACATACAATACATTATTATTGCTCCTCTATGCCCCTCCTTTCTGATTTTTACAAAGCTCATCGTTCTGAAAAGCGTGGTGTGCTCTGATTGGCCAGCGATCCAGTGCATTGTGATTGGCCCAAATACCTTAAGCATGTGACGGAAATGTCACGCTTCTTACCATATTTGGAACATCAGCTCCCAAAGCAATATTTACAGATGATAATGTCGGTCCTACCTTATCAATTCGAGCCCGAATCTGGTCTGGATGATGCAGATGACCAAGCTGATCGATCAACTTTGCCAGCGCGACTGGACCAGAACATATCAGATTGGGAAGTTTGCATTAGTCATCCTAGAAACGACACACAAGCGCTACTCTATACTGCTCAAAACTCGCGTATGAGTAGTCACATGTTTACAGTGCCTCCACATGAGATGCGGGGGTGTGTTTGAACGAAGCGTTTAAGGAAGGTGTGGCGAGCTTTAACTTTTATGCTGCGTTCACACCAAATGCGAATTGAGCTTCAAATTCGCCTCTAGTTGGATGCTTGAACATTTTGAGTCCAAAGCGAGTGTTTGAAGCGAAATAGACGCACGTGCGAGGCGAAATTCGCTTCTTGTGGGAGGGGCAAGTGCTAGGCGCTTGTCTGTTTGCAAGATGGCTGATGTTGATCGAGCATTCACCGAGAGAGTCACCGCTCTGTATTTGCTCTGGAGAGCAGAACCTGCCCCCGTTTATCACGTCACTTCACCACGTGACAGCAGCAAGCAGGCTCCTGATTGGTTAAAGCGGTGCGAACAGACGCCAAAGTTCAGATTTTCTACTTGGGCGTCAGGCACGAATTCGCTTCAAACACATGAATGCACAAAAAGCACCAAATAAAATCACTCGTGCAAGACACTCAGTTCGCCTCTTTTGCGCGAACGAAGGGAAATTGCATCATGCTAAACGCTTCTACCGCACCAGAGAAATCGATATTGGAGTCTGTGCGCACGATACTGACATGTGTCTTTCTGTGCATCTTGTGTGTGTCAGCCGCACATCAATGCGTCTTTATATTGACTTAACATCGAAATCACTCGCTCCAGATGCTCAATTTGCATTCAGTGTGAACGCAGCATGGGTTTGAGACTTTAAGCTTTGTTACTCTGAAGATCTTATACATGCACAAACAGCTACATAGCACACTAAAGAGAAAAGAAAACAAGAAATCGCATCATATGACCCCTTTAACTAATAATCTTATCATTCTGCCTTGCAATCGAGTGTGAAATACAATTAATTGGTCACCAAACATAACCAATCATTTCATGTTTATGAACAACTTCAAATGAGATTTAAGAGCTACGGCTGAGATGGACGCACCTCAAACGATCCAATGAAACTTATTTTAACAAGTGTAAGATGATGGACTGTGTGTGTTTCAGTCACGAGCGTGTTCTGGAGTGCATCACTGAACAGGCCGAAGAGCAGGAGATCGAGAGGTTCCAGCCGCTGCTGTCCGGCATGCATAAAAACTCCATCACTCTCAAGGTCAAACACAAGCTGCTGATACATTCCTCTCACCTGCCCTAATGATGTTGAATGAATCGCTCTCCCAAAAGCCCAGTCATTTATGCGTGTGTGTGTGTGTGTGTGTGTGTGTGTGTGTAGGCGGGCTGTATGCAGCTGATCAACGCTCTCATCAGTCGTGTGGAGGAACTGGACTTCAGGATCCATCTGAGATCAGAGCTCATGAGACTGGGACTCAAAGACATGCTGAAGGTCAGAACACACACTTAGGGTGTCCATTACAGACACCAGAGAAACAGCACAGCAAATGCTAAAGCAGTTCAGTACTATAGGTTCTATATAGAACTCTAGGGTTCTCGATAAGGAGAAATGTCTTAAATGATGGCATAATACGTTCATGCCTAATGGGTGACTTCTGTTTAATTAATTATTTAATTAAAACAAAAACAAAAATCCCATAATGGAATCCCTAAAAGCTTCTATATATGATGAGCCTGATAGAATTCTGTACTTTACTTAAAGGGATAGTTCACCCAAAAATGAAAATTAGCCCATGATTTACTCACCCTCAAGTCATCCTAGGTGTATATGACATTCTTCTTTCAGACGAATACAATCGGAGATATATTAAAAATGTCCTGGCTCTTCCGAGCTTTATAATGGCAATGAATTGTTGCCTCGTTTTTGAATCCATAAAAGTGCATCTCTCCATCATATAACTGCTCCACACGGCTCCAGGTAGGGGTGTAACGGATCGCAGTTGATCCGTGATCCGTACGGATCACGACCCACGGTTCGGCACGCACGTGACCCGCGGATTTATTGCGCTTTTTTTTTTTTTACTTGTGGATTAATCTGAATTGTTTAGCGATCGCAGACTAACAGACAGTTTTTCTGCCGATATTGCTTTTTAAGTGATCTCGTTTAAACCTTTAAACTCGATGCGGAGTTTCAGAGAAACACATGTGTTCACGTGAACAGGGCATGTTAATCAGTCAGCAGTGGCTAGCGGAGAAGTAGGAGAACTTGAAAAGCCTCCTGCATTGTTCAAATCACGTGTATGGGACCATTTTGGTTTCCCCGTAAAATATAATGATGACGGAAGAAGGGTGGTGGACAAAACTCTAAGAGTATGGGCACTGTGGCACGAGAAAGCCGTATGAAAGTGGCGCATACATCGAGCATGGCACCTGCTGATGCCCGTTTCACACATACTCCGTTTGCAGTGGGTATGGGGTGCGTATTTTTTCCGTGCCCGGCTTCGGTCCGTCAGTGCGTTCCAGGAGCGTGTGGCCGTACAACAGCTGTGCTGATCGTTTCCGCACAGAGTCTATTTTTTGATGTGCTGGCGCTGAATTAAAGTGACAGCGCATCCGCATTAAAACAAACATGTATCGATGCGAAAATCTAGTAATTCCACCACAGATGCATATAATGTAAAGTCTACTCTGTTTCAAAGTAAACACATGGCTTTTTGCCTCGAGTAAAGCAAGGAAAACGGCCTTCAAGTAAACAAGGAGAAATAATGGAGCACCTGTCCTTTCTTGGAGGTGGAAAAACAAAGTTCTTTATGACCTGCAGGATTTCTTGTAAAAAAAATTAAAAACGAAAGAAAAGCATAAGTTTTAATTTAAAATGTTTGTTATTTTAACATATTGTCTGTTTTGCAATTTGCATGAGCAACGTAATATATACATCTAAAGTAGGTATTAGGCCATATAAATATAAAGTAATGAATTCAATAAAATGTTGTTTAAGTGTAGTGCGTTTAAACATGATATCTATAAGAGAATTGCAATGCTGACAAGTGTGAGAGGTCTACTCTCTCCCTGAGAATGTTGACATCATAATCTTAAAAAAAAAAAAAAAAAAACCTCAGGCCCATTTTCATGTCTCAGGTTGTTTTTATCCAAATTTGATTTATTCAGATGGTAATTTATTTTATTTTTTTAACACCAAAAGTTCGTTGTTAACTTATAAACCATATAGGTTATGTTAACACCAAAAGTTTTCATGTAATAAATGGAAAGCAAATAAAAATAGTCTCCTCCCCCTTTTATTCTGATCCGAAAAATTATCCGATCCGTGACTCATGATCCGAAGTCGATCCGAACCGTGAGTTTTGTGATCCGTTGCACCACTAGCTCCAGGTTAATAAAGGCCTTCTGAAGCGAAGTGGCATGTGTGTGTAAGAAAAATATCCATATTTTAAACTTTATTGACTAAAATAACTAACTTCCGGCAGACGGCCATACACATCGATTTACGGGCTAGATATTTTACTTCGATATAAGAGAAGAGGGGCTTGAGTTTGTTGCCCAGCCCGATCCGCGAGAGGCGTCAAAGCTTGCGATGCTCCTGTACATCACGTCATGGGATTCTCTTTTGCCATAAGTCGAATTGCGTACAACTTTCCGCCGGAAGTTAGTTATTTTGGTCTATAAAGTTTTAAATATGGATATTTTTCTTAGACAAACGCGCCACTTCCCTTCAGAAGGCCTTTATTAACCCCCCAGAGCGGTGTGGATCAGTTACGTATATGATGGATAGATGCACTTTTATGGACTTCAAAAAAGACCCAACCATTCACTGCCATTATAAAACTTGGGATAGGCAGGACTTTTAATACAACTCTGATTTTATTCGTCTGAAAGGAGAATGTCATATACACCTAGGATGGCTTGAGGGTGAGTAAATCATGGGCTAATTTTATTTTTAAATTGAAGTAGTTACAAAAATAAGGGCCAGATTTACTAAACAGGGCGCAATTCCATAAATGCGTCAATGTGATCAACTGAAGACACGCAAATTAATGAACACATTTCCATAATGACCAACACAATGTACCAGTTAGCGTCTGCTTTAAGATGTGCTTTTTTGGGTGGTAAATAATGCCGCAAACACAAGTAAATTGCCAAGTGTAAACCTTAGTAAATCGCCTCCGATGATTAATTTAAATACTCTCATCCTATGAATTTTGCGCCTGAAAGGGAAACTCCTACAAATACATATGCAATAATAACCCCGTCCATGCCTTTTCAGTGCCAAAAGAGGGTTTGTGCTGGTGCAAGCTGTTAGTAAATCTGGCCCTATGCATTTCATTTTACTTTATAATGTTTGTTATTGCAAAAGGGAAGTCATAAAATGACAATGTGCAGGAGTGATGGCTCAATAGAATCAGTTAATCATTTTTGCAGAATGAATCAGATGAACTACTTGTTTTGATTGTCTCAGATCTCTTCTGCACATGTGCAATTAATGTTTGTTGCTGGGACGTCACACTACTGTAAATCAAACAAATTTCATTTAAATTCTCCATCTGTGTGTGTGTGTGTGTGTCTGTGTGTGTGTAGGAAGTGAGGTCGATAGAAAACGAGGAGCTCAAGGTTCAGTTGCAGGTGTTTGAAGAGCAGGCTGAAGAAGACTCTGAAGATCTTCGCTCCCGGTTGGAAGACGTCCGCATTGAGATGGAATATCCTTCACTGCTGTTGTGACTTTTGAAAAGCTTTGGGTTTAATGCTGGCTTTGTAGGTTTAAACACATTTTGTTTGTAGTTCCCAAGATGACCGCCAGGTGTCTCAAAAGTGCAGAATATTTTTTACAAGCTGAGATGGTCTTTTATTTTACACTACAAAGAAGGTCATATCACATAATACAGGATTGTCGTAATATGTTTTTTCTTTCTCATTTTCAATGTGAAGATATTTCCCATCCATAACTTTGGGTCATTTACATTTAGAAAGCAGTCAGAGAGACAGTGAAAATGATCATGAAAAACTAATTTATGACTTATTTGGTGCAAGACACCTCAATTTACATAAGTAGGCTATAACAAAAAAAAAAAAAAAAAAAAAAAAATATATATATATATATATATATATATATATATATATACACAAACGTGCTGAATATTACCTTTTTGTATATTTAAAGAAAATCGTTTCAGGTTTTGTCCACCAGGTGGCATCAGAAAGTCTAGTCTCACAACCAGTCTAAATCACTCATTCACAAGATGAACAGCAAGGAAAAATACACTGTTAATTTGAGATATTATTTATTTAACATTTATTTGAGAAAGTTGCATTATTTTGTAATCTTAGAAACGATCACAGTAGAGCTGAGTGAAATATTGCTTACTATTCATTTTATTTATATATATATATTATACACTCACCTAAAGGATTATTAGGAACACCTGTTCAATTTCTCATTAACGCAATTATCTAATCAACCAATCACATGGCAGTTGCTTCAATGCATTTAGGGGTGTGGTCCTGGTCAAGACAATCTCCTGAACTCCAAACTGAATGTCAGAATGGGAAAGAAAGGTGATTTTAAGCAATTTTGAGCGTGGCATGGTTGTTGGTGCCAGACGGGCCAGTCTGAGTATTTCACAATCTGCTCAGTTACTGGGATTTTCATGCACAACCATTTCTAGGGTTTACAAAGAATGGTGTGAAAAGGGAAAAACATCCAGTATGCAGCAGTCCTGTGGGCGAAAATGCCTTGTTGATGCTAGAGGTCAGAGGAGAATGGGCCGACTGATTCAAGCTGATAGAAGAGCAATTTTGACTGAAATAACCACTCGTTACAAACGAGGTATGCAGCAAAACATTTGTGAAGCCACAACACGCACAACCTTGAGGCGGATGGGCTACAACAGCAGAAGACCCCACCGGGTGCCACTCATCTCCACTACAAATAGGAAAAAGAGGCTACAATTTGCACAAGCTCACCAAAATTGGACAGTTGAAGACTGGAAAAATGTTGCCTGGTCTGATGAGTCTGGATTTCTGTTGAGACATTCAGATGGTAGAGTCAGAATTTGGCGTAAACAGAATGAGAACATGGATCCATCATGCCTTGTTACCACTGTGTAGGCTGCTGGTGGTGGTGTAATGGTGGTGGGGGATGTTTTCTTGGCACACTTTAGGCCCCTTAGTGCCAATTGGGCATCGTTTAAATGCCACGGCCTACCTGAGCATTGTTTCTGACCATGTCCATCCCTTTATTACCACCATGTACCCATCCTCTGATGGCTACTTCCAGCAGGATAATGCACCATGTCACAAAGCTCGAATCATTTGAAATTGGTTTCTTGAACATGACAATGAGTTCACTGTCCTAAAATGGCCCCCACAGTCACCAGATCTCAACCCAATAGAGCATCTTTGGGATGTGGTGGAACGGGAGCTTCGTGCCCTGGATGTGCATCCCACAAATCTCCATCAACTGCAAGATGCTATCCTATCAATATGGGCCAACATTTCTAAAGAATGCTTTCAGCACCTTGTTGAATCAACGCCACGTAGAATTAAGGCAGTTCTGAAGGCGGAAGGGGGTCAAACACAGTATTAGTATGGTGTTCCTAATAATCCTTTAGGTGAGTGTATGTATATATATATATTATAGTTTTTACTGATATTTTTAATTAGTTTTTATTTTTATATTTTGTCTAAATAGACAAAAGTACATCATCAATTTATTACTACAAATTACAGTACATTTCCAATTTTGTTAGTTTCATGTACTTTTGTCATTTTTATTATTTTTATATATAGTAATTTACATAGTATATAATATTTTATATATAGTATTCTTATAATCATTTTAGTACGTCAACTTAAAACTAAACAAAAATTGAACATTTTGGCTGGCCAACTACCTAAAAATAAAGTTATGTTTTTTTATCATCAAATACATTTTTTTTTTTCACTTAAAAATAATATCGTTTTTAATAGTTTAGTTAACAATAACAAGCACACTGAGCAGGTGTATTTTCAGGTGTTATGTGGAGTAAGGACTGAAGGATGCGCATCATGACAGTTTGCGGAGTGTGTCAGTTGTTGTTCTTTAACTCTGTGTGTTCACTGATGTGACTGAAGTCTTCCAGATCTTGATGAACACAGTGAAGGATTCTAAAGCTGAATCTCTGTTCCTGTCGCTGCTCCAGCACCTGCTACTGGTGCGAAACGACTACATGTCCAGGTATGAACGCACATCACCCCACACTAACCCCTACAGTGACCTTTGGCCCTGTCTGAAAATTGCAGAAGTCACAATTGAATTTTGATCGAATTCAGTCGATGTGTGCTGGATTAATGTGACCGTGGTTGTCTGTCACATTGCTGACATACATTTATAAGCGTGAGCCTCGGGGGTTATTTGGCTGTCAATCACTGATGCTAGAGCTGTCAACTTCTCTCAGGTTGTGAAAAATGGCAGAAAGTGAAGTTATTGTGTGGCTGTGGAGCAAGAAAAACACCTGTCAAGAGTTTAGACTGATGAGAGAAGGGAAGAAAAAAGCCTGAGTTGGACACAAATGATATAAAAGCTCTGTTTTAAAACCTAGTAAGTTCCCTAGCTGTCTAGTGTTGTTAAAAATGTCGATATTTCGATATGTATCGATACTGAAATATCTGAAACTATTCCAATACGATACCTACTGCTCGTTTTCACTCTCCCTTCCCTCAGACGGCAGATTGACAGTTTGACACACACCCGAGGCGGTGTCACTCATTCGTCTCATTCGCAGGTTTCGCACCACTGATCTATATAAGGGGTGCTCTCATAAAGCCGCCCCTCAAACTTCTTGCGAGTACCAAAATGACTTCTTTTTCATGTCTTATTGCACTTAAACTGCCAAACACACACACAATGATGTCAAAATGTCCGTCTCTACGACTATTCAGGTAAACACATTCAGTTTTGGAATGTGAATAGTTGAGAAAGATAATGCATGTTGTGTGACCATTATATTGTAGAGCTGCACAATCCTGAATAAATTGAGAATCACGATTTTTCTGTGTAAAATGAAGATCGCGATTCTCCTAAAACTTCACATACACACTTTGGGGACATCTCGTAAAAAGGGCATAATGGGTCCCCTTTAAATCGTTCACCCTAAAATGAAAATAAAGTCATCGTTTACTCGCCTTGGGGTTGTTGCTGTATGCCGTTCTTTCTTTTTAAGATGACAAAAGGAGATTGTTCAAAATAAATGTCTCGCTTGAGCCTGCCCATATGAAGGCAGTTTTAAAAAAGACACAAAAGTATCACAGAATGGTCCGATGTTACACGTGCCGTATATTCCAAGTTTTCTGATGGCATATGATGGGGTTCGGTGGAAAAACAAACTTGAAAATTGAATGTATTATTTATTTAACAGCACTCCTGACCTTGGCCGTTGGTCTTCTGTGCTCTACTGCATGTTCTTGAAACTCTATTAGCGCCACAGGTCACTCCATCTCTCCCAGAAAAAAACACAAGTTGTGAGAAATCAAGATTAGAGATTCTGCATTAGAACAGTAGGGTCAGTAAAAGGTTATAGTGGTCTATCCCTTTAAGTTGCCAATAGGCTGTGTGTGGAACAGAGCTAGTGTCTTTATTTACTTGAGGTTTCCGTCACTGGATTGATGGTGTCCCATCCATACAGACATTATCAGATCTGCTCCTGTTGTTTGTACAGGACAATCTGTGATCGAATACAGTCAATGCCAAACACAGAATGTGTGTGAACATAGCCAAAGAGAGACTGAGACTGAGGAATGATTTTTAATTATTAAAAGCGATAGTTCATCCAAAAATAAAAATTCTGTCACTTAAACCGTTATTTTATTATTTTATTATTTTATTATTTTATTATTTATTTACTATTGAAATATGTATTCATATTTTTAAATAGTTTTCTTTTCAAATTTTTTTTCCTTTATTTAATTCAGTTTTAGGACTTTTAGAACTTATTTCAATTAGTTTCCAAGGCTATATTTAAATATATATATACCCTTGACTGTTCTAGTTGCTTCTATTGCTCTCATTTGTAAGTCGCTTTGGATAAAAGCGTCTGCTAAATGACTAAATGTAAATGTGTGTGTGTGTGTGTGTATATATATATATATATATATATATATATATATATATATATATATATATATATATATATATATATATATATATATATTATTTATTATTATTATATATATATATATAATATATATTTACATTTAGTCATTTAGCAGATGCTTTTATCCAAAGCGAGAACTTGCAAAATAGCAGGGTTTTCAAATACTTATTTTCCTCACTGTGTATATATATATATATATATATATATATATATATATTATTATTATTATTAATTTTTAATTATTTTTATTTATTTAATTATTATTTTTATAATATATTTTATTCAGCTTTATTTAAATTAACAACAATGATTTAAGTTATATTTTTAACACTGCATTGACACACTCTTGTTGCTCCAAACCTTTATGACTGAATTCTGTGAAACACAAGGTAAAAAAAGGAAGCCATGTTTCTTATGCAATTACAATGAACAGAGAAATTTAAGCCTCAAAAAAGGCTGCAAAATCACTCTAAAAGTATTCCATACAACTCTCAAGTTCTGTTTCACATCTTGTGAAGTTTAACTGTTCAAAAGCTTCCATTATAAGTACAGATGTCCAATTTTGAGTTGGATCTTTTCAATGAACTGATTGATTTTGGTTCACAATTCTGATCTTGGACTGACTCTGATGAATTGGACTGATCTGGTTCTTACTGACTCAATGATCTGGTCACAATGGATAACATCTCATCTCATATCATCAAATATAATGGAATAATGCATGAGTCTTGTGGACTACTGTTATGAAGCTTTTGCTTCACTCTTTATTCAGTATAAGTGCATGAAAAAGAGCAACCAGCACAGTCTTACAATTGTTCCTGTTATGTTACACAGCATAAAGAAGTCACACATGTTTGGAAGAAAATGAGGGTGAATAAATAATGGCAGAATGATAATTTTTGGCTGAACTGTCCCTTTAAGAGATTGTAGTTATTCTCTCTACAAAGTGAGAGTTTACAGATAAAGGAGGGAAACAGGAGAGATGGATGTAGTCTGAGACGAGGAGACGTTTGAATGATGGGCAGCAGGAGGCGGATGCGGTTGCCGATGGCGACCAGCTTTAAATAAGAACCCGGCCACTGTATGACACCCCCGCTTCAATTAACTACCAGACACACACACACACACACACACACACACACACACACACACACACACACACACACACACACACACACTGGTGCATTTAGAAGGTTTTCTTGGCTGAGAAATGATTGCAGTGGAGAAAAGACTCACACATTTCTTTCATTTCTGTTTCTCTAACCTGCTCGTCTAAAATCACCCACACACTCTGATTCTCTCTTAAAAGAGACACACACACACACACACACACACACACACACACACACACACACACACACACACACACACACACACACACACAGAAGATATGATGAGAGTATGAAAAGACACGGACAGATGGAGAAACCGTGCGTGTGTGTGAGGGTTTGCAAACGCTTTCAGGATGTCAGACTTGTTGCTTGTTTCTTGTCTGCTCAATATGATCCGACAGGCAGGAAATTGGAGAGCCTGTTTCTGTCCTCTGTGTGTGTGTGTGTGTGGGGAATGTTTTAAATGGAATGTTAGTGTACTGCACAGTATATACTGTATACTATTTCTGTAGTGCATTGCATAATCGGATACATTTTCACAGTTTCTTCTGTTGTATCCTGTGAATTTTACCAAATGTAGTTGATCACTTGAGATTTTTCATGCATAATGAAAATGAACATACTGTGCACAGTGTGTGTACTGCATACTGCAGACATAATGAGTGCTTAATTAGTATGCAGTTCTAAACATATCCTGTGCTGTTTTTTAAACTCTAAATAATTAAGTTGTTCCTTTTATATTCGCTCACACTTTGGGCCCTATTTTAACGATATAAGCACATGGGCTAAAGCGTAAGTGCACTTAGGGCGTGTCCGAATCCACTTTTGCTAGTTTAACGACGGGAAAAATGGTTGGCACGACCACCGCATGATCTAAAGGGTTGTACCTAGTCTCTTAATGAGTCATGGGTGTGTTTTGGGCGTAACATGCAATAAACCAATCAGAGTCTCATCTCCCATTCCCTTTAAAAGCCAGTTTGGAAACTGATCTGCTCATCTAATGACGCCTGCTTGCTCATCATTACTGCAAATAGGTAGGCTAATTCTGATATATGCAATGGCTATCCATTATGACATATAGGCATTTTTATATTTATGTACACTAGAGGTCCAAAAGTTTGTACCCGAACCCGAAGAGACTCGTAAATGTGCTACACTGAACCCACCCGAACCCGTCTATTATTTGAAAAGTTGGACCCAGACCCGAGCAGAACCGAAAAAAGCCATAAATGTACTACCCGAAACTGAGTCGGACCCGTCTTTTTTTTGAAAGCTGGGTCCATGCAGACACAGACCGATCATATTCCACAGCAAATTGTAATTAACAAGTCAATAAATAAGTCGAAGAAATGTGTCTTACCTACCCAACTCTTTGTCTTGCCTCTAGTTAGCAGTCTTCTCCTTTGTACCTGTCTGTGATGCATACAATCCTCCTTGCCAGGAAAGTTCCATCCGTGTTATTCCTCTCTTGCCGAGCATGCTTAATCCACTCATTATTCCAGCGTCAAAAGTCCACTTGCTGTCACGGTGACGGATGACAAATGCAGCTTCTGCAGTTTTGCATTTTGTTGTATCTCGAGTCAAGATAACTACTGTTTGCCCTTTTGAAATGTAATAACGACTACTCGTTCAGAGCCATGGCTGCGGACGGTAGCATTACTCCATGGCCACAGACGGTAGCATTACTTATTTAAAATCATCTCTGAGCCGAGTCTTTTCTCATTTTAATTGTGCTGAATGACTCTTATCACAGCAGGGTATCCGATCGACTCTGGTATTACGGACAACAGATCCGAGACTCGAAGTAATAGATTGGGACCCGACCTGGAACCGGCTGACCATTTAAAATATAAACCCGAACCGTACGGGTCCCGGGTCGGGCCTCGGGTCCTCCAGTCTCGGGTCCTCCATGAAGACCTCTAATGTACACAATAATAATAACAACAATAATAATCTTCGCGCTCGTCTCTCATTAGCAATTGCTCCAGTGGCCTTCTTCTGCCCCACCCTGCTTCATACCACAGTAACGTTAATACATCTTTAATACATAAGCTCATCTATGAACAAGATTTCAGCCCGTCTGATTCTTTTCCACCGGCTGTAGAGGTGAAAACCACAAAATTCCGCTAAATCACGACGACATCAAGCTACGCCTTTTGAATAAGCAACATCTAGCAGCGAAACTTGCATACTGTGCCTTTAAATAAAAAGTTCTCCCACAAATAAGCAATTCAGTCAAGTCTGAGGGTGCGTTCCATTCGACAGGGTCCCTACGCACTGTTCACTGCTCCCTACTCCCTGAGCACGGTATATCAATTGAAGTGGACTTCGCTGACAATAATCGCTCATTTGGAACGGCTTGCAACGTCATCAAAGAAAGGCAACGACGGGTCGTACAGATTATGAGATAACCTAAATTATCCATAAAAAATCCTTCGGATGAGATGTTAAACCGAGGTCCTGACTCTCATTAAAAATCCCAGGATGTACTTCGATAAAGAGTAGGGGTGTAACCCCGGCATCCTGGCCAAATTTGCCCATTGGCCTCTGTCCATCATGGCCTCCTATTCATCCCCATCCATATATATATATATATATACGATTGGCTTCATCACTCAGTCTCCTCTCAACCAATCAGCTGGTGTGTGGTGGGCGTTCTGGTGCAATATGGCTGCCGTCGCATCATCCCGGCGGATGCTGCACATTGGTGGTGGTTGAGGATATTCCCCCCTTCTATATGTAAAGCGCTTTGAGTGCCTAGAAAAGGGCTATATAAATGTAACAAATTCAATTAATATTGTAATTTACTTTTACTTTCAAATTTAAAACCATATAATAAGCATATACATTTACAAAACACACAGTATGTATCTAAAACATATAATCAAAACATTTTCCAATAGTTTTATTAGTTTACTTTTATTAGTTGGCGGATTTTCACTCTCCACTTCCTGTGAAGTGATGCATCGATGTTCCCTTCTTCCCTACGCTGTTCGCAGTGCCCTTCGAACTGAACACGTTCGCTCCCTTTGGATTGGAATCTCACTTAAGATGGTGGAATACCCTCTGAAGTCCACTTCGCAGTCTACTTGCGGTCGAATGGAAGGCACCCTGAGACAATCGGCAGAATGCTCATGATTCTGATTTCATACGATACAATGAGCGTCATGAAGCATCATGTTTGACTATATTCCAGGGCTTTTGTGTGAGAAACAGACCACATTTAAGTGAATCATATTTAACTTGACATTTTGTGCCAAGTTTGAATGCGGCAGAATGAAGAGCGTGAGACCTGGTGGACTGAAGAAATCTGGTGTAGGATTTTCACATTTACTTTGTGAAATGTACTAGAGGAAATGGTTTCAAAGTAGCATCGAATCAAACATGAAATTTTAAAAGGTCGCTGGAGGTCATCATGGACGGCTGGTGTGTGTGACCCTGTGCCAAACAGTGTGATGTTTATTCTATGAAATTGGTGCTCACCATCTCACCATTTTTTTGGCTGTCTTCTGAGCTTCAGATCTTCCTTACTGATGGAGAAAGTCAATTTGGCAAACAAAATGACATTGAATTAAACAGGACATTTTGAAGAAGACTGAAACAGCATTTCATCACAGATGAAAGAAAGTCATACGGGTTGTAGAATGATTTTAATAAGATTAACTTTTAGGTGCTGATTATGAGCAGAGACGTGACATAAATGTTATGAACGTCACGTAAAGAGGTAAATGAGCGAGAATCTTTTCGGAAAGGAGCTAAGCAAGAGAAGTGCGAGACGGAGCGGTTTGCCGGTCGTTCTCTGCTGCCATCAGCAGAATCGTTTCATGCGAGTTTCTCTTCAGCGATTAATGTGCTGACACACGGCAGAAAGGGACGACGCCTCCATATAATTATCCTCCAAATATAACCGCAGCTCAAATCCCCGAGCGGCCCGTCTGCCCACAAACAAACTCTCATTTCACCACTTTAATCACTGACGAGAGAGAATTAATTAGGATTATTCTGATTTCTCCAAAAGTCCCTGGTTAAACACAAACGAGGTGCTGTGCTTGGACACGGACACCAGGGGTCTCTCTCGCTCCACGCAAGAATCCGGGAGCACCATGGAGAGGGAGGGGGAGAGAAAAGAGGGCAAATAAAGGAAAAAGAAACCGCTTGGTGGAAAGTGAAGAACATATCGAGTTCGTTTCACACCAGGTCAAGATGGCAGATTTCTCACAAATGGACTGTCTGAAAAAACTCTCAAATATCAAACCATCACACACACAAACACACCAGTGTCAGCTATTTTCAGTCACACACACACACACACACACACACACACACACACACACACACACACACACACACACACACACACACACACACACACACACACACACATTAAAATGACATCCAACTATACAGTTACGCACAATCCCATATGGGCTGTGTTTCAAAACTAGTGAGCTGTCTACCTAGAGAGCATTTTTGGGCATCAGTTGATTTTATATCAGTTTCGCTGTGCATTTACTGATGCACTATTGTTGTCATATTTATTCTTTAGTTTTCTTTTTATGCAACGCACTTTGAATTACCATTGTGTGTGAAATGTGCTCGATAAATACACTTGCCTCGCCTTAAATTACCTAAATCGTGTCTTTTTGAAAGGTCACTGGAGGTCATGTGTGATTCTCTACTGAACAGTGTGACGACAATATCTTGTTTTATTTTATGAACTCTGCGCTCAATATCTCTGTTTGGCTTCCTTCCGAGCTTCAGATCTCCCTTACTGATGGTAGTCTAACACAGATTGACGTCTCTCTTTCTGTCTCTCAGGCCTCAGTACTACAAACTCATCGATGAGTGTACGGCTCAGATCGTTCTGCACAGGAACGGCTGTGATCCAGACTTCAAATGCAGGAAGTTTGACCTGGACGTGGGTTATCTGATTGGTAAGAGACACACACAAACACACACACACGTCTTTCACTATATTAGTACTTCCATTGATTTTATATCAGGTTAATGATATTTTCTATGGCCTAACTCAACCTCTACCCTAAACCTACCCATCACACAAAACCTTCCTGCATTTTTACATTTTCAAAATAACTCATTCTGTATGATTTATAAGCTTTTGTACCCATGGGGACCTCAATTTAGGTCCCCACGGTGACATGAGTCCTCGTGAGTCAGTAGAAACAGATAGAAACAGACACACACACACACACACACACACACACACAAATGCCACATTTGACCACAGGGTGTCAGTATTCAGAATCACATCAAAACATCTCCAATCTCATCCAAACTAATCCGGCTTGACATTGAGAGCACTCGCAAACAAGCTCTTTAGGATTTAATGAAAATAAGCTCATTTTCTGATTAATAGTATGTAATATTTGATAGAGACGGCCTCTGGTTTGGCTCACATCGGCTGTGTGGGTCTGATATTTGATGTAGTTTCTCCAGTTGTGTTGAGGTACACTCAAAAGTACTTTTGACATTTAAGATTAATTTGAATTGCATATAAAATGTCTATCCATTTGGATGCCATAGTTTTAACATAAACTAATAAACTTACTGTGATGAGTATATGAATGAAACAGTTAAGATTTCTGTAATGGTACTAATAAACTCAATGAGTTTTAAATACATAATAACCAGCTTTATATATTTATCAAAAAATAAATTTTGTTTCAATCTCATATTTTTTAACTAATTGAATATTGCTTGTTCCACAGCTAGCCATTATTTTAAACATGTTCATACATTTAAATATATACATGCATTTTTTAGACCATTCTTTACATAAGCGTCCATTCTTTCTTGCATATTTGCAAACTTCTCTCCATACTGTACCGCTAATGCTTATATCTATCTTTCTGAGCTTCTATAGGTTTTCTCTACTTCCTTCTGTTCTTACTTCCTTCCGGTTTCCATTCCATACATCCCTCCGAACTTCTAAACCTTCTCTCTTCCTTCCAGACTTCCTTCAATATTTCTAAACTTCCTTCTTTCATTATGGTCCCTTATGAACTTCCATTCTTCCTGTCACTTCTCTATGAACTTTCATGCATACCTTTCAAACTTCCTTCTGTACTTTCATCTTATATTTCCGACTTCATTCTACGCAAACATCCATACTTATGTCCATCTTTCCCTTCTGTATTTCCGTCCATCCTACTTCAATATTTCCAGTACTCCTCCTGAACTTTCTAACTTCCTTCCATAATAACTTCCATTCTTCCTGTCATACTTCTATACGTGTCTGTGAACTTCCATGCATACTTAGTACTTCTGAACTTCCTTCCATCTCTTCTTTCTAGCTTCTCTCCACACCTTCTTCCATTCTTCCATTTGAACTTCCCTCCATGTTTCCTTTAATATTTCCCTAATTTCTTTCATCTTTCCTTATGTAATTCCATCCAAACTTCCGTTTGTTCTTTCGTCTGAACATAATTTCTTCCATTCAAACTTCCTTCCATACTTCCATCCTTCCTTTTATACTTCCCTATGAACTTCCATGCATACTTTGCTCTGTACTTCTGTTTGTCTTTTCAGACTTCCTTTAAATTTTCCTTGCATACTTCCTGTTGTACTTCCATTCTTGATTCCAAACTCACATTCTCTGTCATCATCTCATTAACATATCTCAGCAGAAACCCCTCCCATTGGCTGCTGACGTCAGCACTGACCCTCTCGCTGTATGACTCACTGGTTAAACTAAGCTTAGTTTGCTTTCCTCACTCTTTTAGGTTTGCGTTTGTAGCGGGCACATGTGCGAGTCATTGATCTGGAGTTCAGAGACTTTAGGGTTTGAGAACAGACACAGAAGAGTTTTCCAGGAGCTTTAGATGTATAAATGCATGCTCACTCTCTGCCCTTTGTGTGGTGATTTCAAAGACGCTTTTGGTTTTCTTATTTTAGCGTGAGTTTGGGATGGGAAGGAGCGAGCCACAGATTTTAATTAGATCGTTCAGTAATCAGAGCACGAATCACAGGAGGAAAAGAGACTTGTCGCAGTGAAAGGCACTTTACACACACACACACACACACACACACACACACACACACACACACACACACACACACACACACACACACACACACACACCTCTAAAACCATCTATTCACTCGCTGCCTGTCTCTCTTTCTTTCTAGATAACATGGTTGATCAGACCAAAGTGGAAATCAGTGAAGCCAAGGCCACTGAGCTGGAAAAGAAGGTATTGACACACGGGGACAAACACACGCTGAATAACACAGTCCGTATGAATGACACAGATTTAAACCAAATCAATGTCTGCTGAAATACATTAAACGGCCATCCTATATATCGGTCAACAACTCCAAATCTACTGCATCACACACACACACACACACACACACACATATATACACACACACACACACACACAGACGCTGCTCCCAGACACCCCCCGCTGTCTCAGCACGCCTGTCGGTTGACAGATGTGTAATTTGGGAGGTGAGACGAGCAGAACGGAGATTTCCTGTCTCTTCCTGACATCTTCCCTCCAAACTCTCCAAACACAGTCTGCAATTACCTTGCGTGCGTGCGTGCGTGCACACGCGTGTGTGTTGGTGTGTGTGCATACTTGTGTGCCTTAAAAACATGTATGGGTTAGATTTCACTCCCAAAAAATAAGTTTAAAAAATGCTTTCTATTATTAGTCCAGTTAATTTAGTTTTAATTAAGCACATTTAACACTCAAGTTCTCATTACCATAATGCATCCTGATGTTAACTTTCTTTTTTTGTGTGTAACTCATTAATTGATTCTAATTAGATGCTCATTACTGTATTTCCGTACTGTATTACAGTTATAAATGACCTATTTTGGTATGACTAAAAATGTATGTCATGATGTATAAAAACATTACAGCTAAAATGTTATGCATCATGATTTCTTCACATTGCAGTAATGAGAATAAGAATGAGATTTTATTTTCAATTAAACACATTTAAAAATACATTTTTGGATTAAAATGTCCAAAAACCACTAGAACAACGTTATATATTTTCTTGACTTGTGTACTTGCATTATCCCAAATGTTTCCTAGAATGTTTAAATCCAGAGAAATGAGCAGTTTTAACCAGGACACGGGCCATGTCTGCGTCACCTAATGATGTCATACCCGCGTTACCCTCGATTTTTTTTATTTTGTAGAAACCATGGAAACACCACCAATGCTTTAACCCTCTGGTGCTCTTCGTTCATTTCTGACCGGAAAATTTTCTGTTTTGTAATGGTAAAAATCACAGCTTCATCAGAATGATATGAAACTTGGTGACTTTTCTAGCATTAGGTATGTAAACACACAAAAAAATTGAGGGCATGATTTGAGCATGCTAAGTGGTCGTAAAAAAATCAAAAATGACCACCATAGGAAATGAATGAGAAATCTGCAAAAACACAAATTCACAGAAAAAAATGTATATTTCTAACAATTTTTTTTAAAAATCTAAAACGTTATAATAAAAAGTCTGAGATTTTTTAAATGTATATTCAAATATACGCTCATTGTACAAAAAAAAAATCATTAAATGTGTTCAAAAGAGAACAAGGGAATTCTCAAGCCTCTCCATAGACCTCTTGTGATTACACTCATGGTTGCATGATTTCTTAAATGATTCCAAAAAAGGGCGCTAATCTGCCTTCAAAAAAAATATTTTAAAAGGCCTAGTCTCTATTTTAACCTGAGATACTGCAATAATTAAAAAAAAATTACAAAAAAGAAAATTACAAAATAAAATTGCATAAATATAAAAAAATACCATCAAATCATCTCAAAATACAAAATTAAAAAGAAAAAATATTATTGAATAAAAATAAATGGCATTGGTTTTACTGGGGTGGAGGAAGTTTAATTTTTAGGTGTCCGGTCACTTATGACCGGGAAGACAACCAATGCAACCCCTAAACGAAGAGCACCAGAGGGTTAATATATTGTGTGTTTTATTAAACTAGAGCAACTGTTTGGATACATTCATCGACAGAAAACGAATCATTGTTCTACAGCTCAACACAGTTCTAGGTGTCTATTTTAATTATATGATGTCATTAGGTTGCTGTCTTGCCACCAGCCAATCGCTGCATTGCTGATCGTGGTTTCGAGTATCGATGCATCTGCCCTCTTCAGGGAACACAAGAACGCGCAGTAATCTTAGACAACTTAATCCAGATATTTGAATCCAGGACCCCTGGTATTAGGATGCGTTTTGGTCGTTTGGACCACAAGTGGACGATGCTAAATACCAGGGCTGCGCAATATTTCGAAATATCGCAAATGTATATATCGCAATATGCATATCGCAATGGCACACAATATCTGTGTGAGATGAATGGGAATGTGAGATGGTGGTCCAGTGGGTTAAACCATGGAACTGATATGCAGAAGGTTGCTGGTTCGATCCCAGCGGTCACCACCAGTGTGTCCTTGAGCAAGGCACTTTACTCCATGTTGCTCCAGGGGGATTGTCCCTGTAATAAGGGCACTGTAAGTCGCTTTGGATAAAAGCGTCTGCCAAATGCATAAATATATAAATATATATCTGAATGATTTTAATAGGCTTCTTCAACATTGTGAAAAGTATACGTTTTAGGTTGATGCATATAGCAGAGAATAGACTGGGCACACGACTTTACTTATGTGACTTGCTTGACGTTTAAAAGAGTTATTAAACACAATAACTTGCGAAAAACAACTCCTTGCAGTCTCGTGTTGTCTGCTGTCTGACACACACACCGAAACGTGCGCACAAGCCGTTCTTTTTTTCTTGTCTTGTTACACACTCGAACTGTCAAATACACACACAGTTATGTCAAAATGGCTGTCTTGATGACTAATCATGTAAACACAATCGGTTATGCTTTAAGTGAAGGATATTAGTTGGGGAAAGAAATAGATTTTACACACTAAAAACAATATCGTATCGCATATCGAATATTGCATTATTAAACAAGGATATCGCATTTTTCTTCAATACCGCACAGCCCTACTAAATACAGGTGTAAATGGGGTCTAAAACGCTTTGAGTTTGTATGCTTTCGACCACTTCCAGAGGTAGTCAAAAACACATTCGATCGGATTGTTTTCGTAGTGTAAACGCGCATGTGGTCGAATGTGTTTGAACAGCCACAAAAGACTGTCTACTCTCTGCCGACTGACCTAATGTGTAAATATCATGCTAGCTAGATGCTTTGTCGGCTGGAGACTCAAGTTTGGCTTGAAGATAAAACAAAAACCAAACACAATGTTCTCTCACCATTCCTGATTTCTAAACACACACTCACTGCGTTAGGCTGCTCTTGTGTCTGTCAGAGCAGAAACAAAAGCTGCTGCTCTCTGTATGTTTTTCAGTCATCTCCAGGGTCGTTCATATGTAAAATGCAGGAGTTTATTTTGTCCATTAGATTGAAAGATCTGATGAAGTCCATACATTTACCCGCCCATAGACCCTCTCCTCCCCATAGACAACTTCCGGATAATTTAGATTTGCTCTGCAAGTAGTCTGTCAAAGAGCCCATTCAAACCCATTTCTAATCCGTCGAAATCACGGCACCAATCAGAAACGTTGGGGCGGGCTTTACACGATGACGACACCGCAGCGACGGTGAAGCAGATTCTGTACATTACAAAGATGAATGCAGCCGTGGAACATCACTCGTTCGAATCAGCTATTGCTGCTGTTTTAAGCGATTTAAACTTTTCCTTTCCGTTAAAGCCCGAGCAAAGAACAACACTCGAAGCCTTCATATCTAAAAAAGATGTTATCGCTTGTCTTACCGACTGGATTCGGCAAAAGTCTGATATACCAGCTTGCCCCTTTTGTGGCTAAACGAATGGGTCTTAGCGAGAGCCCTCTGGTAGTGTTAATGTTTCACAAAATATAGTTTTTAAGTCCTTTTCAAGCGAGAATGTAGTTGTTTAAAGCTCAAATATGTGGTTTATTTATAAAGAGAGCGCCTTTTTGAAAATTTGATCTGCCGTTTTCGGAGTTGGAGCTCCAGTGGATCAGCGGCGCTCAATCGCTCATTAACCCCGCCGAGAGCAGCCTTAACTCTGCCAGTCCTTCTGCCGTCTGCCACTGGCTCTGATGTCTCTGTACTGTATCTCTGTATCTAACAGCTGATCTTTGCTCTCATTAATCTATAATTTGTTCCCTGACAGATCGTTTTGTCTGAGGGCAAAGTGAAGTTTCATAATTTTATATTTATAAGCTATTAAACTTTACCGTTGTAGTCTCCTAGCGCTGACTTTGTTTGACTGAATTGCTTTATTTATTGTATAGCTTCTTATACCTTTTATAATGGCTATTGATCACACATAAACTAACATTTAACAAAAAGAGGCTGGGTTGTGTTTTATGTCATATCTCATTTTATTACAGTGATAATCATAGCCTATATATGCACTCATATTATTTTTATTTTATTTATTTATTTATTTATTTATTTATTTATTTATTTATGTAAACGAAAAGAGGCCGGGTTTTTTTAATATTTCGTTTTGTTATATACATGCATTGAAGATAATATGCATTGCCTGCACTACATTTGTGTGGCTATAATATGTTTAATATTGAAAATATCATTATTTTGTTTTATTGTAGCCTAAAATATACATATATATAGCATACTGAGTGATACTGTCAAGAACGCTGATCCATTAGCAGAGTAGGCGGACTAGTGTCCTCCCGTCCTCAGGAGTTCGTTCTCCGGAGTCAAACTTGGGGTGCGTCTCAATCAGCTTCCTAGTTCAGCAGTCAGTGCACTGATAAGGACATAAGTCAATGGGCTGACTCCCTGATCAGTGCCCTGGCTACTGAACTAGGGAGCTGATTGAGACGCACCCTTGGTAAGTCACGGACGCAAGTCAGAAGTTCGCGTACGAAATATGTCACAAAACACCACTGCCTCATTTCATAAAAAAAAAAAAACTTAAACATATTAGCCACACAAATGTGGTTCAGGCAACGCGTAGCTAGGCCTACATTGATTATCTTATATATTTATAATGAAACACCCTGCCTCTTTTCGTTTACATTTTAAAAATAATATATTAAACATTAATATGTGGTTTAGGTAAGGTGACCAGATTTCTGAAATGGAAACCGGGGACATTTCCTATTTGAGAACACAAGTACAGACAAGAACGCATATTGAGAAATGGCCAGAGTGAGTCTCTCAGATGTTTCTCCGTCGCTCTGCATACATCATCTCCTTCATCGCTCTGATTGGTTTTAGGTCTATCCAATTGTGCCCAGAGGCATTTGAGCGACGCCCGTTGGTGACGCCCCTTTGGAAATGATTTGTCTATGAAGCTTTGCCAGACCATAACTCAGTTACTACTGAGAATGGTCTGGTTTTAACCAGGCTACCCTCCCCTATGAACACTCTAAAAAATGCAGGGTTAAAAAGAACCCAAGTTGGGTTGAAAATGGACTAACCCAGCGGTTGGGATAAATGTTTGCCTAAAACAACCCAATCGCTGGGTTAGTCCGTTTTCAACCCAGCATTTTTTAGAGTGAAGAAACCAGGACAGAAGTGGTTGAAAGTAGACAAAAGAGACGGATTAAAACACCAGGTGTAAACGGGTCTACTTGTGATCCCATCGACCAAAACGCATCTTAATACCAGGTGTACACGGGGCCTGTTTGTGAGTGTGTTTGTATTTTCTCACTCAGAGCCCAAATAAAGTAAATACTCTCTGCATATGTGTGTGCGAGTGTCTATCAGGCTTGTCAGGCGAGTGTTTACTCTTCTCCTCTCTCTTCTCCTTTCCTTTCTAATTCAGAGTAATAGCAGTGTGTCGTCAGAAGTGCGACAGCAAACGACCCTCATTTTTAACACATGGAGAAAGTGTGTGTCTGTGTGTGACCCTTCCATTTCCGCTGCAGTCACGTAATTGCATGTCTGGCTTGCAAACACCCGCTGTCAATGTCACCGGAAATTGTCGACGTCTGTCTGTGTGAAGGAGAAGGACAGATTTTCTGGTGGTTTGTGAGGGGAATACTAAAATCTCAGATTTGTTCTTGAGTCCGTCCTCTTGGTCGCCTACACCGACAACAACAAACCACCTTCATAGTAATAAACTGTGATGGTGCAAACACGGGTCACCTGAGAGTTTATTGATAACACAATACGTCACTTTGGTCAAATGAAGATTCTAGCTCTCATATTATTTTAGCTGTTTGTACGATGCACATTATACAACCACACTAACATGCTTAAGATTCTGTATGCAATGTGCTTGACCTCCTTAGTAGCAGGAGGTCTACACATGCTTGCAGTTTATGCAGATATATTTTTGTTCTGATGATGTGATGACACCGATGTGTGTTTGTGTAGCTGGAAGCAGAGTTGATGGCACGTCACGAGCTGCAGGTGGAGCTAAAGAAGATGGAGGCTGATTACGAGCAGAAGGTTCTGGACCTCAGCACTGAGAAAGACACGCTGGGGAATGAGAAGAGCGAGAGAGAGAAAGAGAACCAGGGCCTGCAGTCAGAGATCAGCCAACTGCAAGAGAAGGTACAGGAGAAACAACCCCACCTACAGGAAATTGTCATTTTAACCTGTTATCCCACACCGGTGCTTGTGCGGGGGCGGGCGTGTTTGTACTTTTAATTTACTTTTATTTTATAAAAAAATATTCAATCAGCTATCACGAACTATGCATCATTTGAAAGCTAAAACACTCAAGATTCATGTTCCGAACTTGTTTTTGCAATAAATACACCAGTGAGGAAAGGGTTAAATCTCAATATATCCAGGAAGCGCATTACAGGTTTGGCGAAGTGTCAATAAAGTGTAACCAAAACAAATTCTACACACATTTTCCAATAATGCATGTGGATCAGACACTCTGTTCCTGTGTGAGTGGGCAGTTCTTGACCAGAGTAAAAGTGGACACGAATGTGTGAGGTGATAGAGAAATATGAACAGAGAAGAGAGTAAACAAACATGTGGAGAGATATTAATAGAACAGGCAGGACAGAACTGATGATTTGTCGGTTATCTAACAAACACAGACACACTACAGATAATTACAGTGGAAAGAGATGAAGCGCGAGCGTCAGCAGAAGTGCGGAGAGATGTTTGGACTGTATACGGACGGACAGATGGAGCGTCCGAGAGAACTTGCTGAGCTAAACCAACCCGTCACCTACAGATAAACAAGCTTCTCGTTAATGGGATGTCAGTTAGAACTGCGTGAACTACTTCAGATTTCCACAGTCAAACTCTCTCTCTCTCTCTCTCTCTCTCTCTGGTCATTTTTAATGAGATCTGCCAAGTTCTGGGTAAATAAATTATGCCACTAATTAGACATGAATTTAGACACTCCCTCATGTGCTTCCAACTCTGGCCTGACCTTCTTCTGTCTGTCTGTCTCTCCCTCCTTCTCTCACTCATTATTAACTAGATTTGTACATTTTCTGAAGAAAATATGAGTGATGCCTCTCATGCTATGGTGTCTGCCAGGGTGTCATATCACAATTTTTTTTTATCAGCAACCTAATTTACCTTACAAACTTCAAAAGATATGATTCGAACAAACCCCTAACACTGAGATGTAGTGTAAGAATAGTTAAAGATGAACTATTTTGTAAATAGTTTATAGTTTTTGTAAAAAAAAACTTGCTAACTGAATGCTTACATGTATTGTATTGTACTGTGTACATATAATATAATATAATATAATATATAATATATATATATATATATATATATATATATATATATATATATATATATATATATGTATGTATGTATGTATGTATATTTATATATATGTATGTGTTACTCCAGAAAAGGTGATAGTAAACATTTATATTGTTATAAAATAGTTCTATTTTGAATAAATGCTGTTCTTTTTAACTTTTTATTCATCATTGAATCCTGAAAAAGTATCCCAGGTTTAAAAGAGAAAAAAAAATTAAAGGATTAGTTCACTTTTAAATAAACTTTTGGTGATAATTTACTCACCCCCGTTGTCATCCAAGATGTCCATGTCTTTCTTTCTAAAGTCGAGACGAAATTAATTTTTTTGATGAAAACATTCCAGGATTGTTCTCCATATAATGGACTTCAATGGGCTCCAAACAGTTCAAGGTCCAAATGACAGTTTCAGTACAGCTTCAAAGGGCTTTAAACGATACCAGACGATGAATAAGGGTCTTATCTAGCGAATCGATCAGTTTCTGTGTGAAACCGAGCAGTATTTATGCTATTATTTTACCTCTTATTAGACGAACGTGATCATCTCTGAGCTGGTATCGTTTAAAGCCCTTTGAAGCTGCACTGAAACTGTCATTTGGACCTTGAACTGTTTGGAGCCCATTGAAGTCCATTATATGGAGAACAATCCTGGAATGTTTTCATCAAAAAAAAGAAAGACATGGACATCTTGGATGACATGGGGATGAGTAAATTATCAGCAAAAGTTTATCTAAAAGTGAACTAATCCTTTAAGCAGCATAACTGTTTCTTTAATCCATCCATTTAATATTTACGTTTTTTTTTTTTTAATTAAAATTAAATTGTAAGATCTCATCTCCTTGCACTAAGTTATAGTGTAAGAATAGTCATAGAGATAATTTACTTATTATTTTGTCCTGGATCCTAATGTATGACCGCCTCTGTGTTTCTTTTGTTTTTTAGATTGAAAAGCTTTCAAAAGATCTCAAAGAAGCCAAAGCAAAGGTCATCACCGTGCAAGTGCCTTCCTCTGTGCCGCCCCCACCTCATCCAGCTCCAGCCTCTGGTCCTCCTCCTCCACCTCCTCTACCCGGACAGACGTCCATGCCACTGCCGCCGCCTCCTCCTCCTCTACCAGGGGCAGCCTGTATGCCCCCTCCACCTCCTCCTCTACCGGGAGCAGCTGGCATGCCGCCGCCCCCTCCGCCTTTACCGGGCGCACATGGTATGCCTCCTCCTCCACCTCCGTTACCGGGAGCACCTGGTATGCCGCCTCCTCCACCTCCTTTACCTGGAGCACCTGGTATGCCGCCTCCTCCCCCTCCTCTACCCGGGATGCCCGGTATGCCTCCGCCACCTCCTCCAATGGGCGGTCCTGGAATGCCTCCGCCCCCTCCAGGTGGATTTGGTGGATGGGCGCCTCCTGTTCCCCAGCTACCATACGGCCTACAGCCCAAGAAAGACTACAAACCTGAGGTGCAGCTGAAGAGAGCCAACTGGAGCAAGGTGTGTATCTTCTCACAAGTCTCCACCTGCCATTTTGACTCTAAATTATGGATCATTTGCCTGATTGTCCAGGTGAAGGTGAAGGGTGCAGAAATGAAAAGCTTTGTATATGTTTTTGGCCTTTTGGTTGCATTACATACATGGTTATTATGGTTAACTAAAACCAAAACCTCAAAAGAATATTTTCATTACTTGAACTAAGATAAACATTAACTGAAATAAAATATAAAAAGTATATAACATTTTATTTCAGCTAGTTCATTTTTGTTTAATGTTGAAATGATAAAATAACTAAAACTACAAACTAAAAGTTAATAAAACACAAAACACAATGACAAAAAATGCACAGCATAATTACTAAAACTGACAAAAAAAAAAAATCTTCACAATATTTACCAAAATTAAAATATTATATATATTACACTAAAATAACACTGATTACAGATGTTATATTTTACACAAGATAAGAATTATATTTTTGATGTAAATATGAAAATACTAGCAATATGAATGCATTACATGCTACTGTATGTAATAACTATTATATTATTTTATTTATTATTTGATATTATGTTCATATTATATTATAACATATTTATTATATTATATTATTCAAATTGTATTTTTTAAAACGTAAACTCAACTAAATGTAATATTTTATTAATGTATTTTAATTAAAAAATTATTTGATTTGTACTTAAAAGTTTGCTAATAGGGTAAGAAAAATAATCTTAATTTAAGATATATATAGACTATATATAGATATAGACTTCTGCAGTTTTTCTTCTCAAGTAAATTGACCAAAGTTTAGATATGGGAAACAAGACAAAAGTACTGATTAAGAATTTTTTTTTTTTAGTTGCGGCATAGCCGTTGTTTCAACCCATATATCGCCCACTTGTAGTGGAAGTGACACGTTTCCCGTGTGCAGCAGTGAATCATGGGTGACTGAGCTGTTGATCATGAACGCGCTTCTCTCCTCCTCTGATCTCCCTCTTTCCCTCTCTCGCTTTTCCTCGCCCTCCACAAGAGTAAAAACATCAAAATGGTCCTGTCTCCTTTTAGCCTAAAGCTACTCTTTAATGGCTTCAGTGGAATTCATGAGTGTTTAGAGTCTCAGTGGTTCGGGCTCTTTGAGGATGTCAGTGAAATAGCTTTTTAATAAGCCTGTGTCTTTTGACTGCGTCTCTGAAAGATAATTAAATTGCTGGTAGAAAGGACAGCATTCTTTTGTAATTTAAATTAACATTTTTTCACTTTCCTCTCATGCTCTCAGACTAGTCTTATCTCGGGCCGCCCCTGACACACACTCTCTCTCTCTCTCTCTCTCTCTCTCTCTCTCTCTCTCTCTCTCTCTCTCTCTCTCTCTCTCTCTCTCTCTCTCTCTCTCTCTCTCTCTCTCTCTCTCTCTCTCTCTCTCTCTCTCTCTCTCTCTCTCTCTCTCTCTCTCTCTCACTCTCTCACTCTCTCACTCTCTCACTCGTTCTCCTGGGTAATTAGATGTTGCTGTATCATTAGAGGTTGTACCTTGTCTCCGTGTCCTAACCTTTCTTTGCCTCCTCCGCTTTCCTCTTATATATCTCTTTTTCCCTTCCTCTCCTCTCAGATTTATGTTTCTTTTCACATTCCGGTAGAAATGGAGGTGAGAGTTATCAACATTCTCTCTGACTAACTGTGAATGTCACACATACTTTATGCAAATTCAGACACACATTGCAAGTGTACAGTCTTGCAAGGGCTGGGCGATTATACCAGTATATTTAATGAGGATTTTTCTAGCATTATTAGATTAAGTAGCATTGTGTAATATTAATGCACTTTCTAAAGGAATAGTTCACCCAAAAATGAAAATCATCCCATAATTTCCTCATCCTCAAGCCATCCTAGGTGTATATGACTTTCTCATTTCATCCGAACACAATCAGAGTTATATTAAATAACATCCTGGCTCTTCCCAGTTCTGTAATGGCAGTGAATAGTGCCAGAGTTTTTAAAGCTCCAAAAAGCTCATCCATCCATCATTCATGACAGTAATCCATACGACTCTAAATGCCTTCTGAAGCAAAGCGAGTTTTTGTAAGAGAAATATCCATATTTAAAAATGTAGGGATGGGTATCGTGAACCGGTTCCATTTTAGAACCGGTTCCAAATTGCCCAGAACTGGTGATTCGATAAGAAACGCGCATTTCGTTAATGCTTATCGGTTCCTGTGTGCACATTTTATTGATTTTTAACCGCTGCGCACACATGTGTGCACAGAATGGCTTCTCATAGTGAATGACTAGTGTGCGATAATGAACTCTGAGTTCTGAGAAGGAGTTCTCTTTCTCGTCTTTTTGCACAGCATGCGAATGGACAAATACACAAAAAATTTCAAAATACTCTTGTAAGCACAGTCGGTTATGTCGTTGATGGCCGTCTCTATGATAGCATTAATCAAACAACAAACACACACGCACTGTTTTCTGTGCTCCGGACACACAAACACACTCACGTGCGCACAACGGCTTGAATAGTCCGTGATAATGAACTGAGTTTTCTACCTCGTCTTTTTGCACAAGTGAATGGACAAATACACACAAAAATGTCAAAATACTCTCATAAACACAGTCGGTTATGTCGTTGACGGCCGAATTTCTTGATGCCGTCTCTATGATAACGTTAATCAAACAACAAAAGAGGAGAAAATTCACTTGCTGTTATAGACAGAATAACTTGTAACTATATTTGTAATATACAGCCTATATTTTATCAGTAAAGTGCAGTGATATTTTACATTTGATTACAGTTTCTGTGCCTGAATACCTGAACATGTTTATTTCAATCATCTTTGTTCAATTTTATTTTTTGTGCAATTGCTAATTTGTTTATTTGTTATTTTTATATTACTGACTGTTTACTTGTCTTTAATAATGTTTGACATTTATATATATTTTTTGCTATGTTATTTTTAAACCATAGGCAAAAGTTACTATCCTGTTGATTTTTGTTCTTGGTATTCAGCCACAATGAAATGTTTTGTAATAATAGCCTAATAATAAATGTGTTTTTTACCCTATTGGAATCGAAATTAGGAAGCGTTAAGAATCGGAATCGATAAGCAGAATCGGAATCGTTAAAATTCAAACGATACCCAACCCAATCTATATACTATAATCACAGCGGCCGTACACGCGTACATGAGAAAGTCGAGTTCTGGCGGGAGGGTGACCTCTGTCCTGAAGTAGTACTGGGCGGTAAACCGGTTCATACCGAATACAGGTATTTATTTTTATGATATGAATTTTTATTCCTTAATACCGGTGTATGTCACTTAAACAACGTTCTGAACGCGGCGCAGCATGACACTGTTTGAGAGGGGTCCCGTTTCACTATTGCACTGTAGTGAGGGCACAGCTGAGATTGCATTACAGCGGAGAATTCAAACAACACATGGTGCACAAGAGAGAGCGGTTTCTGCGCGGAGCGCCGTAATGAGTTTAACAACCCTCACCACATGGATCATATACACTCACCTAAAGGATTATTAGGAACACCTGTTCAATTTCTCATTAATGCCCTTATCTAATCAACCAATCACATGGCAGTTGCTTCAATGCATTTAGGGGTGTGGTCCTGGTCAAGACAATCTCTTGAACTCCAAACTGAATGTCAGAATGGGAAAGAAAGGTGATTTAAGCAATTTTGAGCGTGGCATGGTTGTTGGTGCCAGACGGGCCGGTCTGAGTATTTCACAATCTGCTCAGTTACTGGGATTTTCATGCACAACCATTTCTAGGGTTTACAAAGAATGGTGTGAAAAGGGAAAAACATCCAGTATGCGGCAGTCCTGTGGGCGAAAATGCCTTGTTGATGCTAGAGGTCAGAGGAGAATGGGCCGACTGATTCAAGCTGATAGAAGAGCAACTTTGTCTGAAATAACCACTCGTTACAACCGAGGTATGCAGCAAAGCATTTGTGAAGCCACAACACGCACAACCTTGAGGCGGATGGGCTACAACAGCAGAAGACCCCACCGGGTACCACTCATCTCCACTACAAATAGGAAAAAGAGGCTACAATTTGCACAAGCTCACCAAAATTGGACAGTTGAAGACTGGAAAAATGTTGCCTGGTCTGATGAGTCTGGATTTCTGTTGAGACATTCAGATGGTAGAGTCAGAATTTGGCGTAAACAGAAAGAGAACATGGATCCATCATGCCTTGTTACCACTGTGCAGGCTGCTGGTGGTGGTGTAATGGTGTGGGGGATGTTTTCTTGGCACACTTTAGGCCCCTTAGTGCCAATTGGGCATCGTTTAAATTCCACGGCCTACCTGAGCATTGTTTCTGACCATGTCCATCCCTTTATGACCACCATGTACCCATCCTCTGATGGCTACTTCCAGCAGGATAATGCACCATGTCACAAAGCTTGAATCATTTCTAATTGGTTTCTTGAACATGACAATGAGTTCACTGTCCTAAAATGGCCCCCACAGTCACCAGATCTCAACCCAATAGAGCATCTTTGGGATGTGGTGGAACGGGAGCTTCTTTCCCTGGATGTGCATCCCACAAATCTCCATCAACTGCAAGATGCTGTCCTATCAATATGGGCCAACATTTCTAAAGAATGCTTTCAGCACCTTGTTGAATCAACGTCCTAATAATCCTTTAGGTGAGTGTAGATCAGATACAGACCGGAGTGAGAGCGTTTAAGTTTTTAATGGAGATATTTCATATACTCTTGTGCTCTTAACATGGACCAGCACAGTGTATGCGCACATATTTCATCACGTCTTCTTTAAAATTAATATATGTGCAAACAAGGACACTGATACTACAGCCGTACATCTGATCATGACCGCGATGACGTGATGGATTATTCTCATACACAGAAGACAATGATGTAGACTGACAATTAAAAGATGAACGGGCAAAAAAGTTATGTCTTTATTCTTTCTGTGTTAAACTGACATGTGTCATTTGTTCAGAGACTAGTGCTCTTAAATGTACTGAACATATCCTTAGACCTTTTAAATAGATGCGTTCTTCCGCATTTCTCCCTCGTTTTGGCAGTTCGTTGTTATATAGGGTTAGATTTTTAAAATGCTTAATTGTTTTTTTTCTCTCTGTGGTCATATGTAATATTCATATGTCTGTAATGAGTGTGTAGTCTGTGTTTTATTGGTTGTTGTCTCCCCACAGCATCATTTTGTGGGGTTTTGCAAACCTGTATTAACTCTAGTGTGGAATTTTTCTACAATATTCACTCGTCATGACAGTAGAATAGGGCATTCTAGTCAATCTACAGCAGTATTTCCTCTCTCAATCAGTAGAAAATGTGGTTAAAGCCTGGTCATGCATGGGAAAAAAATACTATCATATACCGCGAAACTGGTATAACTTAGAAAAAATCCATAATATACATTTTTGGCCGCCCAGCACTAACCCGAAGTATGACGTAGGTGTAAGCTTAGGAGATAATTGATGAACGGTAAGCGCAGAGGATAGAGCAAAACAAAATGCCGGTCACGAATTAGAAGTCTTAAAGATAAATGTCAGAGGATTTTGATATGAGAGAAGAGGAGCTATGTCATACTTGGGGTCAGAGGTCACCCTTCCGCTGGAACTCGACTCCCTCGTGAAGTGCGCATGGCTGTTGCTGAAAGCCAGTGATTATAACATTTTAAATATATATGATTCTCTTACAAAAACGCTTCACTTTAGAAGGCCTTTACTAAAGGCACAGTATACAGTGGTGGCCAAAATTATTAGAACACTTGGCATCTGGGAGTCGTCTTATTGGGCCTGGATTTACTTTCTAAGAGGACAGTGACCCGAAGCATTCTTCTAACTATTGCCGGAACTACTTGAGACGGAAGGAATCTGCTGGAACATCGAAAATGATTAACTGGCCTCAACCCCATTGAGCACATTTGGGGCGAGTTGGAAAATAAACTGGACAGATCTATTGTACATTCAAAGGAAAGCCTTTGGCTTCAGTTGCAGATCCAAGGGATAACATTAGTGTTGAAGTTCTCCGAGAAAATATATTGACACTAGACCAGAGAGATTTGCAGCTGTAGTTGAAAAGTGGATAAAACAGTACGACTCACTTCATCTGATATTTGATGGTCAGAGCAACCATCTACATGTTTCATGAACATTATGAAATTAAATCATGTTTTGGAGGCAAAAAGAGGTCAATACTTTCAGATCTGTCAGGTCTTCTAATAATTTTGGCCACCACTGTTTAAATGTAGGCGCTAGAGGTCGCTTATTCAGACAGGCGTAGCTTGATGATGCCGTGAACGAGCGTGGAATCATGGGAGTTGTAGTCTTGACTCTTCACCTCCACAGCTGATGGAAAGGGACCCGAAGGATGCATTTTCATTTTCATGAATGAGTGAATGGATTCGTTTTATTAATATTACGGCGGTATGAAGCAGGATGTGCATGCTAATGAGAGAGACCTGCGTGAAACACCGGCTCCTAAACAGCTTTTATTCTGCTTATGCTGCAGTCGCCGCTTCCACTGTGTATGTGGGGTATGAGAACAATCACATTAAATACATTTGAGTGTGTTGAAAGTTATGTTATAACGTTACTCTGTGTGTTCGCTCGGTGGGTGCTATGAGAGACTAGATCTAGATCGATATTAGAATATCATATTAATAACAGGATGACTGTTACTAAATGAGTCCAATTCCAATTAATTAAAAAATATATTGTATGATGGAGAAAGCTATCTCTGATTATGTTGTTAGCCACTTGACAGAAATCAGTAGTGTTGTCTCTGCGGCATGGTAAGGCAAGGCAAGTTTATTTATATAGCACATTTCATACACAATGGTAATTCAAAGTGCTTTACATAGAAAAAGTATTAAAATATTGATAGAATAATCACAACATAAGAAATAACAATACTAAATTTGGGGCTCCCCTGTCTGAACAGAAGAGTCAGAGATTGTGAAATCCATTTTATTTTTTCCCAAATTCCGTTTTATTTTTTTCCAAATTCCGTTTTAATTTTTACTAATTCCTTTTTTTTCCGTTTAAATTTTTGGGAATTCATTTTTTTTACCCTTAACTGTTATTTTAGTCGTAAAAAGAGTGTGTTTTTAATGTTAATATAATAGAACATAAAACATATAAAATAGGAATGACCTTAAATTTATTGAGGTAACAAACATTAAATTTACATTTACAAACATACACATTTACACATTTTGCAACATAACACTGCATTCTAAGTACTTCAAGTCAACAAAATATTACAACAAAATATTTGTGCTGTGAATTGATAATAAAAAAACCGAATTAATCCAATTTTTTTCTGTAATTAATCATGATTAATTGCAATTAAAAACATTGGAGTTTTTAATATTTTGATATTGTAATAAGTTCAGTTACTCTCCAAATTAATGAAGAAACAATTTAAAGACAGCATGTTTTAAATGTGTTGTAATGGCATCTTTTTATGAATGAAGGCCAGTATCACTGATATTAATGTCTATATGAAACATTAATGACGTTACATTATAGTACATTACAGTATAACTGAAAGCTACCAATTTCGACATTTATTAGGCTTTAAAAAAATAACTTTTAATTTAATTGAACTTAAAACAATCTTTACATAAACCCATTATAATAAATGTTATATTTTACCCTTGGCCCTCCCTGTCAGACAGTCTACACAGAAATTGAATAAAGTTATCTACACCTTTCTTAACTGCATAAATAATAAGTGAAATATAGATTAATCATCATTAAAGCTACAATCTTCTCTGTTCTAGTTGTTCTTTGAACATTAATGACAGACATTATCAGTGCTGCTGTCACTTTAAGATCTACCTCTGCCGAACATGACGCGGATCAGACGCGCTGACCCGTGCATCTAATTTTCTCTCAAGTTCATTTAAGGCATTATTTTCCATACAGTACACTAAAGTGCATTAAAAACAAGGCAAAATACAGCCAGCACTCCCCGCGAGGGAGTTGCTCGGCTCGGTACTGAGGGCTTAGCGTAAGAATTTAGAGTTTCTTAACGTTTCCGCCGACGAAAGCAGAGCCGTGGAGAGCCGCGTCTCCATACTTTCATTGTTTTGAAGGGGGAGCTGAAATGACGGGAGGGGTTGTGTCGCCCAGATTTGCTTCCCCCGGGTCTGCATTTTCCCCAGACATACGTTCTTCTCCCACACAAAACAGCATTTCATTCCAAATATGTAAAATTCCAGGAAATTTCGCGTTAACACTAGATTCCGCGTTAATATTCCAATTCCGTGATTCCGTGATCGCGGAAATTATAGGGCCCTGCTAGTAGCAACCTGGCTTCCCATTGACCAGGGGCCGAATTCACGAAAATCTTCTTAAGAAAGAAGTTAGATAAATTCTAAGAAGTTTGTAAGAATGTTCCTAAGTGCAATTCTTGAAAAATTCTTAAGAAGTTCTCAAATATTTTCTTAAGAACATCTTAATTTTTTACTTATAAAAATAGAAAATAAAAGGTGTTCTATGGTGTTATTTTATTGAAAGGTATTGCTGAAGAATCACTGAATGATAAACACCTCAAAGCCCATCTTTTTGCGCTTCCTGCAGATTACCATAGATATTATAATAAGTGTGCAAACTATTTTCGTTGTGACTGGCTTGATGGTAGTTAATCACTCAATGTTGTGTTTTTAATATGCCGTGTCTGTAAAATCGTTATTTTATAAGAGCCTAGCCGTTTATCAAGAATGCTGCTCGGGTACCAAAGATCGGCCGTTAGATCTACACAAGACGAATCATATCTCCGAGACATCAGAGCCCGTCAGAAGTCAGAAGGACTAGCCGAGGAAAGGCTGCTCTCGGCGGGGTTAACGAGCGCTGAACACCCGGTGATCGCCTGGATCTCACAACTCCGAAAACGGCAGATAAAATTGTAAAATAGGTGCTCTCTTTATAAATAAACCCCAGATTTAATCTTTAAACAAGTACATTCTCACCTGAAAAAGTCTTAACTACAATTTGTGACACATTAACAGTAGTATTGGTTTTTAAGATAGGTTTGAGGTTATCCTAACTTTTAAGAAGTTATTTACAATGATCTTAAAGAACATTCAAGTGCCGTCTCACTTCCCAACTCTCGCAGATGTGTTTTGAGTCTGGATTTGAAAGTGGCTACTGTTAGAGCACATCTGATCTGTTCAGGAAGCTGGTTCCAGCTGCGGATGGCATAATAGCTAAAAGCAGACTCTCCTTGCTTTGAGTGAACCCTTGGTATTTCTAACTGACTTGATCCTGATGATCGGAGTGATCTGTTGGGTTTATATTCAGTGAGCATATCTGCAATGTATTGAGGTCCTAGGCCATTGAGTGATTTATAAACAAGTAACAGTACTTTAAAATCAATCCTAAATGTAACTGGAAGCCAGTGTAAAGACCTGAGGACTGGTGTGATATGGGCATATTTTCTGGTTCTGCTCAGAATCCTGGCAGCAGCGTTCTGTATGAGCTGCAGAATTAAATCAAATACAGTTTATTGTGTAAGCAAAAATGAATATATAATGTGTGACTTTTAATTATAAACCAGCTGGAAATACACCGGGACTCTTATTTTGAAATCTCGCCTTACTATTGCAGTTGTAGGAGCTCATTCAAGTTCAGATGAGGAGATAAAATATGCATTGTTACAACCGTCTAAAACACATTACTATATACACATCATAAAGTAAACATTGTCATTATTCATCAGCATTAGTTCATAAACAATTGCCTGGCATAAATGTGTGTTATTCATTGATTGTGAGCCGCTCTGAAGCGCTGGATTTGGGATGCTTGAGTGAGCCTGTAGAAGCGCAACAGCGCCGTGTTTTCCAGCGGTTAGATCAAATCAAATGTGCGCATCTGTTACACAGGACACCAGTTCTGACTGGATCTCTTCCCTAATCGTCCCTCCCTAACATTTTCATCTCGTTTTTATTTGTTGACGAAAATGACAGTTGATTTTCGTTATAGTTTTTGTCATCCATCACTAGTTTTTATTTAGTTAACGTCAGTGAAAAAAGGTTGTTTACGAAAATTATGACACAAATTACTGCCGTCGTGATCTTTCTGAGTGAAAGGCGTGTGTGCGGTTGCGCACGCTTCAGGTCAGAGTCCGGCAGCGCGCGCGCGAGCACGTCCCGGCCACGTTGACCTGAGCTGCGCGTATATATTTGACTGTTCTGCTTCCATTGTTTAGTAGGGAACGGTGGAAGCAGAGCTCACACACACGTCCTTACTCCTGCTGTCACACATCAACGCAGATTATGAAATACTGCTCTTATTAAAGTGCTGTTATTTTTAAAGTAACGGTACTAATACAATTTCATATTGTACCCAACGTACCCAGTCGACTAAAAATATTGACTTTGACTAATTAACAGCCTCGACCAATCGCGACAGGCCTACAAAATATATAACATTGTTCTAGTGGTTTTTGGATATTTGAATCTAAAAATCTTTGTGCCTTTAACCCACTTGAGTCGTGTTGATTATGTTTATGATGGATGGATGCGCTATTCGGGCACTATACAATGCCATTATAAAGCTGGGAAGAGCCAGAGGTATTCCAAACATTGATTCATTCAAAACTCTCATTCAAGTTAATAATAATTCTGTGTATTGTTACATTGGTGCATATAAATGAAAAGGATTAAAAACTGTATTATGTGCATTAAGTGAAAAGCAATGTGGAAAACAGGCCTTGATTATTGGAATTATATTTCTACTGCATTTGCATTCATGCATTAATTATTTTGAATGTAATTGGCTGCAGCGGCTGTTGGTTGAAATAAGTGTTACTCTGATTGGGGAAAAACACGTTTTAAACCAATTCAGAGCTGAGTTTGGGGTCAGGATTTTTTATGTTTTTAAAAGAAGTCTCTTCTGCTCACCAAGGCTGCATTTATTTGATCAGAAATACAGTAAAAAACGTAATATTGTGAAATATTACAATTTAAAATGTCTGTTTTCTATGTGAATATATTGTAAAATGTAATTTATTCCTGGGATCAAAGCTGAATTCTCAGCATCATTACTCCAGTCTTCAGTGTCACATGATCCTTCAGAAATCATTCTAATAAGATGATTTGCTGCTCAAGACACACTTCTTCATTATTAGTAACAATGTTGAACAGTTTGTAACGTTATAAATGTCTTTACTTTCAATTTGTATCAATGAAATTCATTCTTGATAAAAAACAAACTTGCTGACCCCAAACTTTTAAACAGTAATGGACATAAATACTATATAAAAATATGTATAAAACATTAGAAGTCTGAAAAATCCTCACTTAGCCATATTAGATAACAGAGTCGCAGGACCGTAAAAGGCAGAATGATGGATGTTGAAAACTGAAAGGTTTGTGCGATGTGCATTAACAGCGAGAGATTGAGAGGAGGAGAGAATTACAAAAGGATCAAGCATTTTTTTTGTCTGGCCGTCCCAGCGTGCATTGGGATCGCCTTTCTCTCCATTGTGTGTAAAATCGGGATCCGTTTTAATGAGTTTCACCCTCTTTTATTCTCTGTCTATTATCATATTCTGTCTTCCTCTAATCCTTGTTCTACATTTCTCATTCTGTCTTTGCTTGCTGTCTGAAGGCGGTTAGTCAGAGGAGCAGGGCTGATATCCTGACAGCCTGTTCACTGCTGTTAAACTCATTTTACTCCCAAGACTTGCAGCGTTTCTCTTCTGTACAAATGAGGTTATGAGTTGAGACTGTGAGAAAGCTCCCAGTGATGTTTCATCTTCTCGAATGGGGGTAAAATAAGAGCCCCGGACTCTAGAATCGCAATCTACGGTCCATTAAATCAGTGCAGCGTCCATAAATGATGGAGAAACACATTTGAACCGAATGATCATATCAGCGGCGTCTACATAATGATCTTGTCCAGAGACCAGGACTTTGTTAAAGCAATAAGCCACTCGAGGCAGAGCACCCCCCCCTTATTTTTTACCGTGATTGAGAGATGTTGTTAAGCACAATGTCACTACATAAAGGGATTAATAATAATAATAATAATCACACAAAGCAGCTCCTCCATTAAGTATCATTAGCTCAACTTTGATGTTTATGGTTGTCAAACAACATGTTCCATTAAAACAGAATTCAACTGATGTGCATCACAGTTGCGTGCGTGTGTGTGTGTGTGTCAGCCAATTACAACAGCTACAAATGTGGCTCATCCAATCAGATTTTAGAACCAGAGCTGTCTGTTTCAAATGGTCTGTTTTGAGGTTTGATATATATTTGTGCTGTCAAAATTAACATGTTAACGCACGCAATAATTTTTTTTTTTTTCTGTTTAACGGGTTAAAAATATTTAAAACAATTAACGCAGCATCCATTTTTTTCCTTCATAATTTTGCTAGTGTTACATTAAATGATCACACTCTTATTCACGTAAATGCTTTTAAACCATTCAAACGCAACAAGACAGACAAGAACGTGCTGTCTGTGACACACACACACACACACACTCACAAAGATGCTTGCCAGTATCGAGTTTTCTTTCACGCTTGAACAAACAATAACACAGAATTATGCCAAAATGGCGGTTTTAAGAGCTTTAGAGCAGTCTCAAATTAGTTAGATAAGGTCTCAAATGAACTTAAAGGGTTGTGAGAAAAAGAGATGCACGTGACAGCACGTCAGATCTTAAAGTCACAGCATCCTAATAAAACAGTTGCTGTGATCATTAATGTTAATCAAAGAACAATGGAAATGGAGAAAACTGTAGCTTTAATAAGGATGGATCTATATTTAATTTATTATTTATCCAGTTAAGACTGTAAAATGTTTGATAACTTTATTCAATTTCTGTATATTTCCTACCTGTTAGAATGTAAAATGATATTTATTATAATAGGTTTATGTGAAGATTGTTTTACGTTAACTTATATTAAAAGTTGAATTTTGAAATTTATAGCTTTCAATTATACTGTAATGTTAAATATATATTTACAGTATATACATATTTAAAAACTCCAATGTTTTTAATCGCAAACAGAAAAAATGCAATTAATTAGTTATTACTAATTATTACTAATATATATACATACATACATATACATATACATACAGTGAGGAAAATAAGTATTTGAACACCCTGCTATTTTGCAATATCTCCCACTTAGAAATCATGGAGGGGTCTGAAATTGTCATCGTAGGTGCATGTCCACTGTGAGAGACATAATCTATAAAAAAAAATCGAGAAATCACAATATATGATTTTTTAACTCTTTATTTGTATGATACAGCTGCAAATAAGTATTTGAACACCTGTCTATCAGCTAGAATTCTGACCCTCAAAGACCTGTTAGTCTGCCTTTAAAATGTCCACCTCCACTCCATTTATTATTCTAAATTAGATGCACCTGTTTGAGATCGTTAGCTGCATAAAGAATCCAACTACTAACATGGCCAAGACCAAAGAGCTGTCCAAAGACACTAGAGACAAAATTGTACACCTCCACAAGGCTGGAAAGGGCTACGGGGAAATTGCCAAGCAGCTTGGTGAAAAAAGGTCCACTGTTGGAGCAATCATTAGAAAATGGAAGAAGCTAAGCATGACTGTCAATCTCCCTCGGACTGGGGCTACATGCAAGATCTCACCTCGTGGGGTCTCAATGATCCTAAGAAAGATGAGAAATCAGCCCAGAACTACACGGGAGGAGCTGGTCAATGACCTGAAAAGAGCTGGGACCACCGTTTCCAAGGTTACTGTTGGTAATACACTAAGATGTTATGGTTTGAAATCATGCATGGCACGGAAGGTTCCCCTGCTTAAACCAGCACATGTCAAGGCCCGTCTTAAGTTTGCCAATGACCATTTGGATGATCCAGAGGAGTCATGGGAGAAAGTCATGTGGTCAGATGAGACCAAAATAGAACTTTTTGGTCATAATTCCACTAAACATGTTTGGAGGAAGAATAATGATGAGTACCATCCCAAGAACACCATCCCTACTGTGACGCATGGGGGTGGTAGCATCATGCTTTGGAGGTGTTTTTCTGCACATGGGACAGGGTGACTGCACTGTATTAAGGAGAGGATGACCGGGGCCATGTATTGCGAGATTTTGGGGAACAACCTCCTTCCCTCAGTTAGAGCATTGAAGATGGGTCGAGGCTGGGTCTTCCAACATGACAATGACCCGAGGCACACAGCCTGGATAACCAAGGAGTGGCTCTGTAAGAAGCATATCAAGGTTCTGGCGTGGCCTAGCCAGTCTCCAGACCTAAACCCAATAGAGAATCTTTGGAGGGAGCTCAAACTCCGTGTTTCTCAGCGACAGGCCAGAAACCTGACTGATCTAGAGAAGATCTGTGTGGAGGAGTGGGCCAAAATCCCTCCTGCAGTGTGTGCAAACCTGGTGAAAAACTACAGGAAACGTTTGACCTCTGTAATTGCAAACAAAGGCTACTGTACCAAATATTAACATTGATTTTCTCAGGTGTTCAAATACTTATTTGCAGCTGTATCATACAAATAAATAGTTAAAAAATCATACATTGTGATTTCTGGATTTTTTTTTTTTAGATTATGTCTCTCACAGTGGACATGCACCTATGATGACAATTTCAGACCCCTCCATGATTTCTAAGTGGGAGAACTTGCAAAATAGAAGGGTGCAACTCTGCCATCATTATGTTAAGCCCGCCCACCGACTCTATACACAATGTGATTGGCCTGACTAGAGTTTGGTTTTTCCAGCTTGCAAGCCAACGGAGAGTTGCTAGACATACTGGCTGCAAATTATATTTTCTGCCACTAGGGTGCGTCTAGAGTTCTAGGCTATGTCACTGTGGCACCAAGTATCACAAACATTTCAGGCAAAGTCCCACCTTTGATCAAATCTGAACACCTAATCATCAAGTCTCTTTAAACTCACACTTAATGACTACACCAACTCACAGTGGTTAAAGTGGGATTTGGTGGCTGGGGGAACCCCTTAAATTGTGTGTAGGTGCAACAGGGAAAAATGACTCACCATGGGACAACATGTTGAGGATCGTGGTATAGCAATACTTTTTGGGACAAGAGTGTCACTGTGGCACTGTACCACAATACTTATTTACTTGATATTTGAATGGTTTTATTTTGGTACATCTACACTGATATGATGACGATACTATGTTAAAATTGCTGAGCACCACAATGTAGAACACAACCTTGTTTTTCACAATGTAAATTCAAACATAAAAATGGGAAGTCCAAAACGGACTTAAATTTAACATAAGACACAACTATAACAGAAATAAATCACAACCTAGACAGACCTATTGCAGAGTCAATGTCAAAGTCAAAATGCAGAATCAAAAGTCTCACGCTGCAACTGCTGGATCTATATATTTATTAATTCATCTGTTGTGCCGGAATGCAGTTCTGGACCGTTCCGGTCCACTTTAACCCCTGGGTCACAGCCCTAATGGATATATGATTGAATTGATGAATAGATGCATGAATGAATAACAGGTGTTGACTGGATGATGGATTAAAAGGAAAGATCTATGAAAGGATATGAAGTGGGTGGATGGATGTAAATAGAATGAATGGAAAGACAGGGATGAAGGCATTAATGAGTGTTTTATGTTGCGATAGATTGCTCCGGAGGATCTGTCTGAGAACAGTTTCTGGGTGAAGGCGAAGGAGGATCGCTTTGAGAACAAGGAGCTGTTTGCCAAACTCACACTGACCTTCTCCACACAAACCAAGAGTGAGTTGATCTGCTCTGCTGTCCTCCAGTCACATCACACACATCACACATTAAACCTCTCTCTCTCTCTCTCCTCCGTCTGTCTTACTGAACACAGCCTCTAAAGGTAAGAGATGCCCCTTGCTCTGTGTTTGCGCATCTGTGTGTGTGTGTGTGTCCGCTGAGACTCTCACCGCGGGGTACTGGGCCAAACATGGATGACAGAATACAGGGATGTGGAAGAGATGACTGTCATCTCAGTGTAGAGAACAATATCAGGGCCAGTGCTACATTTCACCCCAAAAACCCAAAGAAAAACTACTATAAATCATAAAGAATCATAAATGAAGCCAGATTTAGGATCATTTAAGATGTAATGCATTGTGCCTTATTCTCATTACAATCGAGTACATTTTCCTCTCAAATATTTTATTACTGCTTTTGATACATATTAGATTAAAAACATTTATGAAATTATATTTACTAAAATTATTAGAACACCTGACAGATCTGAAAATATTTACCTTTTTTTTGTAGCCTGACTTCTCACTAGATTCTAGTCTGGGAGAAGTAGAAGAAGATGATGAGTGTAACACTTTGCCGGTGTTGTAAAAAGAATTTAAGGATACACAGAGTACTTGCCAACACGATCATCATTTTTGAGAGAAATAGTCAAGGTGAATGCATATACGAATTCAATCCAAGCGCTTTTTGGTGACGTGGATGATTACGTTACTTTTGACCATCTGTCCATCATCGTATAAAGCCCGCCCTGATTGATTGGTCCGAACAGCTCTGGTTCGAGCATAGTTGCTCCAAAGTCCAGACCGAACTTTCTGACCTCAAATGTTGTGGGCGGGGCTACGTTCGGCTGGCATCCAGGCTACTTTTTTTGCCTCCAAAACATGAGTTCATGAAAGATGGTTGCTCTGACCATCATATATCAGATGAAGGGAGTCGTACTGTTTTATCCACTTTTAACTTTAATATTTGGGATGTCCACCTTTTGCATCAACTACAGCTGCAAATCTCTCTGGCGTAGTGTCAATATATTTCCTCTGAGAACTTCAACACTAATGTTATCCCATGCATCTGCAACTGAAGCCAAAGGCTTTCCTTTGAATGTACAATAGATCTGTCCAGTTTATTTTCCAAATCGCCCCAAATTTGCTCAGTGGGGTTGAGGTTCGGGCTTTGAGGAGGCCAGTCCATCATTTTCAATGTTCCAGCAGATTCCTTCCGTCTCAAGTAGTTCCGGCAATAGTTAGAAGAATGCTTCGGGTCACTGTCCTCTTGGAAAATAAAGCCAGGCCCAATAAGACGACTCCCAGATGCCAAGTGTTCTAATAATTTTGGTCACCACTATATATTATTATAAAATAATGCTATAGTATATAAAATACATAAATAACACTCTTATCTTGTCCTCCAATTCTTGACATTTGAAGAAAATATTATTTTATATACATTTTATTTGGAGAAATTATTATATTGATTATTTCTTGGTTTTATTGATTTAATAATTGTTTTTAATAATATAACCATTACAATAATTGTATTTATTTATTTATTTATCTATCTATTTATTTATAAATAGTGTCCTTTTAAATTAAAAGTAGCAATAAATACTACCATGATGTATAAATACTTTAAATTATATGATACAGGTTATACTTTTTGCTGTACAGTATTAATTGGTGTTGGTGGTATGTCTTTAATTTTGATAACAAAAAACAAAAGCATGACAATGTAGGCTTTTCTTTCAGCAAAATATTCTTATATTTTCCCTGATATTTTGGGGAGAAATATGACCCACACATGTTCTTGAAGAGTTTCATGAGATTCACCTGGATGTCATATTTTGGGTGACTGTATGCATAAGCCCCTCATGAATTAGAAATGAGCAAGAAGCCAGTGTCAGGTGTGTGTGTGTGTGTGTGTTTCCTGCCACCTGCTCTTTGTCCTCTATGAGTGGCCTTTACAGTTTTATTGCATATTTATATCTGATACGATATACAGCACTGCCGACTTTAACAAGGTGTGAGTCTGTGTGAGCTTTTTTTTAGGTCTTTGTATGTGGTTTCGCCCTTCAGCAAATGACCTTCAAAGAGTGTGATGATGTCATGTATCCGCCGCAGTCTCTCTCTCTCTCTCTCTCTCTCTCTCTCTCTCTCTCTCTCTCTCTCTCTCTCTCTCTCTCTCTCTCTCTCTCTCTCTCTCTCTCTCTCTCTCTCTCTCTCTCTCTCTCACACACACACACACAGACAGTTTTCTGTTTTGAATATGGAAAACGAAACCTTGAAATGTCATCTTTGGCAGCTGTTTTCTTCAGGACTACCTGAGCTCGCTGTGTGTGTGTGTGTGTGCGCGCGTCCAGCTGTCTGAGTTGATGTAGGATAACCTTTTCTGATATCTGACTGTAAATGAATGCTGCCCTTTTCAGATCTTCCATCTGTCCGATCCTGTCCGTAAAAAACACGAGTGTGTGTGTGTATGTCCTTGAGAAGGATTGTGTTGTTCCATCAGACGGCCGCAGCCGTATCTCTGTCTCTCTCTCCTCCAGTCACATCACTCTCCAGCAGAGCGAAAGGACGCCACCGACAGCCAGAACTGACCTCTCACCTCTGCTGACGGTGGGGTTGCAGGTCGATGACCTTTTCAGCGAGGTCACGCCACTGATTGTTGATTTAATTTGACAGGACCTCAAGCACATTATCTTCCTCTTCCTTTCTGTGGGTGTTTGTTCCTTCACAGTTACTGTTGCTCATTCTCTGAGTTAGTGATTTGAACGCATCATGTACTCCCAAATAGCAGATAATGCGTAAAACTCCATCTCTGCATGTGCTGTGATATATCGATCACGCTTGCAATGCACCACGTCCAAAGTGCACACATATGTAACGGAGCCCAGCTAGTAGTCGTAATCCTCACTCCTCTGATCTCAAGAGATGCTCCTGCTTGGAGCGGGCGGTTCGAACAGGAGGGGTTACATTGGTGCCGTGACCCGGACGGGAGTGAGGTTTTGGGGGGTGAGTGTAACGGAGGCCAGCTAGTAGTTGCTGTACAAGTAAACCTCACTCTTCTGATCTCGAGACGCTCTAGCGACTGACACTAGTGGTTGCAGCCTTTAGCCTCCTTGTTAGAGCGTCCGACTCTCATGCCAGTGGACCCGGGTTCGAGTCCCGCTTGGAGCAAGCAGTTCGAACAGGAGGAGTTACACATGCTTTCACAGCTTTTGTGATAGTGTTTTATGGTTTTTCTCATGAAACTTGAGGGATTTGTTGAAATTGAATGTTTGTCTGTCCATAAAGTCAATTTTTGATGATTAATATATATGGCAAAAGTATAGATATGGGGGTCAGTTAGCCATATTTATTCATAAAGCACATTTAAAAACAACAACAGCTGGTGGCCAAAGTATTGTACAGAGTTTAAATAAATAGCGTAATAATTAAACTTAGGAGATAAAACACACCTACTTATGACCAAATGCAATAATAAACCGATTTAAGAGATTTAAAATCATCATATGTTGGTGCGGTTTTTATATAAAATGGCAAATTATTCCAAAGCTGTGGAGCAGCCGCTGATAAGAAGGCACAACCTCCTTTCAGTTTGAGACGTGTCCTTGGAACAGTCAAACGTAGACTATTGGTTGAATAGTCATTACGAATTTCATTACGGTGAAATGAAAGAAGGTCAGAAATATATGGACGGACTAAACCATGCAGACTCTTATAAACAAACAATACTGCTTTAAAATGAATACAATATTTGACTGGGAGCCAGTGGAGAGAGACCAGCACTGGTGAAATATGCCCCCTCTTCTTTGTTCCAGTCAACAGTCTAGCTGCAGCATTTTGGACAAGCTGAAGACGTGACAGTAGAAACTGTGAAACACCCAAGAACAATACATTAGATTAATCCAATGTGGATGAAATATAAGTATGTATATATTTGGATAAGAATTACTTCATTTTAGCTATATTCTTTTGTTGATAGAAACAACTTCTGACCACAGAATTGATCTGTCAAAGCAGAATCAAAAGTAACACAGTTTCTAGCATGTGTATTAGAGTTGTCTAAAGTACCGACTTCGGTACCATGTCGGTACTGAAATTTAAAAAAATGTGACGATACCGGCATTTCCCTCTAGCATTTTGAGCGCTGTTGAACGGATTCCTAAACACCTCTGATTGGCCATTGTGTTCATTGTGGTTTAGTTTTCAGCTGTTTTCAGCGCGTTGTTCCACACATTCTGAATAGGACACAACTGAGGTGGCGTTATGTTAATCATTATATTCGGTTATTAAACATAGACCGTAAAAAAATATGGATGACGCATATTCACTACCTTCCATTGAAGAAAAGTGAAGCCGTCAATGTCTGAAGTTGTGCAGATTTGGGACTGGAGTCTGCACAGTAGTGACCTCGGGACTAGAATCCGCTCGATAGAGAGCAGGAAGTAGAGGAGCGATATCCAAAGCCCGTCCACACTCTTGCAGATGCAGAACAATTCATTATGATGGTGTGAAATAAACAGTTATGGAAATGTAGAAATTAAAGCTAAAGCTCCAATCTCCTGAAAATCCAGTGCCTGTTAGTGCCTCTCAGAGAAGCTCTCAAGCTCAGCTGTCAATCATGATGTCACAGCCCTGTTTTTATTGCATCTAAAACCATCAATTTCATCAAACCACCAATCATCGTGATAAAAACTGCCTAAAATGAAAGAAGAAAAAATATATGAAGTGTAATTTGATTGTTTAGTTTGTCTCGCATCCATTAGAATACATAGAGGGGTGGGGTTTATGACCTATACTGGGACCAACAATCGAGACGCTTTGGCTTGTTATTGTTATTAAATAAGTAATTTAATTAAATTATCAATTACTCGACTGATTTTACATTCCTACTAGCCCTTTATTTAGACTAAAAGCCCTTCTCATTGATTTGGTGAGGAACATGGTGTTTTGAGCAGCATTTGCACACTCTGTCATGCTGTTGGTTATAAGCTACTGCTGTTGACCCGTATTGCAGTATCAAGGTTAACAATTAACCAATTCATTGATCGTTAGTTTAAACGACGATCGATCATGGGAATTTGTGTAAATTGACATCCCTGGTCTAAAGCCAGACTGATATTTATCAAAAAAATACCATTGTCTTGTAAAAATGAAGCAAGATGGTTAAACACAACCTTCTCCAAAACCTTTGATAAAAATGATAATTTCGAGAGGAGTGTTGGATCAAGATTTGACTTTTTGAGTAGCGGCTGCACAATGGCATGTTTGAAATAAGATGGGAATATTCCACTGGTAAATCTACTGTTAATTATTGATAATAAACTGGGACTGATACTGTCAAGTTTATCTAGTAAAAGGCGAGGAACAAAATGTGGAGAGATTGTACCAGATAATTGTGAGACACTGGGGTAGATTCAGATAAATATGATCAAAATGGTGTAGGCTGACAGAATTCCAAAGGAGAGGGGAAAATGATCTTATTCCTTCAATTTTATCCATAAAAGTAGGGGAGAGATTAGACATCGGATTTAACTCACTGTTTATGGTATTAAACAATATTTTTGGACTGTGCATTTTTTGCAATAAGATCCAGTCTTAACAGCTTTTTGATAATTAATTATACAATCTCACACACATTCATAAGAGATTTATCATTTGTCCCTCTTCCATTTCAGCATCAAGAAATTTTCCAACTGCAGACGAGTTAAGAGCGAACATGCCAGCCTACGGGCACACAGTGTGATACAGGGCTAGAAACAGCTATATTAATAACAATAGGCTTATGATCAGACAGGAACATTTCTATGATATTTACATCGCTGACTGAAAGGCCTGATGATAAAATCAAAACGCGTGTGTCCTTGTTTATGAATAGGGCCAAGGACAGTCCGTGTAAGATTGAAAGTGTCAATAATTTGTAAAAGTCTTTAACCATAGACATAAGCCCTATTTGGATGGTAATTGTTTGTCACGTGGATGTCCGTAAAAATAAATTTGCATGCCACCTTAGTGATAAAACTCAAGCATTCGGATGGTGATTTATTCACGGTGTTTTGTGATCCTGCGCACCTGGGAATGCTGCTCACATGCTCAATAACATGACTGTCTGCTGTAAATAAAATGTCATATGCTTGGTATAATAAGAATACATGCATATTTAATTTAATAGTAGGAAAATAATATCCGAATTATTATTTAATATATATATTAAAGACGCACATTATTTAAGATATATAGACGAACATTGTCGTTAAAATGGTTTTCTGTCTTGTATTTTATCTCAAAATAAAGGATGTAATTTTATTCCACATGGAAATGAGCGGAAATAAGTGAATACAGCCTCTCATGTACATGAGGTAAACATAATGCTGCGGTTATTTTAACATGTATACAGTGAGGAAAATAAGTATTTGAACACACTGCTATTTTGCAAGATCTCCCACTTAGAAATCATGGAGGGGTCTGAAATTGTCATCGTAGGTCCATGTCCACTGTGAGAGACATAATCTAAAAAATCCAGAAATCACAATGTATGATTTTTTAACTATTTATTTGTATGATAGAGCTGCAAATAAGTATTTGAACACCTGAGAAAATCAATGTTAATATTTGGTACAGTAGCCTTTATTTGCAATTACAGAGGTAAAACGTTTCCTGTAGTTTTTCACCAGGTTTGCACACACTGCAGGAGGGGTTTGGCCCACTCCTCCACACAGATCTTCTCTAGATCAGTCAGGTTTCTGGCCTGTCGCTGAGAAACACGGAGTTTGAGCTCCCTCCAAAGATTCTCTATTGGGTTTAGGTCTGGAGACTGGCTAGGCCACGCCAGAACCTTGATATGCTTCTTACAGAGCCACTCCTTGGTTATCCTGGCTGTGTGCTTTGGGTCATTGTCATGTTGGAAGACCCAGCCTCGACCCATCTTCAATGCTCTAACTGAGGGAAGGAGGTTGTTACCCAAAATCTCGCAATACATGGCCCCAGTCATCCTCTCCTTAATACAGTGCAGTCGCCCTGTCCCATGTGCAGAAAAACACCCCCAAAGCATGATGCTACCACCCCCTTGCTTCACACTGATTTCTCACCTTTCTTAGGATCATTGAGACCCCATGAGGTGAGATTTTGCATGGAGCCCCAGTCCGAGGGAGATTGACAGTCATGTTTAGCTTCCATTTTCTAATGATGGCTCCAACAGTGGACCTTTTTTCACCAAGCTGCTTGGCAATTTCCCCGTAGCCCTTTCCAGCCTTGTGGAGGTGTACAATTTTGTAATTTTGTCTCTAGTGTCTTTGGACAGCTCTTTGGTCTTGGCCATGTTAGTAGTTGGATTCTTACTGATTGTATGGGGTGGACAGGTGTCTTTATGCAGCTAACGACCTCAAACAGGTGCATCTAATTTAGGATAATAAATGGAGTGGAGGTGGACATTTTAAAGTCTTTGAGGGTCAGAATTCTAGCTGATAGAAAGGTGTTCAAATACTTATTTGCAGCTGTATCATACAAATAAATTGTTAAAAAATCATATATTGTGATTTCTGGATTTTTTTTTTTAGATTATGTCTCTCACAGTGGACATGCACCTACGATGACAATTTCAGACCCCTCCATGAGTTCCAAGTGGGAGAACTTGCAAAATAGCAGGGTGTTCAAATACTTATTTTCCTCACTGTAATTGCTGTCGTAATAACGGCCCATTTCAAATGTTTACAAGCTTTTTTTTCTTTTTTTTGAGTGGTTATATATATATTCTGGATTTGGATTTGACATTCTGTCTATGATGCAAATACCTTACGTCCGAATAGGGCTTTAGACATGTTAAAATCCCCAAGATCAAAAGCTTCAGCATTTGGCACAATAGAGGATAAAAAAAAATCTGAGAATTCACCTATAAAATCCTTATTGTTAACGTGGAAGAAGCTGCTTATATTACTAGTCACATCGCTTCACATCTGTTTAGAACATGATGTTCAGCATTTAAATTCCTCCATTCATGTGTGTTGTTGAGGAGAGTGTGCTGTTACTTTACTAAACCATCCGATGCATTATTTTCACCAGCTGGACCAAAAAAACTAAGTGAAAATATCCCACGGATGTACATTCAAAGACTCAAACCATATCTACAGACTTCAGGCCACCTTGCACCTAGCGTCAGAACAGCATAGCATTGGCCTGGCAGTGTGTTTTGCACCGGCTATCACTGCTCCACTTCATTGAAAAAGATAAAAATGCAGATTGCTTTCTCTGATCACGTTTATATAGGTGCGTGTGAAGGCCAGAGACTCATTTCCGCATTTTCTAAGCTGAATGCTGAGGCATTTTTATAGAGGCTGTGTGAGTTTTGATGACTGAACCTGTCCAATTACAGAGAGAGAGGTCTGTGCTGATGGATTCAGCAGTTTTGCAGTCTAGATGGAGGGTGCTTTTATTTTCCTGCAATTTTCCTTCCATTTCTGCATTTAAAAGCGAGTCTGGTTTGTTTCACGGGTTTGCTGTGTGTGTTATCGATTGGCTTCTCTCTGTGTGTCTTGTTGGGAGTCTTTTAATGTTTCTCTCCATCTCGCTGGCGGCCTGCTTTTCCCGTCTCCACGGAGACCAGCTGAGTCTCTCAGGATCTCGTTCAGCCGGTTCAGTCGCTCACCTCTGCTCTCGCACACAACCACAAGTGCGCGTACGTCTCCTCCTCTGATGTATACGCCGACCTACTTTATCATCACACACACACACACTTGCGGCTGGTCTCGTCTCATTTCAGTCCCTGCTGTCTAGACTCACTTAGAGTTATAGACCCAGAGCCACAAGTGTGACAGCAGAGGACACAAACATACATCTGAACCAAAACAGTGGGTTGTGTATGTACGACTCTTGCTGTTCTCTGCGCTTTCTTGTGGTCTCACCGTGTTATTCATGAACTGGACTATCAGTCAGACAAATGCCACTATAGACCTTGTGTAGCCCTGTCCCTTTTTCAGCTCTGTGTCTTCCTGTTTGTATTTCCACAGCAAGTCAAGTTAAGATCTTACAGATTTATGAACAAACCGCTCGTTTTTACATTTGTTGTGCTTATGATAACTTTGGTTGACTCTAAAATAAGTACCATATTGTTCCAGCCCTGATTATAAGACGTCCCCCCTTTTTCAAGATGTACCTTTTAAGGCTTTTTGCAGACCAAATCTTGGCTTTTATTTGAAAATATAAAAAATGTTGTATTGAAAGTATGGTAAATACTGGTAAAATGTAAAAAATAAACCCTTTTTTGCATACCATAAAAATAACCTGCAGCTCATCTGAATTATATAACAATTAGGCTATCCATCTCATAGTGAACACCATGTAGCCTACCAACATTTCATTGACAGTAGAAGTGAAATCTTATGGTAGTTTTAAAAATCTGGGAACTGTCTTACATTTTAAAATCACGTACGGGGATGTTGGGTCCTGTCAGCGAGGCACGCAAACATGACTGTCACGTGGAGCTTTTCTTTGACTGTTTGAGTTCTTAAGACTCGCGATCTTCTAACATTACACTCTGACGCACCATAGTTCTTGGCACTCGTTTTACGTATATTTGGCGCCACCTATTATTGCTGGTGTATTATTGACATGTAAAAGTCTAGACCGTGAATGTAAGACAAACCTGTTTTTTCAGATGTATTTCTAAGCAAAAAAAACATTGTATATTATATTCGGAACAATATGTGTAAATTAGGGCTGGGCAAAAACATATATTTTTTTGATTAATCACATTTTAAAATGTGGCCGATTCGATATTGATTCTCAAAAGCCCCAATCGATCTTTTTCCGTATTTATTGCAGCAAACAGTGGGCCTCATTCACAAATCTTTGGTAAATATATGAGCAAATTCGGAGTAATTTGCACGCAAAATGGACCTTTATGAAAACTACGATTCACAAACACTTCGTATCCCATGGATTCGGTAGTTAAACGTGTGTGTATATTAATCAATTCCAAACATTTGTAAATATGACGTGCATACACGCTCATTCATAATTAGCATAATCCCTGCCCATGAGTTACAGCTACGCAAATGACGTGTCCAGGAACTCTGTGGAATCTTCTGGACTTCCTTCTCAGGTTTGGCTCCAGTATATTGCATACATGCTAAAGAGACCAATTGGCCATTTGCTTAGCAATAAATATTCAATTATCGCGTATCCACCACAGTGTTAATTTTGACAGCAAATTTTGATTTAGTTTTAGTCATAGTCTTTTGACTAAAATGCCATTTTAGTTTGTTATATTTTAGTCACCTGAATTGTTTTTAGTTTTAGTCGACTAAATATCATACGATTTTATTTGACTAAATCTACAGTAGATTTAGTCGACTAACATCTAATGATTTTTGTTAAATTTTAATAGGCTACATTATGAATTTAAGCATTACACAACCGACTGTCACTTGAATTGACATTTTGACATTTCTTTTTGACATAAAAAATACACAAAAGAGAGCTCAATTCACTTTTTTGTTTGTTTTAAAAAAAAAACCATCTATATAGTTTTTATAACTTTGTATTTCTGTTTTAGTTAGTAGGCCATATCAGGTTAAGCTAAAGCTTCAAATAAGTTTGTTTATTTTTATTTTTTATTTCAGTTCAGATTTATTTAATTTGCAAGTAATTATGTTTTTAACTATTAAAACCCCTCATACTTTATTTAATATTTGTCAAATACTGGTCTTTCCTCCTGACTATGCATTAAATTGGAATTAAATTAAATACAGTTTATTGTGTAAGCACAAACGAATATATAATGCGTGACTTTTAATTATAAACAAGCTCGAAATACACCTTGACTCTTATTTTGAAATGGATGCGCCTTATTATTGCAGTTGCAGGAGCTCATTCAAGTTCAGATGAGGAGATAAAATATGCATTGTTACAACCATCTAAAACATATTACTATATAAACATCGTAAAGTAAACATTGTCATTATTCATCAGCATTAGTTCATAAACAATTGCCTGGCATAAATGTGCGTTATTCATTGATTGTGAGCCGCTCTGAAGCGCTGGATTGGGGATGCGTGAGCCTGTAAAACGTGCAACAGCGCCGTGTTTTCCAGCGGTTAGATCAGCACATTCAAATCAAATGTGCGCATCTGTTACACACAAGACATCAGTTCTGACTGGATCTCTTCCCTAATCGACCCTACCTAACATTTTCATCTCGTTTTTATTTGACGAAAATGACAGTAGGTTTTCGTCATAGTTTTTGTCATCCATCACTAGTTTTTATTTAGTTATCGTCTTGTTTTCGTCAGTGAAAAAAGGTTGTTGACGAAAATTATGACACAAATTATTCGTCAACGAAATTAACACTGATCCACCAAAGCTAAAAAATGCCTGGTGCTTTGTAGGCACAGTGTTTTTCCAGCTGAGATACTTTGGTTGCTATGATACAATATCCATGGCAGTAATGTATTACTAGTATCTCATTTTAAAGATTATTACTGAATATACAAATGCAGTAAAAAGCAATATTAACTTCTCCAGTGTTGTTAAAATAGGACATTTAAAGGGATAGTTCACCCCAAAATGAAAATTAGCCCATCATTTACTCGCCCTCAAGTCATCCTAGGTGTATATGACATTCTTCTTTCAGACGTTATATTACAAAAGTCCAGGCTAATCCAAGCATTAGAATTTGATTCATAGTTGCTCTGTTTTTGAAGTCCATAAAAAGTGCATCTGCCCATCAAATAACGTGCTCTGGGGTGTTAATAAAGGCCTTCTGAAGCAAATCGATGCATTTGTGTAAGAAAAATATCCATATTTAAAACTTTATCAAGTAAAGTTTCTGCTGACCGCCTTCCCTGTTCAATTTATGGAAAAATTGTTAAAAGTTCCCCTGCCGATCGAAAGACTAACGCGACCAGGTATGCTTGTCATGACATCACGTACGCATCTTGAGTTTCACTTTCAGCATTCAACACTTTTCCACAGAAGGGGGTGGGCTGAAACTTTACTTGATAAAGTTTTAAATATGGATATTTTTCTTACACAAACGCATCGATTTTGCTTCAGAAGGCCTTTATTAACCCCCCGGAGCCGCGTGGAGCACGTTATTTGACGGACAGATGCACTTTTTATGGACTTCAAAAACAGAGCAACTATGAATCCAATTCCAATGCTTGGATTTGCCTGGACTTTTGTAATATAACTCGGATTTTATTCGTCTGAAAGAAGAATGTCATATACACCTAGGATGACTTGAGGGTGAGTAAATTATAGGCTAATTTTCATTTTTGGGTGAACTATCCCTTTAAGTAGCTTTTAAAGACACTTACTGGTTACATTATTGGTGTCGATCTTGAGACAAAACAATGGCACTGACATATTTTAAGATATATTGCATTCATTTGAAACAGCTCAAACATGCATTTTAGTCTAGGACTCGCTTAAAGGTGCAGTGTGTAATATCTATGAGGATCTATTGATAGAAATGCAATATAACGATGTCTTCAGTGGTTTATGAAGACCTTACATAATGAACTGTTTTTATTACCTCAGAATGAGCCATTTCTATCGACGTACACCACGGGTCCCCTTACAGTGAAGTCGCCATTTTGCGCCGCCATGTTTCTACAGTAGCCCTAAACGGACAAACTTTTCTACAGAGCGCTAGATGCTTTCTCCGATGACGACATCTTTGTCCTGTGTCGGCCACCGTAGCTTCTCTATGTGCTTTGAAAGGGAGGGGTGAGCGGTGGGTGATTGCAATTCACAACCTCACCACTACATGCCGCTAAAATTTACACACTGCACCTTTAAGCCTTGTCTGTGAAACTGAGGGTATATATGTTAACATGAAATGATTGCCTGTGGCAATCTCCAAATAACTAATTAGTATTTCAGAAAGTTTGTTACACAACAAATATCATTTGTATCGGTACTTTCATGCCGTTTAGATCGATATCGTACTGCTTGACCCTCATTTGCTCACTCATTTGTAGTTAAGTCGTTCGACTTTTAAAGGTCGACAGGATGTTTGGCTGTCGTCCACCTCGTGTCTCAGTAGAATGTTAATTGAGCCCTACTTGCATAAAACAAAATGTCTTAAATGCTTCTCCCTGAATTGTGTGGAGGTTTGGCAGTTATAGAGGGTATTTACACAGGGCGCTTTTAAAGACACAGTAGCAGAACGTTCCTGCTTCTCAAGAATCTCATGGCTCATAGTTACCCCAAAATATTGTAATATCATTATTGTTTTTATTATAATTTAGATTTAATTATTTATTTTGTATTAATTTCTTGTAAAGAGACTGAATCCAATATTCATGACACTGAGCTAGAATTTTTTTAATTAAAAAAATCTTTGTTTTTCAGTAATGAGAATCTAATTAGAAAAAAAAAATGACGATTATGGTAATTTTGGGTGAAATGTGCTAAATTGTTAACAACAAAAAATGCACTGGTCCTGCAAAAAGGGCCACATTTGACTTTTAAGTCTATTATTATTATTATTATTATTATTATTATTATTAATATTTTCATGAGTTTCTCCTTTTCTGTTGATTCTGGTACATTCTGTCCTCATATCACGCTGTCCTCATATTTCTTGTCCCCAGAAGACAGTCATGTCTAAATCCTTCATAAAATTTCTCTTAATACCTTCTTGTTTTGGTCCTCACGGGCCGTTGGAACACATTGCTCGTCTGCTGTGTTTGTCTATAAGGGTATCAATTTTAATGTGTCCTTCATAAAACAGTCTACAGAATGGACCACCTGCTTCAACGATTCCCAAAAGCCCAGATATAAAGTCAGGTCTTAATGTCCTCATAAACCCAGAGGTTCCCTGAAGTGTGCTGATATGAGCCTGTCTGTTTATACGGGCTGTTCTTATCTCTGTGGTGTGGTTTTGTGCCATTAACTGCTGCTTTACAGTCCCTCAGAGTCTGTCGCCCGCTTATATTGGAAGCCGTTTTGTGCGGCTCAGCTGGTGGGATGTAGGAAATTGCTCTTGACCGGCCTATCGAAAGTAAAAGGACTTCCGTAATATCTTCGGAATGTTCTTCCTACCGTTTTATTCTCCTACATCAATCTCTCTCTCTCCCTCCATCTGGTTATCTGCGCGTTCATACGTTTCGTTTTTTCCTATTATTACTGATAATGAAAAGAAGCCATATAAATGAAAACAGGATTTTTCTTGCACTTTTTGAAATTAGACTTTAAAGACAGAAAGTTTTCCCTCTGCTCCACAAAAACTGCAAAAAGTTAATTAAACCATAAGTTAATTTAACATTTGACTGTTATATAGTTTTCAGCAGCTTGATATGTCGTGATTAATAGCAGAGTGAACAATGGACATTTACAGTCTTAAAGGTACAGTAGCTACCTGTTTAATTCATGGAGACGGTGGAAAATAGTCAAGTAGAACTCCCTTGAAAGTCTCGGCACATTTATTTATATAGTACTTTATACATTACAGATTGTTTCAAAGCTGCTTCAGCTAATACACAGCAAAATAAGTGTTAAGGCCTGTTCACACCAGGGGTTGCACAGTTAATGCTCTGCTTTGCTCTGCTCTGCTAGATGCTCAAAATTGAACGAGTGAATGCAAGTTTTAAAAAGCTTACTGTACATGTACTTTAAGTTATTCACCATTCTAGACTAATGCACTGGTGTATTGTAACGCGCACACACACAGCCGCCATCTTGGCACTCCCGGATAACTGGAAATGGGCAAAGAGGCAGGATGTGGATGGAGCTGGGGTGACTGGTTTGCTGAAACCACGCCCACCTAGCTCACCCATAGCGGCAATCCACCTGTCACTCAAGCCTTAATTATGCAGAATGTTAAGACTTAATGGTCACACCAGACGCGACTTGCGCGAATAAACCGCGCTATTCGCACGTAGTGAACATTTTGAGTTTACTTGCTTCATTCGCACGTGACATTCACTTAATAACAGACGGGAATTCGCGTCATGAAAGGTGCTTCTGCCAGCCGGCTCGTCTCGTTGGGAAATGGCTGACGTATTGTTTTAAAATACAGCGAATAAGCTCAATTTGCCAGATTTAACTAACTTGTAGTCTCAATAGAGTGAATTCAGGAGATTGGGACACTTTTTGCCATTGAGATGACTTGGAAAAAGTGTCCCAGTCACCATCTCAATTTGTCTATGGGATTGACTCCCTTTTGGAGCCTGTCTCTAGCGGTCAGTCACTGAATGGCAGTTTAAGTCACTTCTGAGTTGGATTCAAGACAGAGACCAGAAGGCCACTTGGTCATCAGCGACTAGTCTACGTCAACTCGACTTTCATCACATAAATGTTGACTTTAAAAACATCTGAAGTCGTTCAGCCCCTCATTCACACCAAGGATAACTATGTAGATAATTATATTAGCGTCCACACAAACACGGTTTTGTCATCTGCCGCTTTAAATACTCATGCTCTTTAAAGCAGGATGGATTCTGATTGGCTGTCGATGTTTTTTTTTATTGTTCAGCAGCTGAAAAAAAAATCCTTCTGAAAGTGATTGCAATTATATTGTTTCTCTGTGCCATTATCATTAGTATAGTGTGGACTCTGCTATTCTTTTATATTTAGAATGATTTATATCATTATTGTTATCGTCCTTTTTCTAATCATAATTTTCTTCATATATGAAACTTTCAATTTCATCTGTAAAAGTAAATGTTACGGAAGTGTAGAATATAACCATTTCAGTCACTGCGTTTTTCCAGTAATGAAGAAACTGAGGAAATCATTCGTTATTGTTGTTGCACTCCAAGACCACGTTGGGTTTTGTTGAACTTTCTCATGAGACAAATGAAAAATATCTGTGAAAACAATAATAATGACCATAAATCACAGCTAGAGTCTCGGGGGGAGTAAATTACTGAAACTGTCTTGGGAGAATAAAATGAATTTTCTCCCTGCGTGAAATTAATGCTGTTAATGTTGAAGAAGTGTGTTTGTTTACAACTAATATTAGTTGGATTTCATGTTGGTAATTTGATTTCTATTAAAAGAACTAGATTTGTACATTTTCTGAAGAAAATCTGAACACTGCTGTGTTTGGTTTGTCTGAAGGACCAGGAATACTCTATTTTCCACTGTCTCGTGCACACACAGCTCGGATGGCCGAGTTTGACACATGCACAGTACTGTCGATTTTTATTTTATTTTTATACTCTACCAGACGACAGAGGGCAGCACTGAGTCACATCATTTAAAGGATTACCGTAGTTTGCCACAAAAATGATAATTCTGGCATTAACTACTGGCATTAACTACAACTACCGTTGACTGGAGTGGCTGTGGTTTACGCCCACTTAGTGGCAAAAAGACTGAGCGGCAGCATTGGTGTTCAGTGTGAATGCCGTGAAAAACACACAAAACAAACCTAATATGGAAAATAACTGAGATTGACTCTATAAATAGATTTTACAGGCTGCCAAAAGCTACAGAAAAGAGAACAAATGAATCGCTGAAATGAAAAAGAAAAAAAAAACGTGACTCTAGGCAGCGAAACTTGGATTTGCAGTTATCGTTTTGTCTGTTGAATTTTGTGGTAAAATCCTACCCTATATATTATATTGTTATATATTGTATTGACAACTCATCAATTCAATATTTACCATCTTATATTCTGTATAATTGGATATAAGCACTGACAAAAACTGTACAAGTTTTTGGATTGGACGGTGTGAAGTGAAGTGACCCATACTTGGAATTTGTGCTCTGAATTTAATCCATCCAGGTGCACACACACAGTAGTGAACACAAACACACCGTGAACAAACACCTGGAGCAGTGGGCAGCCATATTGCTGCGGCGCCCGGGGAGCAGTTGGGGGTTCGGTGCCTTGCTCAAGGGTCTCACCTCAGTCGTGGTATTGAGGGTCATTCACTCCCCCCACCAACAATTCCTGCCGGACCTGAGACTCGAACCCGCAACCTTCCGGTTACAAGTCCGACTCTCTAACCATTAAGCCACGACTGCCCCCGATGATGATACATATAGCATTGATATAAGGGATCACCCGGATCTAGACCTACCTATATAGTATTTATATAAAGTGTTCACAGGCAAATTTCCTTTAAATGTACTTCTCCGGTGTTGAAATCAGGCACAAATAAATGTCAGGAAGCACGAGACCTGGCTGTATGTCAATATTCATGGGTCACTGGATGTTGGGTTGAGTAAGAAACACTATATGGAGTCCAAACATTAGTTTAAACTGATACTTTTTAAGTTTTAGAACCATTTGTGTAGAGCAGTCCAAACTCGGTCCTGGAGGGCCACTGTCCTGCAGAGTTTAGCTCCAACCCCAAATAAACACACCTGAAACACCTGAAACAGTGGCTGAATCCGAAATACCCCCCTATACCCTTAAGTAGGGCACTATTTGAGGGGACAGCCATTTGTAGTGGTGTCCGAAACTATAGTGGACGTTATTGAGTGCACTCATTCTATCCCACATTGCACCGCAATAACGGGTGTACAGCGGCTGTCCGAATTCGCTCACTTGTTTTCATTCACTCCTTCAAGTGAACTGTATTAGTGGACTAAAGTAGGGAATAGTGATTGAGGGTTTAGGGGGCGATTTCAGATTCAACCAGTGTCTTACTAGGCCCTAGTAAGGGTCTTACTAAGTGTCTTACTATGCCCTAGTAAGACACTAATTAGCTGGTTCAGGTGTGTTTATTTGGGGTTGGAAATAAAATCTGCAGGCAATGTTTCCTCTAAGACCCTGTCCCAAATGGCACCCTAAACCCTCACAGCCTTCCTCTGAGTCTGACGTACTTTCACGACGTAATGGCGCTTTGACTGCCGGGAAGAAGTCCGCAGCGTAGCTCGCACCAGTGCGGGCTCGGCAGAAGTGCGCATCGAGGGCGCATATCGACCTCAAAGGGCCGCTTGCAAGCACCCTTCTGAGACCTAAAATGACAAATGTGACACCCTGCGTTCTCATGGACTTAACGGACACGCGCACGCAGCGGCCATCGTAAGTCCACAAGACCGAGAGTGCACATGAAGTGTGCCATTTGGGACAGGGCCTAAGCGTGGGCAGCCGCACACTTGTGATGCCGCGGCCGCGCAGAAAGAATAAAATGCTGCGCAGTTGATAGACAGATGCGAAATGTGGGGAGAAATCTATTTGATTGTAGTTTAAATGAGAAATAATTGCATCTGTTCTACCGCTATAGAGTTAGTATCGCTATCGTGTTAGAACCGGTGGATGCGGTTTACAGGTTTCATAGAAAGACAATGGTGTCACGTGCGAGCACGCAGCAGTGAGTCGTGTTTGCGGTCCAAATAGCCCAAAATGAGAGGCAACGAGAAATGCAAAAACGTGGAATAAAACTAGAGGTCGATTGATTCATCGGTTTTGCCGATTAATTGGCACCTATAGTTGATTGGTGGAACAATCGATTATCGGCCAAAATCCTCACAGATAGTTTTCCTGTGTTGTGTCCATTGCTGGAGCGGCTGAGACGTGTACGCTGTTATTACACAGTATAAGAGGTCTGCTCTGCTGGCATTATATAGCACGAGAGTGGCCTCTAGAGGCGGAAAAAAAAAACGTGTTTACATTACCACGTGAGGCTGCGCGCTGAACGGAGCCTAGGAACAGAGAGCACACGCTGCACAGAGAGCGCTGACACTTCAGATGTTTAAAACACGCCAGCGAAACGGTATGAATACAGAGCACTACAGTACTTGTTGCCAAATCATTATAAAGTAATTAATGTCTTGACTTGATGCTGCATTAACAGGTAAATAACAGCAGTGTGTGTGTTTGTCGACGAGGCTGAGAGGACGCTAATAGCAGTACCTCAAGCAGTTAAAACAATGTTATAAAACACACGCAAGTCCGACCCAGATGTTGCAAATATAAAATTAGTGATGTGAGAAAGCAAACTGTATCATCATGCTGCCGACAGAAAAATAAACAAAGCAGAAACACATTCGTTTTTTATTAGATAATCTCCTTCTAAAAGCAGACTGTTTGGATTTGTATGAAATAGTCAATGTTACAAATGGAATCTTATTGTAGTGTTACCAAGGTTAATAAATGCTGTGGAAGTATTGTTCATCGTTAGTATGGTAATTTCAACATTAAATTGTTTGAATTTGTATCTGTTAACCTTGGTTAATGCACTATGAACTAACATGAATGATCAAGGTACAATTGTATTGCTCATATTAATACATACTGTAAAAATGTATGCATAATGCATATAGTTCATGTAAGCTAATACATCCTTGTTGCATAGGGACTTGCATAGTGTTACCTATGAAATGTACATGCATGTTTCTAGATTATTAGTAAAGAAACAAATTTGACCTGTAATATTTTAATGTTGAAATTCTTAATTTTTCAAAGTTCAGCACTGTTTTAATTATGTTTTTTTTTAATCCAGTATCCATTTGAAAAACTATCGGCCGATTAATCGGTTATCGGCAAGTGCGGTCCAACCTAGTTATCGGTATCGGTAAAATCCACTATCGGTCGACCTCTAAATAAAACCTCATCATGTTTTAAAGAAGAGTGGCTTGATTAAGTGGTGGAAATAACAGATGATGGACACAGCACGGTAACAAAACAGACATTTACACCCACCACAAGTGTAGCGTGCAAACTCTAAACACTAAAGTAACACACATCAGTTTAAATAGATGTGTGTGTGGTTTCAGTGATGTTTAGATAACTATTAAAGAGTTCATGTTCCCTTGAACATATTTAGCTATTAGATCTATTTAATTACTTCAGTTTAATAACTTCCGTTTTTTTTATTGACAAATTGAAGCATTTAAACTGATATAATAATAAATAAAGAATAATGAATTGATCTCACAAGGGGATTGTTTAGGGACCCTTGCCATTAAAACGTTTGAAAACCCCTGATATAGAAAATCTTGGAAATTCATAAGCAATTAACAAACATTTAATATAGATGGTTTAATGCTGCCTGTCGCCAATAAATAACTGTACAAAATCACATTAAGAACCATCTCAGTGTAACCGCTTAATTTCTTTCATATTATATATTATATTATATTATATTATATTATATTATATTATATTATATTATATTATATTATATTATATTATATTATAATAAAGAATTGAACTCCTGAGGGAGATTTTAATAGTTTTTCTTGGTAGAGAAGACTACAGTTAACAGCACTGTAAAATGTGCTTAATTTATTGACTTCTGAATTAACTGTTTTTAATTTAAAAAAAATATTTAATATATCACCAAGTTACATCAATGGTTAAATAAAATAGAAGTGGCACGTTAAAGTTAAAAGTTATAACTGCATGATGAAACCACTTTTTTTATGCGCGTTTACATACGCTGTACAGGTAAAGAATGTTTTTGCTCCGGTGACCAAAATGTCCGCCCAATAGAGAAAAGTTTTGCTCAGCGAGAAAAGAAATTAGAAGGAACATTAGCCACGTTTACGTTTTTTTGTCATTCCGATTGAAAGATTCGGAGGACTGTTTACATGAGACGTCATCTAAACCGATTTGGTGTTTACACGTGCTGATGCTTTCAATCGGAATCATTTTGTGACATGCGCACACAGTTTGTCTGCCGCATCAGATTCGTAACGTTGCCAATTATAATAACTCCGACGTTCGTGGATTCAATAGTTCTGTGTTGGTAATTTTTATATTTATTTTTCTGTGGGCGGACATGCAGTAGTTTAACCTAATTTATGTCCTATACAATGGCTAGCTATTTCAACAGTTCTGTGAATGATGAATGCGGACTCAAAATGAATTTAATTCATTTATTTTGAAAAACACAAAATTAACAATAAAATGCACCCAAATTATTAATAAAAATATAGGGTATAGGCTATGGTGAAACATGAATGAAAGCCTCCAAGACGTGCCCGCATCATTACTAGATACTAAACTCATAAATAATGTTATTTCAGATGATTAAGGAAAAATACCATAATCACAGAGGTAGGCTATAAATATAAATATAAATAAGTAATTTAAGTAGACCGTGGGTAATGTTACTTAACCTATTTGAAGCCGTTGTTGAACTTTTTTTTATATATATAACTTGGGCTACGAGAAACAGAGAGAAATATCGACATGTCCTCTCCAGCAGCTTGAATGTTCCCCATTGCATATGGCAACTCTCGACGGCCACCAGGACTTATAGTTGTATAAAAGCTATTTATTGTTTGTTATAAAGTGTAAAAATCACCTCAGAAAAATAAATTCTGTCAGGCGCAGTGGAAGCCTCGGACAAACACTATCAAGATGAGATGCTGTAGCCAAGCTATGTCTGTGTCATTATTCCAACATTATGTTCATAACATGTTACGAAATAAAAAAGTTTAATACCTCAGAAAAATTAACTGCGCTGTATATCACATCACAGAAAGACGTACACTCAAAGTAATCGGATCAGGTAATTTACATGGTGGAATTTTTCGTTTGATCAGTTCATGAAAGGTCATTTTTATTCGGATTGAGGTGTTTATGTGGAGCATTTTCATTCAGATTGGACTTTTAAACCGATTACAGTGCTCCATGTAAACGCACCTATTGTCTGCAGGACATCGGGGAGTTTGGAGACCCCGGGTTTAGTGTTGTTTTCATCAAATGTTTGTTTTATTTTAATTCAGCTTTATTCCGCTTAATCGTTAAAGACGCAACAATCCACGTATTCCGTGGTGTCATCCATGTCTGTAGCATAAAAGCGATGAGTCAATCCACCAAAGTTGAATACTCGGTGTGAGGAGGTCGTTCCAATAACCCATCAAATGAGGGTTGACTTGCCAAACGGCTCTCAGTAATGCATTCGGCGGATTCTAACGGATGAATAACTGCGGATGAATGAGATATCTTTGTTTTTGCAGTGTGAAGAGAATCCGAGCGAATGCATAATCTCGCATCTCGCTCTTTCATTCAGGTTGAGGTTAATGCACAGGCCAGTCGGTGGATGCGTTTCCCCTCTAGATACCCACGGTCCGCTTGCGTTGTGTCCTTTGTGCTTTAGCATTCTAGTACATCTCATCTTGTTTTTGAAGCTGTTTGCTGTTCTTCTGAGGATGAGCCCCATAATGCGTTTATGTGATAGAGGCATTATGCGAACGTACATTTAGTGCTTTCTAGAAACGGCGTTTAATGCGTTAAGGTGCCGTCTTTTTCTAAAAGGTGAAGGTCTGTAAGCCTGTTTGCAGCCCGTTTCTGACCCTCTTCCCGCATTCGGTTGCATAACGTGTCATTCATACCTTCTTTATCACCCTCAAACACATCTGTTCATTGGCCTCACCGGCTCTGCCAAACGCAACAGATTATCGAGCAAGCCGTCTGCGCCTTTGTGCGGCTGGCGTTTCTCCGTTCCAGCAGTCCGTTTGCATCCGAATGCAGCACGTTTGCTGGAGTCGCAGATACGTTTTAGCGCGCTCGCGCCGTTTAATCTGCGCTTTATCTTTGGAAGATTAGCCACTTTTTAAACGAGCTCCAGAGAGAGGGGGGGGAAGTGTGTTCTTTTGTGAAATTGAATTCTTATCCCTGTTTAGGAGGATGGAGAGAGAGAGAGGAGATTTCTAATGGGGATTTGGAGAACCGCTGGTAAATAGGCAAAGAACTGTGAAAGCAGATAAATCACACGCTCGCATGCGACCTACCTACAGAAGCGCAGCAGCAGCAGCGAGCGACAGGGTGCGTATTTGTGTCTCTTACCATATGCACTCGAGCATATGGCGTTATTTGAATGTGACCCAGTGTGCCGCACAAAGGAGAGAAATGTTCACGTCTTGGCATTATTTGACATCTCAAATATTAAAGCGTCACATGCTCTCATTTCCCTCCTCCGGCAGGCGAGAAACGCACACAAACATGCAGCATTGATTGAAGACGGAGATTGTTTTTAATTTGATTTCTTTCTTTTTTTAAACACGCATCCCGCAGGCGTTAAGCTCGCAGTGGCGCATTTTATGTGGCGAGCGTTTGATGCTTCTAATAACTGGGAGAAACCACAGAGATGCGTCTTCAAGATACATATGACAAGATATCAGAACTCACACGCGGGCTCTTATCGCGGCAGAAAAGCGGGGATCTGGGGCCACGTTCGGCCGTTACGCCTGTGCAATTAAATTAAGCTGAGGGAGATGACAAGGCTGCGAGATTATCAGAGGTTTTGCTTTTTGCGTTATCAAATATCATCAAAGTTGGAGAGTTATACTGTACTTTATACACGGGCACACAGGCTTGCACACACGCAGTGAAACTAATTTGCATTTTCAAAGAAATGAAAGCCCATGCCTAAAGCTGATAGCAGCAAGCTGTTTCTCTCTCTCTCTCTCTCTCAGAATTTTCATATTATTTTTCCGTTTTAATCGCTGATTATGGTGTCTGACTCTTGCTTCAGGCCCAAACAGACAAAAAATAATTACGCACTCTGAATCTCGGAACAAAACTCTCGCCGAATTGAAGATGTCAGACCCTTGGAAAGTAGGTTTCTGCGGTCGGCTTTAATTCAAACAACGTTCCGTAGGAACTTGCATTCGGCTGTTTCACCTAAAGAAACTTTTCCAATTTTTCTGATTACATTTTACATCAGCACTCCGACTGAGTTTGTCTTATGAAGTTTTATGAAACGTTCAGTTGAGCATAGTTTGGTCTGATTCGTGAAATCTTTTCTTCTTTTTTCCCCCTCCCCTCAAGTGAACAATTGGTGCGTG